>JABXJD010001534.1:0-83817 GCA_013375575.1 Percina caprodes | reverse complement strand
AATGTCTCCAGACCAGTTTTCTTGCCTCCTGTCAGAGTTTACACTTGCTCCATGTTTCTTCCACAGACTGTACGGTTACCATCTGTCATGCCATACAACATAATGTGCAGCTCTTTGCTCTGCTCTCTTCCAGACCAAATGTAGCTAATGTGTGCACACTCAAACACAAAAACATCTCAAAACACCCACAAGTAAAAGACATTGAACAGTGTCCGCAACAGCAGGTGACTATACAAAAATAATAGTTTGGGCATGTGTAGTGTTAAGAATGTACATACTTAAAGGTCCCATGGCACAAAAAATTCACTTTATGAACATAGTTTTTTAAGATTAAGATGCATCCCCCAGCCTGCCTATGGCCCCCAGTGGCTAGAAATGGTGATAGGTGTAAACCGAGCCCTGGGTATCCTCCTCTGCTTTTGAGAAAATGAAAGCTCAGATGGGCTGATCTGGAATCTGGCTCCTTATGACGTCATAAGGGGAAAGGTTACCTTCCCTTTTTCTCTGCTTTGCCTGCCCAGAGAATTTGGCCCTCCCATGAGAGAGAGACATCATGGCTTTCAAACGAGCAAAGTGGCAGTTGGCAAGGCCGCACCCCCAGCCTCCACCTTGCCCCTCCTCTCTCCTCATCAAAAGCTACATACTCAAAAATGGCACATACTAAGGAAAGCTCATTGTGGGACTGGCTCTAGTGACCACTATGGTCTGTATAAAAGAGACTTCAGATACAGTATTAGGGGACCACTAAGGTCTATATAAAAGAGATTACAGATACAGTATTAGGGGACCACTAAGGTCTATAAAAGAGACTTCAGATACATTATTAGGGGACCACTAAGGTCTATATAAAAGACTTCAGATACAGTATTAGGGGACCACTAAGGTCTATATTAAAGAGACTTCAGATACAGTATTAGGGGACCACTAAGGTCTATATTAAAGAGACTTCAGATACAGTATTAGGGGACCACTAAGGTCTATATAAAAGAGACTTCAGATACAGAATTAGGGGACCACTAAGGTCTATATAAAAGAGACTTCAGATACAGTATTAGAGGACCACTAAGGTTTATAGAAAAGAGACTTAAATTTAAATATTATGTACACTATATTATGTTATACAACATTTTACAGAACAAAACCTCACTGTTTCTGATTTGATTCTTAAATCACATACATAATTGACACAAACGTTTTATTTGGGCAAACATGGTAGACTTAAAAGGACTGTGAGGTGGACTCTTTATTATGGAGGATATCATCCTCCCCCCTTAAATGTCTATGGAGAGTTTTAACACCAGATTTAGTATATAAAATAGGTCATTAGCTGGGCCAAAAAATGATGTCAAAATGAACAGGGCAACAGTGATGGGAGATCATTTTTAGATCATTTAACCACAATCTGATACAGTATCTAGGTAAGATGATCACAAAAACAGTACCTCAAATAGCACAATAACACAACCAACGTAATATTTATTATCACTACTAAAACTGAAAGAGTACATGTTCAATTGTTACCAGCAAATGTAATAACACCATTGAGTAATGTGTTGCCATCCAGCACTGCTTCAGACTGGATGGGAAATTCGCGCCAAATATTCTCCGTCCTTCCACAACAACTGTTGAAGCACCCTTTAGCTCGCCACTTGAGCCCAAACTGCCAGTGTGGCAGTACTTAATGGCCCACAATGGGAAAACATTGTTTATAGCTATGACAGACCATAACTGGATGATGCTGATGCAGATTAGCACAGGGAAAGAGCATGCCTGCCCAGCCAGAAAAGTTATAAAGTATATATTTCTATATCTGAATGTTGCTGTCTGTTCTGCTGGCACCAACACCCTGCTGCACATGTGCAGACTTGCTCTCCCAAAGCTTTTTTCACCCTTGTTTTGGAGCACTGTTTGCCTCCTCTGGAGGACTTGGCTAGATTTACTGTACTTGGGATCAGTACATGTTCCCCTGGTGTTTCCTCAAAGCCTGTATTAGTGAGAAATGTCATCCATTATCAGTATGCCACAGTGTTTTATGAAAAGGGAAAATTACTATTATTAAATCTACAATGTGTTAGAATTTCTCCCATCTAGCGATGACATTGTATATGACAGCAAACTGCATATTACTTTCTAGCCCCTCCTGTTCCTATCAGCTATCAGGTTCCCATACATATGCAAGCTAATATTAGTGACGTATCAGTGCTGTCCTTATTCTGTATATTTTCCGAGATTAATTATGTGAGGTCATGTTTACAGCGTAGGAGAGAAGTAAGGTGTGTGTGTTTAACATATTTCTCTGAGCAGTTTGAACAATGTCAATGAAACCAAAATGATCTCTTAGTATCGCCATGGTTACACGCAGCTGTAGCTGGTCTGTGTTACATGATGTGAGTGGTCTGTCAGGGAAATCACCACACACATGGAAAAGTATCCTAGACGTCGTTCTAGCGTTATGCACAACCATGCTATAGTTAGCCAAGCAACTATACAACTTTGAATTTACACAAATAGGCAGAATGACCTTTAGAGAAGACAGCAGGCAACTTTGGCGTCCCTTTTAAAATCCTTGCTCCTTTATGAGGTCTTTCCATCTTGAAAAAGCCACTCCAATATTAACTTTTGTCTCGTTGCTTTGCCTGTTGCCTTTTTGTTTTAATTATTTTTTTAACTTCCTTGGCGACTCTGTTACATGTCCTAGAGAATAGCCGTTATCCTCCATAACAGGCTTTCAAATCTGCCGGCAACAGTTGTGACTCGTGAGTAATCTTCTCCCCCTCCTTGGCATTCGTCACAGAGCCAGTGTTTAAAAGTCAAAAGCGAGAAAGGCGAAAGTACTGTATGTCCCTCTTTGGCAAATGTAATTTAAAGATGGCTGCGCAACATGGCGGCGAGTCACTTGTATGTTTTCTGAGTCATTCTAAATGGCAGATTCTACGCTTACAAGAGTACTTTGATTAGTTGGTGGAAGTAATTACACATGAATGAGCACTTATTTGTGAAAGAACATATGTTTTTTTTGCTCAGCTCAAAGTTACACAATGGAGCTTCAAGAAAGTACATTTGTAGGAATGCAGACAAGCAGCAGATTATCGTGTGTGTGTGTGTGTGTGTGTGTGTGTGTGTGTGTGTGTGTGTGTGTGTGTGTGTGTGTGTGTGTGTGTACGCATGCTTTTAGGGCAAGAGGACTTTTCTTTATCGTTTGTTTTGATATTTGAGGAAAAATGCTGTTTGCAGAATGCCTGAAGAGGTTATCTATTGTATCTAAGTGTGCCTTTTTATCAACTTCTACACACTGAAAGTTATATTTACTCATATTTTGGTGAAAAAGCAAAGTGGAGTGTGTGACCTCAGCGCAGCGTGCATCCTCTTGCACTACAGTTTCTTGTGTTTCTCAATGGGAGAAGTCTATGCATCGTTAATCAAGTCTGTCGCTCACAGCGGTGGGCTTTACTCAGTAGTGAGGATGGAGGGAGGAGAAACAAGTAGCAGAGGAATGGAGGGGGAGAGAGATAGTCCTAGACTTGACCTTCCTCGGCGGTGCTTGCAATAGCTGTACGCCAGGCAGTGCTGCACCACTGAGGCGATGGTTCTCAAAAGTGGGAGTAACATGGGGTCCCCAGCTAAAAGTGAAATAACATATTTTCACTATAAATCCATCTGTAATTAACACAATGTTTCATAAAACCATTCATAGACTTCGTCATAGACTTTCTGTAACAAAACATCTAAAAGCAAAAGTCCTATCAGATGGGCACCCTTGGACCCTGGTCTAGTTTCTGTCAGTAGGGGTCCTTGATGTTTGAGAACCACTGATCTAAGGTAACCAAAGGTTTCACAGGATTATCTTCAGGTCGCCTCTGGGGAGGTTGTTGCTGCTTTTACTTTTCAAACAGTATTGCTTACAAAACAATCCTTGTTTAGATAATTCTTCTGGATGCATTTTTTTCAATTCCATTTGTTGCCTCTCTAAGCAGACTTGACATCATGTGAATCGTAAAGCTGTAGAAGAGCAAGCGAGCCGCTAAATTCATGTGTTTCTGTTCAGGGAAGCATTGATATGAACATGCCTTGGAATAGTCAGTGAAGTGCACTCAGGGCCAGCCTTGCCTTTTCTCACAGAGAGTCAATTAGGGAGGGATTTGAATGGACTGAAGTGGAGCCTCCTGTGGGGGACAGACGGAAAAAGATGGATGGATGGACAGAAATAGAGACGGACGGACAGACAGACAGATGGAAATAAAGATGGAGACAGACTGACTGACTGACTGACACACAGAAGGAAAGAGAGACACACAGAAGGAAAGAGAGACACACAGAAGGAAAGGGAGACACAGAAGGAAAGAGAGAGACAGACAAAGAGACAGCTCAACATGGCTGTGAGCTTATTTATAGATTCACATGTGTGCACCAATGAATCTCTCCCGGTTCCTGGAGCGGTGCCTCACGCTGTGTTTGGTCCTTAGCATGACTGATTGATACGACTCATTTACTGGCTGCAGCAGCCTGTTAGGACCAACAGGCTGTGAAAAATTAAGATATCCTAATGAGGAGCAGATAAGGCGCACAGCACAAGTTTGGATGATTCGATCTGATTATGACCATAAAATGCTGTCACTCCTAATGGATAATGTTACAAAAGCCTTCTAATTTAACAAGCACCCTTCCCTCCAGCTCCAATAGATTGAGATGTAATTGAAACAATTAGAGACGGAGAAGGTGGAGGGCTCGCCAGTCGCGGCTAGAAGAAGAGAAGGCGATGCAGAGAATTCTCCAGCATCCTTCTGCTTCTCACAGCTCTCCAACTTGAATGACCTCCGAGTCAATTGTTCTGATTTGTGTTTCTGTTCCCCCATTTATTTTAACTGAATGAAAATCTCAGCCTGGACAAGCTCTCTTCTTATTTGTTTTGTTTGTTTTTGGGGGCATTTCTGGTGCACATACTTTGCTCTGTCCATCATACTGGAATCCCTTTCAATTAATATGACTTGATAAAATTCAGGCTGCAGGCAAGCACTGATGGACTCAGCTTGTTTATGAAAACATGTCAGCCTTTTAGGGGCGCCCACTCTCTTTGACCCCCTCAGCCGGCGTCACCCTCCGCTTGCCTCGTTTAATGGCAGCAATTCAGCTTTATCCTGCTTATTTTATTAGATAATTTCACTCATAATGCCTCCCTTGTATGGTGTTAACTGGTGGTGCAGGGTTTAGACGCTGCCTTCTCCAGCAAACTGCAAGGTGAGCTTAGCAGTGCCATTCAGCCAAGCCTCCGGCGAGACGTCTGCGTGGGCAGAATGTTCATTAATTTCCACAAAAAAAATCTGTGAAAATATATAGATAGGGAGGGATTACCTCGATCCATGCGGTTGAGTGGTGCACACCTTCATTGTCTGCTCATCTCGGGGCGGTAATGTGTGTGGAAAGAGAAGATGTTCCCCATAGCAACGCAACCTCAAACAGAGTAATAGTTTTTTTCAAAGACAGGAGAAGCAGGATGCTCGGACTGCCACCAAATGTAAAACAAAAGCTTTACACTAAACACACCTCAGCCTCCGAGTCCTTCCCAGCACCGTATGATGGTAGTAGAGAGGATCTTGAATCAGTCACAGCATGTCGGTGGCAGGGCGATGACCTCATCCTGCACTGCTAGTTTTTTTTTTTTCCTTCATTTTATTTCTGTCTCTGCCTAATTAATCTGGGCACTCTGGTTGGCTCCTGACAGCAGGCTTGTAAAGTAAGATTTGTGCGCTGCTCATTATCATTGATGAAGTGGAGTGTCAGTGGTGCCAGGAAGCTCTGCTGGTCGGGGCTGATGTGGGTGAGTTGGTGGTGGGGAAGTCGTCAACCCAGTCACTCCATTCTCCGCTCCGACAGTCCCACTCCAAGATTAATTGCTCCCAGACCACTTTTTGCGGTGAAATTGAATTGTAATGATTCATAAGGAAGTGTAAAGTGTCTGATTGCACGTGGATGTGGAGGCGGCCGGGGATGATCCCCTGGGTATATCCTGCAGATTCAGTCGTTTAGCCTTCATATTGGAACTGGAGTGTGTGTGTGTGGGGGAATTCATTTTAAAACTGTATCACTAGTGAATTTATCCATATATTAACTTTCCATGATGCTACTTATCCATTCTGCTTTAACAGGATACCTTTCATTTAAAAATGTCTTGAGAGTCAACGCCTGGTAGTTATGACCCATCTGCCGTGGTTATTTGGAAATGTTGTCTCCATGACTATTTTTTTTAAATTGTAAATTGATTTAAATACTGTAAAGTATCACAACGCTCTCACTAATCACAGAGAAAGGCACACAGTATCAGAAACTGTGCTTTAAACGAGCCACCAGGACTTCCCTACGGTTGTGGTGTCACAGCTACATTACAATACACACATTAGACATAGTTTCAATTAACATTCACACAGTGATGGCACAACATCGGGAGCAATTTGGGGCGTCTTGCCCAAGGAGACTTTGACATGGGACTGCAGGGGTCGGGGATCTAATCACCGGCCTTCAGATTGGTAGACAACCGCTCTACCACCTGAGCTACGTCTGCCCAACTAAAACATGTACAGATAGAAAGTGCTGCTACAGTCGTTCCCCGGCTACTGACGGTGCACATGCTGAAGACACAGAATCACTGACCAATCAGAGCAGACTGGGCTTTCTCTGGATGGGGGCTTAAAGTGACAGACGCTAAAATGAAGTGTTTCAGACTGAGGGGGACTACAGGTATACTCAGACTAACAGTATGAAAAAAAAAAATAATGTGTTCAAGGTCCAGTGTGTAACGTGTTTAGTTGTTCATTATCAAAGTCGGTGTTGCCCGATCACAAACGCGTCCTTTTCATGAATATTTACCAGCAGCATCAGTTCCAAGTATTCCTATTGGCTTGATATTTTACATTTGCATTCACATGAACCGGGTAGACGCCCATATTCATGCTCCATCTTGAAAGACGTTAGCAGGTGAGGGACATACAGGACGTACTGCTCCTCCTTTTGTGTTTTCACTGTCACATGATAAACTCCCAGATGCTGCTAATGCTGCTGAAGCTGCACGGGTATCGTCGCTTATTTGAAGGAAGAAGGAAGCATGGAGGACCACACATATTCATAATCCAAATTTCAGGAACAGGAGTCTTCTTCTTCGCCCAGAAAAAGAAAAAGATTGAAAAGAGCAAGAGGCCGGCTTTTTGGAGCGTGCAGGCCACCGTAGCTGTATTACCTACTTTGAACTGCGTGACGTGTGAGAGTTGATTGCGATATATGATCTCAATGCTAGATGGGAGAAATTCCCTCACATTGGACCTTTAAAGTATGAACCTGACGATGTGCATATTAGACCTCTAACTATTCATATTGTTGATTGTTGGTTATGTTTCTGTATGTACCTGATAATTTCCCTGTTTTTTTTTCTCAATCAATTTTCCCATCTTCACTCATATTCCACTAGATACAGTATGCACATACTTTCCTTTTCCTTTATGTCCTACTTTATTGCTCATTATCAATATACAGTAACATTAAATATAGAGCTTGAACTGTAAAAGCATCTGTTTTGTTACACATCTTCAAGTTTCTTTTTTTAATGCCTCACGCCAAGTTTTTTGAATATTATTCATTCCTTTTTTGTATGTGCATTTTCACCTTTTGATATATTGGGAAATACTTTGTATAAGCCCCCTTTGCTCCTTTCATCCCTTACATATCCATTTAGTTTATTACCTCTCAATGTGCCTGAACACTTGGCTTCCATCATCTCACATTTCTCTGTAACATTAAATGTTCTTGACTTAATAACTTAGTCACTCAAAAACACAAGCTTCACTAAACTAAAAAAGCATGTTATTTTAAAGCAATATAACATGGTGCAAGCAAAATTATTATTACTATTAACATCTAGTTACATGGAAGAAAAACAGGCAGACATTAGATTAAACCTGGCTGGGCTGGTTGAAGCCAGTCTATGTTAAAGCCTGCTTGTTGACTCAGGAAGTTAGGCTGACATTTGTTACCCCCAAGGTATAAGGTCCTCAGCATCCGAGGCCTGATCAGTTTTGATGTTGAATTAAAACCAAAGAATAGCCAGCAAAGGCTCGTCTCAGGGATCTGACGCAGTGCACTGAGCTCAGAGGGAGTTCAAAGGTCTGAGAATCTGTAGAACATGTAGACGAGGGATGCCTGGCTGAGGTTTTCTGGCGGCATTGGCAACGCCTAATACACACAAGGCTAAGGTGAAGAAGAGTGAATGTGAACAGATGGTGATATATAGAGCGGCAGAGCCTCTATTTAGGTGTACCAGCCAGTTCATCTCAGACATATTGATCGACACAATTTACTGTCTTTACTCAGAGGATTATGGCTCTGTAGAGTAATATAAAGGTTTCCTGACATGTCAATCAGCTGTCACAGCAAATTCCACCGAGCAGACTTCAACCTGTCACTGAGATGGACTCTGCAACTCCCCCACCAATCAGACAGGCTGCATGTCTATCACCAAGGGTTCTTAGAGGGCAAAAACTCTCTTTTTTTCTATTTAGAAATGTTATTGATATTGTGGCTTTCTAACATCTCTCTTGTTTATTACATCATCTCCATGCCCAGCACCACTACAGTCTGTGCTTATCTGTACTCTACCCTGTGCTATTTTTTTTTCTTTATTAGAACTGTATAGCAGCTCGAGATGCATGTTTTGGTGGCCCCCCTGTTTCCCTCTGACCTCTGAAAATGACTCCTTTCGGCAGGAAGTGTGCATGTAGGCAGGCCATTGGCAGGGCATTGATTCCATGGTGGGATTTATTGTCGAATCCCTCCGTTTGGATGAGAGGTTCTGACCTTGTCCATCTCAGGAAGGGAGAGCTGATGCCTTACTACCCATGGGCTATAGTGAAGTTATTAAAAACTCCATTTCCGCCATTTAAAGGTAGACATAACTCACAGTGGGGATATAGAGATGTCAAAACAGAGATTGATCTGAGAGAGAAGTGTAATCTAGAAAAAAACTTAAGAAAGGTAAGAAAGAGTGCCAGAACTGAAATACTGAGCTTTAGACATCAGTCAGAGCCCGAATGGATCTCTCAGCTACACATCTATCAATCCCTTTTTCAATAACCCAACTCTGTCACTGTGTAGATCCTGAAGGAGTTAAAGGATGAGGACTGGGACATGGGCAATATCGTCCACACACTGACCAACAGGCGCTATGGAGAGAAATGCATAGCATATGCAGAAAGTCATGATCAGGTAGGTGATTTTCCTCCCAGATCCCACTTTATAGTGTCAGTAAAGTGTGGATTATCTTGCAGTGGGTCATGAAACATAATCCACCTCCTCAGGCTCTGGTTGGGGATAAATCTCTGGCCTTCTGGTTGATGGACAAGGAGATGTACACCAACATGAGCTCCTGATTGCCATGACACCCGTCATCGACCATGCATACAGCTGCATAAGATGATCCGCCTCCTCACTCATGGTTTGGGTGGAGAAGGCTACCTCAACTTCATAGGTGAGTGGTCCTGGTAACACGCAGAGAACTTATTTCTTTGGAATAGTTCAATTGAAACCATCTTTTATTTGTATTGGATATTTCATCAACAAAGACAATTTAACGTGCTTTACATAAAACATTAAAGAGCAGTCAAAAGCTATTTAAAGAGAATATAAAAACAGCTGAAATAAAATATGACAGGTATGAAATACAAGAATGAAAGTCACAGTGCAGTGTAAGAAAAATGAACAATTACATAAAGGCATCCTCTACAACCATTATCATAATCTATTACTTTTTACTTTTTTTAATTTAAATCACCTGGCAAACAAAAATGCTAAACTTTACCTTGTTTATCTCAAGTGTAAGGATTTGCTTCCTTTCGCTTCTGTATAACTTTGAGAATGTAATATGTTTTCATATTTGGTTTTAAGTTTTTTGTAAATCTGAGTCCTAATATACTGCAATATATATATATATATATATAGCAAATTAGCAAATTCAACTCACAATGTACATACTCATGATTCTTGACTCAGCTCTCACATAGTGTTTTTATATCACATATCACATTACATGTCACATACCATTACATAATAAAATCCTAAGATCAGGTCATATTAATACATCGAGATGTGTGACATTGAACAGTTAAGGTGCTATCAAGGTCATGTTTGTGAGGTAGCTAAAGTCACGTCAAAATAATTTTTGAAACGTGAGCTGACCAAAGTGCTTTACAACCATAGGCAGAAAAACAGGTCAACGGCATACAACAAAACCATTAATGACATATATATCACATATATCCAGGCAGAAATCCAGATTCAGATCAATAAACTAATAAAAGGTATAAGGCCAGTTGGTAGTGGCAGTATAATTACCTTTAAAAGCCAGGGAAAAGTTGAGCTGTGGTTAGGATGCTTTCACACTTACCTTGTTTGGTCTGGACTTTCGGACTTTTCAAGTTCAAGTTTGGAGTTTCACGAGTGAAAAAAGGCCCTTAAACATCTCAGTAGAGGGGGCATATCTGATGTGTTGGGGCAGTTTATTCCACAGACTGGAGTCCTTCCTTTTGGTTAATTGGTTTGGTTAAAGGAGTCGAGGTTGAATGATTTCAAATCCCTTTCATGTAATGTATTCTTCCTGAATTTGAACTTCTCCCCTCAGGCAGACACAACAGACCCTAAGTGTTCTCTGAACAGATATACACTGTACAATACATGTACTCTAGGAGTTCTCTGAACAGATGTACACTGTACAATACATGTACTCTAGAGGTTCTCTGAACAGATATACACTGTACCCTACGTGTACTCTAGGTGTTCTCTGAACAGATATACACTGTACCCTACGTGTACTCTAGGTGTTCTCTGAACAGATATACACTGTACAATACATGCAATGCACAACTTTTCTCCTGTTAATTCAAGTCCTCTACGGGCAACAAGCAGAAATAGGCTTTAGCTTTAGAAGACTAATCAGGTTTTACCTTTGCCATAATTAAGATATGCTTATTCATAAAGTCTTAAAGCACCCAGAAAACACCATATTTTTGTTTTACTGTACATTGCTGCAGATCCTGTTTTCACCCTGTGTGTTTAGGTCTCTGTTTTAGCATCAGAGTGAGACATGTCACTAGTTTTAGCTCCAGAGTGAGACATGTCACTAGTTTTAGCTCCAGAGTGAGACATCTACTTTCTATCCTATCTTTGTTGGGAGCTGCACATGCTCAGTAACTCGGTAAGATCCCATCAGCTAGATAACTCGTTCTCCAGCTTTGGTCAGTCCAAGGCAGGATTAGCTGGGAGACTTCTTCTAGACAAGAGACACTTGTGGAATACCTGTAGAACAGGGACAGGAAGTAGTTATTTTGGAGATTCTGGTCAAGTAGTGGCTATTGGAGCAGTTTTCAGCCATTAAGAACAAGCTAGCATGCTACGGTTAACCACCTCGTCTCTAGTGACGTAGAAAGCCGTGCAGATGTTGAACAGCTCACCCGGAAACTGAAGACAGAGGACATTCAGAAACCGGATCTCACTCAAAACACCATGGGTAGTTTTATCCAAGTTTGTGTGCGTGTGGAAGCAGCATAGACACAAAATAACACCCCAAATCCCAGAAAAAGGGATTTTTTTTTGGTCATAATATGGGCACTGTAAAATAGCTTGAAGTAGCCCTTGTCATTTGTTTTCCATTTGGGGTGAAGTGCTCAGTTATTAAATTTGTAATATGTCTTTCATGGATATATATCTCTGAAGTAGCTTGCGACCACAGAGTCAAGGCTGGCGATAAGCATCAAAGGAACCTTTTGAAGTGAGGTTGACATTAATACTCACTTTCCAGAGCTGATGGTGAAAGACAGGACACGAGCTGTCTACGATCAGATAGGTTCCCTTATTTTTTCTTTTTTAAATTGATTCCAATTCTCAGCAGTCACTGTTGAGACGCTTCTCATTTTCAACACATCATCTGAGCTCTGGCATGCTTTATGGAGGCCTGCTGCTAAAGATAATAAAGTGATAATTAATGCTGTCGGAAGATGACCTTGGTTGAAGGGAATGTATTTACTTGGATGAGCCACTCTCTGGTTTAATGTAAATACAGCTTCCACTTGTGATGTGAAGCATTTTAGCTCCACCTGGTGACTGGGTGATCCCTTCAAACTCTGACTCCAAACTATCAGAATCTGAAGCAGAAAAATATTTATTGCCAGGTAGATAGCACTTACTAGCATTTTGCTTTTGTTGATGGTGTATACACAATGAATACAGAAACAAATAACACATACATACATACATACATACATACATACATACATACATACATACAGTACATACAGTACATACAGTACATACATACATACATACAGTAAGTACATACATACATACAGTAAGTACATACAGTAAGTACATAAAGTACATGCATACATACATACATACATACATATGTATGTACATACATGCATACGTACATACATACTGTACATAAAGGAAGTACATACATACATACATACTGTACATAAAGGAAGTACATACATACATACATACTGTACATACAACTATGTTATGTTGATGGTGCATACGTACAACAATAAATACTGAAAAAAACACATACATACATGCATGCATGCATGCATGCATGCATGCATACATACATACATACATACATACATACATACATACATACATACATACATACATACATACATACATACATACATAAAACTAACATTAAGAAGGACAAAAAAATCTAAGTATTTCTATAATGCTTGTGCTGCCTCTTTGAAATCATTATTACTCATGCATTAGTATTACCCAGTTGTGGAATGTAACTAAGGACAATTACTAGTACTGGACAAGTACTGTACTTAAGTACAAATGTTGAGGTACTTGTACTTTACTTGAGTCTTTTCTTTTCATGCCACTTTCTACTTCTACTCCACTACATTTCAGAGAGAAATATTCTACTTTTCATCTGACAGCTTGAGTTACTAGTGAGTTACTTTTACAAATTAAGCATTTTGCACACAAAATACATTTTATTTTAAATTAAACTACCCAATAGTATACAGACCTACAAGTAGAGAGCAGCAGCTGGTTAGCCAATTAAACAAAGTTAATTGACAGAACTGTTTCTATTGTTTCCAGTTTCTAAAAGGTGAGGATTTTTCTGCATTGAGTACTTACTTTTAATACTTTAAGTACATTTTTCTGATGATACTTACATACTTTAATTAAGTAACATTTTCAATGCAGTACTTTTAATTGTAACATAGTATTTTCACGGTGTGGTATTGGTATTCTTACTTAAGTAAAGGATCTGAATATTTCTTCCTACTCTGGTATTCAATAAAAGGAACGAAACACTGTGCGTGCGTGTGTGCAATCAAAGCAGCTGTTCCTGGTGGACAACCATAACAGAGCAGCTTATAATGAAAAGGATGTCACAGAACTGACCCTCATGTGGGCAGCTAAAGCACAGTCGATAGTAATTTATATGTGATTCTCTGGCTAAAGGCACACTCTGCTGTACTCTTTGGTGCTTTGTCTCTCATGGACTTTTGGTGCCACATTTACTCTCAGCCAATCAGGGCAGCATCCAAATCATCAAGAGATTATATAGTGAGTGAAAAACAGAACTTAAAATGTCAATTTGACAATGAATTCAATCAATAACAGCCATTTTTATGAGCTTCTTGTTTCGGTTGATGGCTGAGGCAGCCCCCCATTAAAAAGGGGGTTTAGGTAGTCGATACATTGCAGATCAAAATGCTTCAAACTGGCTAAATAAGGCAATAACAAAAGAGCATGAAAGGGACATGCAAGTCAATTTCAGAACTATCACCATATTTATAAAGCCATTTAAAAGCCAAGTCCAGTTTAGTCACTTTATGTTGAGTACAGGAGCATTTTATTCAGAAGCAGAGGGTTTTATTCTCTACAGTTTCCACTGGTAAAAATGTGGATGATGGACTTGTCTAAATTCTGTTTCTCAAAGTGTGGTACAGGAACCCCAGGGGTCCTTGAAGGTGTTCCAGTGGGTCCCTAGCAAAAAAGGGAATCATTTATTTTCACTATAATTCCATCCCTAAGTGACACAATGACGGATCGTAAGACTATTTTGGTTGCGAGTTTCAAACATTTTCTGTAATAAAACATCTTAAAGCAAATATCCTGTCAGATGGGGGTTCCTAGGACAAAATATGTGGTCTAATTTGTGTCGGTTTAGGGATCCTAGACATAAAAACGTTTAGGAACTACTGGTCTAAGTAGTAATATGTACTATATGTATGAGATTTACCTATGTACTATCTGTACATGTGTGTTCATGCTTACCATTTTCCTCATTTGCATATTCCATGTCAATCTTTTCTGTGTATTATCCAGGAGAGTAAATGAAAGACACTGAGATTTGAACCCAGAAGGCATTTTATCTTTATTGAAGGCTCTTTATTGTGAATAGTTATATAATTGAGACAGTTATGACATTTCCAGCGTTTTTTTTTAATGCAGTTAATTTGTCCATTTTTGTTTGTAGGTGTTGTATCATAGATGGACAAACTCTTCGGTAGGATTAACAGAACTTTTTTAGATAGCATGAAAAGTACCCAAATAAAGTGGAATGAATTCCACCTTATTAAATTGATTACTTAACAATTATGCCTAATTGTGCTCATTCCTTTAAATCAAAGTTGGCACAATTACTTAGACAAAGGCAAGCTTACAATCCAACTTTAATTTATTTAAAAGTAATGCTCAGTGATTTGAAGAGCAGAGATATGGGGTGGAGTATTAAGAAGGCAGAAAAAGGAATATTGTTCTCTTTTGACAGCTCTGTCTGGCTGACTTAAAGGATGGTGTTATCAACTTTTGATAACGGTAAAAATGGATGAACGTTCAATGCTCTTTTCCAAAGAACACACAATCAGGGGACAGAAAAAAGTTTCACATCCCTGAAAACTTTCCAAAGTTCAGGCCATAGGGCGATCATTGGGGGGGAGGGGGTCAAGTAGATCTGAGATGAGCAGATCATAGTCAGCGTTGAGCAAGAGCAAATTGTTTGAGCAAGCAAATCAATTTCAAGTGCCTAGCATAGAGAAAAAAAATACCCATGTATGTATTTACCCATGACCAATCGCAAACAGCACACAACAAGAGGATGTATTTGGGATGCTGAGAGATGGATACTGTAAAGGCTGTTGGAGTGTCAATGACATTAAAGCGCCGAGTGGCGTGGGAGTAATGAAACACCTCACTGGTTTTATCATTACATCAGCAGGGACAGAATGGAAGCGCTTGCACTTCTGACTTTCAGGGCTCACAGAGACTTAAGATAACCTTGCAGATTTACGGTCTAAATTATTGAGCTAAAAACTTCTCCACACACTTTGTATTCATTGAGTGCTACAATGCAACCATTATACTGCAGCCTTAGTCGGTGAATTGATAACCAGCGCTTCTTCCTCATACATTTCAAATAGATAATTGCACTGAGAGCTACTCACTATACTCAGCTAACTTTGCTTTCAGACTTGTGCTTTTGGATGACCACGTCATTCCCATCCCTGCTGTTGGACCAGTAATGCCTATTTAATGTGCAAACCGGGAGTGGGAGTGTATTAACACAGTAACAAGAAATCAATCTAGCAAGTGCAAATAATCATTGCAGCGTTTTTTCTCTTTTTTTCCTTGCACTTTGTTTGAAACCTGTGACTCTCGCCTTCCCATCTCTTCCGATTCCCTCATTGGTCTTCCCTTGCCAGAATCCCTCCAATGGAAAACTCATTGATCCTTGGCTCCTTCTTGTGCTGCTAATTACTGAGGGGACTGTGTCACTGTCAGGCCCTTATCAGATGCAAGGCTGTGTAGAGGAGTAATGGGATGTGCCAGCGGAAAAGCTGTCTGACATAACCTTGTGTAAACATGGTTGCCCCCTATTAATCATATCATTATCGGAACCACCATACAGTTAAGCACCAACATTATCCAACAAACTTTAAGTTCTTTTTGTCACCCTTTAGCATGGGTGCACAATCTTAGCGCAACTTCCTAAGGGACCGTTCGTTATTTATTTCATTTTGGGGTTTTCAGTCGAAATAGACATGACCCTCCCTTCACCAGGAATACATTTTTCTATGAGCCTCCAAAATGATTGGGAAAAAAAGGCGTGACCCTCCCCAACAATGTATTGATGCCTTCTGTCTGGTATGTGCTTCAGTAACCATTGCTTTTATACAATCATGACATACATGTCATGGTTAACCTCTGCTTTCTCATCTTACACATCACACTCCACTGTTATGGGGGCCATTTCAGTAGATTTATGTAAATGTAATGGACTGTTCTTACATAGTGCTTTTCTAGTCTTAACGACTACTCAAAGCCCTTCTACATAGTACAGGAACCATTCACCATTCACACACTGTGGCCGAGGCTGCTGTACATGGCGCCACCTGCTCATCAGATAAACACTCACACACATCTACACCCCAATGGGGCATCATCGGGGGAAACTCGGGGTTCAGTGTCTTGCCCAAGGACACTTCAACATGGGACTGCAGGGCCAGGGATCGAACCACCAACCTTCAAACTGAGCCACAGCCGTCCCCTAACAGCCACTCACTAACAGTGGTATGGAAACATAATAAGTATGGAAACTAAATGTACACTCCCTGCATTACTTCTTACTTACTTCTTAGACTGAGTGAGCTACATGGGAAAATTAGGCACCAAATAAGCCCCTTTGAAATGTTGCTGTTTTCATTAATTCAAATGTTGGATGACCCTTCCCATAGACTAAAAAAATGATAAAAGACAGGACCCTCCCCTCAACAAAGAATAAAAAGACATGACCGAACGGTCCCTAAACTAAATAAAATCCCTTTTTCCTTTGTTCTTTTTATATCTTTCAACCATTCATTCGTTATGATAGCACATTTAACTGCTTACTTTAAGTGGTTATCTGGGGCTGTGGTGACATCTTCAGTAACCATACAACAGAATCCAACAGGTAAACGTGCAATTTTAAAACCAGACTTATTTTTTAAATATATTTTATTAAATACTGCTTTCAGAAAACCCTAAACTCTACTACCTGAAAAAAGTGGTTACTTTTCCGTACTGTAACTTTTATATTTTTCATGAGTTTTTTAAATTTTTATATAGGACTGAGAGTCTACAGTCATACTAGTGCCTCAATTAGGCTGTAGGGACAGTGGTGCTTTGAGCTAAATGCTAACAATGCCAATGCTAAAATGCTGATATTAAGCAGGTGTAATGTATACCATGTTCATCTTAGTTTAGTGTGTTAGCATGCATACTTTGCTAATTAACACTAAACACACAAGTTAGGCTGAGGCTGAAGGGAATGCCATTAGTTTTGCAGATATTTGGTTATAAATCAAAGTATTGGACACAATACATGCTATAAAGGACAACTTAATTGTCAGTTTATACTAAAATTCATGTCATCATTAAGCAGTTCCATTGAAGAAAAAAAAAATGCGCACACAGGTGCACGCTTAACATTTTTCATAGATTTACAAAAGATATTAAAGAAAAATCACTGTTATGACAATTATACATAAGAATTTATTAGTGTAGCTTAGTAGTCATTAACTGCTCCACAATTGTAAAACATCAATATTGGCTGACACCCAGCAGAATAAGCTGTCATAAGGACACATATTATTATCATATTTTCCTTAGATGGCAAGTGTAAGGAAGTAATAGGTAAAGTAATAGGTTGCCTATTCACAACCATAAAACGCCATAATGAAAGTTCAAAAAAAGGAAATATCCACATCTGTGTGTCTTTGATAAACTGACAGTTACTTGCTGTCTCTACAATCCCTATTTATTATCCTTATCATGCACTCCTGGTTAGCGTAGGAGTTTGGTGGCTGTTAGCACAGTGTCTCTTTGTGACTTTAAATAGTCGCCTATTCAGTGAAACTCCGAGTTAGCAGCACACTGATTTCGGTTTACCAACGGGATCGAATGTTGTATAAAAGAACTCTTCAGCTTGTTGCGTTTAAATAGAGGGACTCTAAATCACCTATTGGAGGGCAGAAGTTTGGATTCTCTGTTTAAAACATGCACCTTCCAACTTCTGCCCTTCATAATTGAGAATATTAGGAAATGGTGACAAATTCAAAGTTAGGGGATCACCAAATTTAATTTTTTTTTTTCAAGGGTTATCTCGAGACACTTTACAGATCTATAACACACTATAGCAGCTAAACACCCTCCCCCGCCGGTCTAGATGAACGCTGCGACTCCTCACTCCCTAACTGTAAGCTTTATAGGAGAGTTTTAAGTTTATTCTTAAATGTGGAGACGGTGTCTGCCTCCCGAACCCAGACCAGAAGCTGGTTCCATAGTAGATGAGCCTGATAGCTGAAGGCTCTGGTTCCCGGACCCAGACTGGGAGCTAATTCCACAGGAGAGGAGCCTGATAGCTGAAGGCTCTGGTCTCCAAACCCAGACTGGGAGCTGGTTCCACAGGAGAGGAGCCTGATAGCTGAAGGCTCTGGTCCCCAGTCCCAGACCGGGAGCTAGTTCCACAGGAGAGGAGCATGATAGCTCAAGGCTCTGGCTCCCATTCTACTTTTTGCAAGTAACCCTGCATTCTGGGAGTGTAGTGCTCCAGTGGGAGAATAAGTTACTATGAAATACTCCTCTTTAAGATGTGATGGTGCCTGATCATTAATTGCTTTGTAAACCAGGAGATGGATTTTATATTCAATCCTGGATTTTACAGGAAGCCAATGCCGAGAAGCTAATACAGGAGAAATATGATCTCTTTTTCTTCTTGTCAGCACACGCGCTGCAGCATCCTGGATCAGCTGGAAAGTCTTCAGGGATTTATTTGAGCAGCCTGATAGTAAAGAATTACAGTGGTCCAGCCTTGAAAGAGATTGAGGAACATGTATAGCAAATTGTATGGCAATCTACTTAATAGTTGTTGATGATGTTGAATAATAGATATTTCACTACAAACCACAAATGTCAACATGCTGGAGGCAGCAGAGGAAAAATCAGAGGATCACCGGTTATTTATCCTTTAGGGACCGTGGATGTCTATACCAAATGAAATGGCAGTCCATCCAATAGTTATTTAGATATGATATTCAGTCTGGACCAAAAGTGGTGGATTGACCCACCAACACTGCCATCTCCAGAGCCATGCCAAAAAACTCCTCTTAAAGAACAATTTGGGTCTTTACTTTATATAATAATAATGTTGCACTCACCATGGACATTTCTGAGATCAAAGGGAATACATCACTAAAAACTGTTCCATTCTAGTTTACAGACCGACTTCATGGACGTACTATATTTTGCTCTTGTGTATGCGTGTGTGTGTGTGTGTGTTCTTGTTTGTGTGAAATCTACCTGGAAATTAGTATTTTTCTTCTGACTTCATTGCAGTAAAAAAAAAACGCAAACTACAATTTTCCTTTTAATGATTTTTTAAAAACCCTTGTATATATTAAACAAAAACAGTATTTTATCTCAGATAACAGTAAGCCAGATATATTATGAGACAAATGATGATTTTATTCATGTGTGTATTGTGGTGAGAATCCATCATATTTCATTCTTGTTACCGAATGTGCTATCTGGTTTATTTCAGCTGTGAAGAGGCAGAGGAAGGTTATTATCATGGTGATTAATGCAGGCATATGGGAGGAACATTGCCGTGTTATCGTAGAGGAGAGGGAAATGATTACCTAATGGAGGTGTGTCCAATGTGTTTCTTTAAAGCTAAAATGAAAAGAAGAGTCAAAGGCTTCCACTGAGCACTGAATCAACCTGTGCAGGAAATCAATCATCTCCACTAGATTTATAAAATAATAACATTAGGAAAGTGAAAGTAAATACAGGCAAAAGAGGCTGGTGCACTTCCACGGTTAATGAAGCTCTGTTGGGAGCTTGTATCAAAGCTCCGGCCTGTATCTGGGCGCGCTGTCTTCGACAGATTAGAAGATCAGGTTTTTTCTCCTCTAACCCCTGTGTTTATGTGTACAGTTGTGGTCAAAAGTGTACATACACTTGTAGAAAATCACAATGTTATGGCTGTCTTGAGTCTTCAATAAGTTCTACAACTCTTATTTTTCTGTGATAGAGTGATCGGAACACATACATGTTTGTCACAAAAAACAGTCATAAAGTTTGGTTCTTTCATAAATTTATTATGGGTCTGCTGAAAATGTCACCAAATCTGCTGGGTCAAAATATACATACAGCAACAAAATATGTCAATTTTGGTGATGTAGCGAGTTGTGTCAATCAAATTAGCTTCATGTCATGGCCTCTTCACTTCTTCTAAGTGATTCTGATTGACTACAGCTGTTGACTTCTCATGAGCCCATTTAAATAGGGCTCATTTGACCCAGTGATTAGACTCAGCTACAAAAGCTACAATGGGAAAGTCAAAGGAACTCAGTGTGGATCTGAAAAGCGAATTATTGACTTGAACAAGTCAGGAAGTCACTTGGAGCCATTTCAAAGCAGCTACAGGTCCCAAGAGCAACTGTGCAGACACTTATACGCAAGTATAAAGTGCATGGAACAGTTGTGTCACTGCCACGATCAGGAAGAAAACGCAAGCTATCACATGCTGCCGAGAGGAGATTGGTCAGGATGGTCAAGAGTCAACCAAGAATCACCAAGAAGCAGGTCTGCAAGGATTTGGAAGCTGATGGAACACAGGTGTCAGTCTCCACAGTCAAGCGTGTTTTACATCGCCATGGACTGAGAGGCTGCCGTGCAAGAAAGAAGCCCTTGCTCCAGAAAAGGCACCTTAAGACTCGGCTGAAGTTTGCTGCTGATCACATGGACAAAGATAAAACCTTCTGGAGGAAAGTTCTCTGGTCAGACGAAACAAAAATTGAGCTGTTTGGCCACAGCACCCAGCAATATGTTTGGAGGAGAAAGGGTGAGGCCTTTAATCCCAGGAACACCATGCCTACTGTCAAGCATGGTGGTGGTAGTATTATGCTCTGGGGATGTTTTGCTGCCAGTGGAACTGGTTCTTTGCAGAAAGTAAATGGGATAATGAAGAAGGAGGATTACCTCCAAATTCTGCAGGAAAACTTAAAACCATCAGCCCGAAGGTTGGGTCTTGGGCGCAGTTGGGTGTTCCAACAAGACAATGACCCAAAACACACATCAAAAGTGGTAAAGGAATGGCTAAACCAGGCTAGAATTAAGGTTTTAGAATGGCCTTCCCAAAGTCCTGACTTAAACCCCATTGAGAACATGTGGACAGTGCTAAAGAAACAGGTTCATGCAAGAAAACCATCAAATTTAGCTGAACTGCACCAATTCTGTCAAGAAGAGTGGTCAAACATTCGACCTGAAGCTTGCCAGGACCTTGTGGATGGCTACCAAAAGCGCCTAGTTGCCGTGAAAATGGCCAAGGGACATGTAACCAAATACTAATGTTGCTGTATGTATATTTTTGACCCAGCAGATTTGGTGACATTTTCAGCAGACCCATAATAAATTTATGAAAGAACCAAACTTTATGACTGTTTTTTGTGACAAACATGTATGTGTTCCGATCACTCTATCACAGAAAAATAAGAGTTGTAGAACTTATTGAAGACTCAAGACAGCCATAACATTGTGATTTTCTACAAGTGTATGTACACTTTTGACCACAACTGTATGTGTGTGCATTTGTGTACGTTGGTGTGAGCACGTGTCCTCCCTGCCCCCATATGCCAAACACACACTCTCACAGAGCAAGTGAATGATAAGGATTAGCTCATTAATGGAGAAGTCCACACTAAAACATTTTCACACTGTTCAGTAACAGTTAGCCATAGACTTTCCATTTTCGGGTACAGTTTGTTGTGTGGTGGTGTTCGTATTTTGTGCAGGTCAAGTGTGGGGCAGTAAAAGAAGTCACATCACGTTGAAATATTTGAAAATGCAGTGTGGAGTAACAGTTCATTTATATGCTCATTAGTTTGGCCCTGACTGTGTCGTTTTGCCTGTTGTTCAGTTCACTGAGTCTAAACCAAAGGGGAAAAAAGATCCATTGTTTCCTTTTAGCTCTGGTCCATTATGGGTTCACGCTGACTTGTTACAAACAAACCAAGAGTTGTGAACATAAAGTCACATGGACTGACAGGTTAACTCATTTATTGGACAGTTACGGTGACCTATTCTGCATCTCAGTGCTACAGGCTCCTGTGGCGATAATCAAAACAAAATGTACTCCAGTGACCGACAGCAAGCGTGCACATGGACGTATTTTCCTCGGTGGTCCTACAAAGTTCACACAAAGAACAATCCGATGAACATGAGCAGGAGTTCAGACTGTAACAGAAATGAGAATCTTGTCATAATCAGCAGACATTGACAAATTTGTTTAGTTTAGCTTTTGAATTCATGAAAATGTCTTCTATCCATGACCACTGAGGCAACAGACCTATTTTTTCAACTTTTTTCAATTTTGTCAAACTGACCAAATGACACTACTAGTGGAGACACTACATCCATCTTTATATACAGTTTATTTCCTAAATGAACAAGACCTAATTGAACCAGATGGGCAAACATGGCATGAGAGATGTCAATCAAACTTACAGTAAGCTTTAGAAAATGGCTGCTGATTAAACTTCAAGAGAATGCAAATGGCTTATCCAGTTTTTTGTTTGCTTGTTTTGTGAGGTTTTCACTGAGCTTTTCCATCCAAAATTTGTTAAAACATTTTGCAGCTGTGAGTAACTGCACCATTTCCCTTTGTGCATTGCATTTTGGGACAACAGAGTCCATAAACAGCACACTCACAAATCAAGCAGATGTCTCAAAACCTGCTTAGAATTATTATGTTGCATGGAATTGGGACACAGCTCTGGGTAGACTCAGCCCTCATACACATGACACATAGCTGAATACCTGTGAAATGCATTTGTAGCTTGCATCTTCATGGATGTGAAGTACAACAACCTCTTTGATGGCTGAACTGTGCATTACACACATTGATCCATCTCTGACTTTTGCTTCAGTATGAAATGTTTAACACCACTGCGGTTGCTCTTACTCTAACCACATGCTCTACACGTACTGTGTGCAACACAGTGCAACACAGAGAGCCCATTCTCCAGGGCATGTCGAAAGTCATTCTGGGAAATGAAGGAACTCAAAAGAACTGTAGATGTTGTCGAACCAGACTGAGGGCGGATACACCAAAATCGTAAATTATGCATCACATATTGATGCCTACAGTGAAAGAGTATATGAATGTGGATTTCTTTTTCTCCTTGAGAAATGTGTTCCCTGAGGTAATCACAGGGCTTATTCCTTAGGTGTCACTTAAAGGGAGGCGCCTCTAGCACAGTGTTTGAGAGTATTCTTTTATGCCATTTCTCCGTCTTGACAGGTCTTGATATTATGTGTGTGCTACCTGAATCCAGAGAATGCGATGCTTAGTCTGACTGCCCTTGTGAAATAATAAGAAAGAAATCGTGTTTTCTTGAATGAATGTTGCCAAATTGTAGCAATTTTCTTGAATGATTTTTTCCAAATTGTAGCAAGTCCTGTAACACAGTCCTCTGTTTTTATTTTTTGGGGCTTTTCCGCCTTTAATTTTTGACAATTTTTGCTAGGTGAGAAAGGGGGGGAAGACATGCAGGAAATGGTCACTGGTCGGATTCGAACCCTTCACCTCTGCGTCGATAAACCTCTGTGTACATGTGCGCCTGCTCTACCACGGACCAACCTGGCTACAGTTCTCGGTTTTTATACTTGCCTGTTCAGCTGGGCTGAGAATGTAGACAGTATCTAATTTTCAATATGATTTATTGGGCTTTTAACTGACAGGACAGCTTGAAGACAAGAAAGGGGAGAGAAAGGGGGAACGTGCAGCAAAGTCGGATTTGAACCCATGACCGCTAGACTTAGCCTACATGAGGTGTACACTCTACTGGGTGAGCTAGAGGTCTCCCCAGTATCTCGTGGAGCCATTATTAAGCTATGTAGGCGTAGCCACTCATTCCCCCATTCTTTGTGCATTGCAGTATGTGCTTGACCAATCCATAGACTGTATATAAAGTGGGACCACGCATCTCCACTCCAACTGTACTGTAAGCCAACAGTGGTACAGTGGTGGTGTTGTTGAGCATGGAAGGAAGATGATTTGGACAGTGGATGAAGGCTCTTGAAATGGGCTGCTTCCTCCTCGAGGCTCTGCGGTCCTGCTGGAGATTGACACACAGTCCCTCTAGTGGCAGCAGAATACTCACAAGAAATCCTTCGTCTTTTTGCTTACCCAACATATCAGCTGCCGACTTGGGGCCAGGGCCTTGACACAGCCCATAGCGGCTGTGACATCCACAGGGAAATTGCTCATTTGTGTTGCTAAGGCAGATACAAAAACAAGTCAGTCAAAACTAGAAGCCTTAACCTTTAAGAGACTCCTGCCGTGATGCCTTCACAGTTTTCTTTAGGTGCTAGGGTGATAAAAAAAATGGCTTGGAGGGGCCCTCTAGGGCCACAAAGGAGGAGGCTTACTGCTCCCCTTAGACACAGCCTTCAAAACACTTGGAAAGTCTTACCAACCTTACTCACCTGACTCACCAACGTCCCAAAATGGGAAGGACAAGAAGTTTTCAATCCTGTCAAGAAACTTGGAGCCGTCTTCATCTGCTAAGGAAAGACACAGTAACAGGGATCAAGAAAGGGACAGAGGGGAGCTGTCACACTAAAGTACAGTATGCCTCACTGGGATTACGCTGGAGCTTCATCCATAGTAAATGTGGGAAGCAATTATAGCACTGCTGTGTTGATTGTGGTTGATACATTCTGGCTGCTTGTTGATCATCATCTTGTTGATCATCATCATGTGACACTAGTGAGCAAACCTGGACACGAGTGAAGAAAAGAAGAGGAGGGGCAGCAGAGAGATTCATTCTGAAATTTCAGTCTGTAAAAAGGTGTGGCCATTTTCCAGGAGTGGGGAATGAAGCATGTCTGATAACAGAACTACAGTTCATCAGCTGCTTGTCTTATTCAACAAGAAATAACTGAGACGATCACACCAAATGGATCCAAAGCCAATCCAAATCCTTTATATACACAGTATGATGTGCTGTGTTTTCCAGAACGTTTGACACCAGAAAGTTAGACACCAGTCTGCTATTTTCGCAGTGTGGTACACTTCCCTCAAAGTATTGTTGCCATAGCTTCTATTTCTTGTTTGTGACCATCATATTTTTGAAAATTAAAGGCCACATTGGCGTAAAATTCACATGCTGATTAACACTCCCACTCTTTGACCTTCTCTCTTGCGCTACAGTGAAGCCAAACGTTTCATGCTAAACATATCTAAAAAAACAAACAAATCAAATTTTACTTTTAGAAAGAATCATATTGATTTTTGTTGACCTTATGACCTATACTGAAACAGCATAATTACAGAAAACTTCTCATCTCGGTCTGTTACTAACACAGCCACAACATCTGCTGTTCCTAATAATTGTCTCAGGACTTCAGGCAGTCAAATGAATTATTTAAAACCTCATATCTCGACACACTTATATATATTAGTTGATTAAGTAGGAGAGGGGCAGTGTGTTGGCGTAGGGCCACTGTGATGATCATGAGCTCAGTGTGACGAAAGTCTCAAAACAAATATAATTTGTGTCGGTTGGTGTTTCAGTTAACTATAGAACAAACTGTCATCCAGATAAACATGGCTAGCTACACTACACAGAATATTTTTTTTAAAATAGTAATATGAGATATATATATATATATAACTACCTCAAACATTTTGAAACAGTTGAAACACTGTAGTCATAATAGTATTTAATAGTATTCGGCTTTGTGGCATTTGGGCACTCTGGAGTTTTTCATCTCTGCGGTGCGGTAATTAAAGCCCCATGTACACAAATTGGTAGCTAACACAGTATAGGCGCTGTGCTTCACGAGATGATTTACATGTGAAATATCAATTCAGGAATTTTCAGATGCAAAATGAATTTGTAGTGTGCACATTCCTCCTGTTGGATTGCAGGGAAGAAAGTATGCCTTTGACTGAAAGTCTGAGGTGTAATTTTCTCCTTTACATTTCAAGTTCAGCTGTGTGGGAGGCTTGTTATTCATGCAGATGCCACAAGAAAAGTCTCTCTCCTCTCTTTCTCTCTCTTCTCTCTCTCGCTCTCTCTCTCTCTCTCTCTCTCTGTGCTGTTGTCTTTGCTGCCCTAATTTCTTGGCAAGTGCTACAGTGGGCTTGTTCTGTTGGCAGTCCATGCCTTATTGTTTGCTACTTTTTTAACACCTACATAATGTATTTTATTAGAATCTGCTGTCAGACCCTGTCTGTTCCACTTCATCCCATCACTCTGGGTTTTTTTTTTTCTCCTGTAAAGGTGGTGGGGGCATTTAGCACCAAATAAACAACTAGCCTGTCTTCTTCTTCTTCTTCTTCTTCTTCTTCTTCTTCTTCTTCTTCTCATGCATCTTCTTCTTCTTCTTCTTCTTCTTCTTCTTCTTCTTCTTCTTCTTCTCATGCATCTTCCTCTGTCTCTTGTCTGTGTGTTTCTTCCTCTGCCGGGAATTCAATTACCCAGGCTGTTGCTTTATGATGTTGTGTTGACAACCGATGACTGATTCATTATCTCATCTCCTGGCATGACAGCTTTGTAGCAACAGGGCCGCTGCTGTTTCCCAGACTTCAGCAGTATGCATTCAGCTTTACATCTGGACTGTATAACACTTTCTCTATCCATGCTGCTTCGTCTAAAGTTTTCATCCCCTCTCCATTAAAAGATTGAGAGAGTGGTTACATTAAAAGTAAAATAGTGGTGGTTGTGGTAATAATTCACAAATGTAGTTAATGCTTAAAGAATTAGAAATTAACACGATAAAGGGAGATCTGGAGAATTTTCCCCTTTGTGTGTTTATTTGTGTCAGACTTTGTTATTTGCAGCTTCTCCTCATTTCCAGCATAGACTGTGGAGAAATATTATAAAAATATACCATGGTCAATTATGTTTGCATATATTTGTTGAAAAAGTGAGATTCAAATGAAAGCGTTGGGATTTTTTTTCCTGAGTGTGTTGTTAATGAAAGGGCAGAGTCCTGGGTGACAGGAAGGTTGGCACACTGTAGCTGCTGAAAAAGGTCGCAAGTGCATTGTGGCTCTGTTGTTTTAATATGGAAAGTACTAACCTCTGCTGGGGTTAGAATAAGGTTGCAGACAGTCACTGACTCTGGTCTCTTTGATCTCTGTCTTTTTCTTTTTTTTCTTCTTCCTCTTGTTAACAATTGCACAAATCTGAAAAGAACCTCATATAGCACGGCACGATAGAGTATGCTAATTCACAGACTGTGTGCCTTTCCCTTTTATTATGTCCATTTTTTAATAACACTCTTTGTGTTGCAGGGAATGAGTTTGGCCACCCTGAGTGGCTGGATTTCCCCAGAGAAGGGAACAATCAGAGTTACCACTACGCCCGGCGGCAGTTTAACCTACTGGATACGGGTCACCTCCGCTACTCTCAGCTCTACGCCTTTGACCGGGACATGAACCGGACCGAAGACAAGTATGGCTGGCTGGCTGCCCCACCTGTAAGGGCATCATGCTCTCACTGTACAGTAGGCTTTGTGCACACACTCTCAATGACTAAAACCCACATAAAAATATAATGGCACAGCATTCTTTAGTCACATACAAAATATGTAATAACTTCTAATGTCCCAAACAAGTGGTCATAAATCATTAAGCTCATATATATATATATATATATATATATATATATATATATATATATATATATATATATATATATATATATATATATATATATATATATATATATATATATATATATATATATATATATATTTTACTTGAAGGTATCTACATGAGAGTGACACTGTCATGAACGTATCATAAAACATTATAAACAAGTCATAAACATTTATGCCATAATGCTTCAGTTATGGTTAGGGTTCATGTGTCAGGACTGTGTCATGACAGTGTCATGTCAGTCTTATGTAGAAAACTTCAAGTAAAGTGTTACCCATGCAGCAAAGGGCCACAGGTGGGAACTGAACTAGCGGCTCCTGAGACAAGGACTGAGGCTCTATACATGGGGCGCAGGTGAGCTAACTATTTTCCCCTATTTAGTTCATATTTGATGATTTATTTCCATGCCCCCATCTTTAGACACCTTGCCAGTTTCCCTGTTTCTCCACTGGGGAGCAGTGAGGCAGGTGGAGGTAAATGCATAAAGAGAGTTATCTTTCTCTGGCTGCTCTCAAGGTAAACAGTAATATATTTAATTCTTATCCTTAAGCCTGTCTCTCTTTGCCCACATCTGAAGCCTATAGGAAAGAAATTATGTTTTTCTCTTGAGGGGCAAAGTAGTGGGATAATGCAAATGAAGAGTGTGTCTAAATCGACAGGGATTAGAAGTGAGTCTGTGTAATTGATTCAAAAATAGCCCTTCCCTTACATGCCTGGCAATCAGTCGTCAGACTCTTCACCTTGCTGCGTTACACTCTGACCTGCGGATTTCTGCTCCACAGACAGACAAATGTAGCACAGAAGGTGATGTATCAGAGAGCAGAATTAGAGACGTGTCTGGTTCACAAGTATAATTTCTGCATATTGGCCCATCACTCAGAAGTGTGTTCTGCCTTACTGGAACCTCTTACACCCTTCACAACTCGATGACACAGGGCGTTGGTGAGGGCGAGGTAGGGCAAAGGAAAGGAAAGCAGAGCCTGGCTGGTTTCTGAGCTCCATTCTGGGGGAATAGGAGGGAATGCTGGTCCCACGGATGTTACTGGCAGGAAGATATATCCATTTGGCAGCAGTGCTGACCTGCTACACATTGGGTGCTGTTTTCCCTGGCTGACAGCCCTACAATGTATACTTAAGTACGTCGTCTAATTTAGTTTGTCCTTTGATTTATTACCTCAAATCAATTGTAAAATGATTCTCTCAGATTATTTAATAGCAGTCTGAAGGTTGTCGTTATGTATATTGCTCTGGGCGGCTGGGAACAGGAAGCCCTGAATATTGGGCCTTTTTATTGACCGATAGCAAGAGTTTACTCTTTTAAAGTGTCCTGTAGCATAACACTAAATAAGGCCAGTAAATATATCTTATGAATGGCCAGAGTGGATGTGCTTGTAATTAGAAATCAGGCTTTATTATGCTATTATCTTTGCTATTATTATGACATAAGGTTCTTGATCACAGATGAGACAAGGTTCTGTTGCCATATTAAGCTGCTGAATAATTCTTCTGTGATCATCAGAAAGATTTTGACAGATTGTTGTCAGGATATTAAAATTTTAGACATGAGACCACCAAAATTATAATAACAATAAGGTAACATGGTAGCCTCTACATTTAGAAAAAAAGTCATTAACACAAGAAAACAAAATTCAAAAGGTTGAGCCACTTACTGTGAAGGCCCGGTACGCTGTACAGATTAGGGCTGTCAGAGACAAAAGTTGACATTTGTGAGAAAAGCGAGGTGAAATCTCTGGTCAGTGATTGTCCAAAATCCCACTGTGACACAATGATGGCACAGTTACAGATTCAATGACCAATTCCAACAGTTTCAGAAATTTAGGGCCAAAATTCTCACAATGTAACTGCTGCTACAAAGTACGTCTACAACGGGAAAGTGTCTAAGGGCCTTTAGTTTAGTCCAAGTGAGTTCCAAGGCCAGTCTGGATAAAAGCTAATGAAGACCTATTCCAAAACCATTTAAAGTAGTATACAGTATCAGTCTTCAAAGTGTTTTTAATGATGAACAGACATCAAGTTGTTCAGTATATATCTTGTCTATATCCATGACATTTCATGTCACTCTTTCTGGTCGGAAGTCCGTCTCCTTCCTCTGTCTCTGTGTTGGCGTTCTAACCTCTGGTGGATTTCTGAGGACTATGGTTACCTGGTCCTCAGATCTCTGCAGGGTAAATCCAGACAGCTAGCTAGACTATCTGTCCAATCTGAAGACTATGGTTACCTGGTCCTCAGATCTCTGCAGGGTAAATCCAGACAGCTAGCTAGACTATCTGTCCAATCTGTGGACTCTGGTTACCTGGTCCTCAGATCTCTGCAGGGTAAATCCTGACAGCTAGCTAGACTAGCTGTCCAATCTGAGGTTTCTGTTGACGACTAAAACTACTTTTCAACGTATACATGTTCCACCAAAACAAGTTCCTTCCTGAGATTATTTTGAAGCCTATTTTGTATACGATTGTGATTGGTTTAAAGAAATGCCAACAAACCAGAGCACATTTTTCTTCCATCCCGGAATACTGTGTGGACTAACTATACCTTACCTATATTAGAAGTGACAAGAGGGCAGATGAGGAGTCAGAGTAGACACATGAATCAAAATAGGTGTTATGTAAATCTTAACCTGACTGAAGCAATACAGTGAATTTGTTTCTGTAGCTGACCCTGCACTCCGGTCTCAGACCATGCTCGGAAGCAGAGGAGACAATAATGGCTCATTCAGGGATTTGATACAATATCTCAAAAACACTTTTTAGAACATCACTCACAGATAACGCCAATAACTACTCTGTGATTCTGCTGTATTAACCAGATGAGTCTGAATGTTCTGTGCACCTCAATGACTTCAATATTTCACTGTTGTGGGAGGATCCATGGGCGTATTGTAGTTAAAATGAGAAGCAGAATATGATCTCTGGCCAGCTCGCCCTGTTGTCCCAGGTGTAAGTGAACTAAGCGGAAATGGAAACATGCAGTGACTTTGCTTAAAAGTGGGTTTTGTGCACGCCTCTTTGACGATGTGCTGCTGTGAGCTTCAAAAGCCCGAACCCTGGACATGAACTGTTACTCCTATTACTGCCGGGATAGCATCACCTGAGGTGTTCCCCTGTGATGAGATGTAAATAAACCAGTACAGCATGCACTAGCAAGCAGACTATGGCATCTATAGTAGTCTCTGTTCTACTTATTCCCCACATTACTTAACTGGGATGAAACCTATTACAGTTACCCATACAATGCTTTACTGCTGATATATATAAGATATTAAATCTGTGACACTTTATTTGAAGGGGTATGCATAAGACTCACCGTCATAACTAAGACAGGACACCTGCATGTGAACATGAAGGAGTTTTGAATGTTCATGACTTTCAGTATGTGTCATTTGGTAAATTATGACACTTTTAACACTTTTTAGCATTGTTCGAGATATTTGTGTCAAGACAACTTGGTATTTTAAGCAAGACAATATAACCTGTCAATGTCTTTGTTATGACAACTTGACATTAACTTAGACAACATAACCTGTCATAAATATGTCATGGCAGGCCTAATGATCAAACTTTGGGAAACTATTTAACTTTATCTGTTAACATTGCATTGAACTGTCAAAAACAACCTCAGAGACGTGCGTAGGAGGCCAGTTTTAGGGTAACGGGATACACTACTGAGATGGTTTTCTTTCCGGCTCTTTGCGCCCCAGTGCTGTGTCGCCTAATTGGACAAGGTGTACTGTTACTTTAGCAACAAGTAACCTTAGCCTATTACCATTATCTGTCCAAAACTCATTAAATCAACTCTGTGCTGCATTTACTGTCGTCAAACTCGTCTTACAACTGTTATGACTTATAATGACCAAAAGTCCAAATGGTTCCATTTTACTTGAGGTCAAGGGAATTATTCATGACACAATTATAATGGTGTCAAGATAGCCATTGTAAAAACCAACCACTTAGTTACAATTTAGTGTGATGTTAACTAGAGCCCGACCGATAATATCGGCCTTTTATTAAAAAAAAAAAGAAAACGTCTGAAAATGTGACAGAAATGTTGGAAAATGTGACAAAAACTTTGGTAAAAGTGACAAAACTTTGGTAAAAGTGACAAAAACTTCAGTAAAAGTGACAACAACGTCGTAAAAAGTTACAAATCGTCCAAAAATATGACGTCGGAAAAAGCGGGCAAAAACTAGGTGGGCCAAAATTTATTGTGAACCTAAATTGATGCGGGCCGGATCATAATCTGCGAGGGACCGGATTTGACGGATTTGTGAGTTTGACACATATGGTGTAGAGAATGGGGGGAATGTGTGCACGTCTGGGGTTATTTGTTAAGCATTTTGCACAAGTTGAAGGCAAATGTTACTCTATGATTTTGTCACATATCTTTCCCAAAGCAAAGCCTACGGGAAAAGTCAAAACATTATTTTTCACCTCTTATCCAGCAGCATGTTACATTTTCAAATGTTTTGCCTGATGTCTCTTGACTCCCCTGATACATAGAGTGTTTGCCGGGGGCCAAAGCAACATTTAAATCCAACGTTTCCTCAAACTGTGCCGGTTGCACCTGCAGCTGACATAACCTACGTTCCAGGGAAGAAAAGCAGCGGCGAGGGCCTGATTTGCCGCACCACGTTTCACCCAAAAGTGTAGTTTGAGGTCAGAATGATGCTGCAGGCAGAGACAGATACAGAAACTTCCACAACCTATGTCAAACTAGAAGACATTGCATGCATATTTTTGTGTCTTAGGGTGATACTTATCTTGGTGCACACTTGAAAAGTATTAGTTAGATGATAATTATGATTTTCCCTAAAAACATCAACAGATTCAGAATATGTAATTTTATGATCAGCGCCAAGTCTGTTGATTACACTTACATTTATTTATTCATAAGTGAGAAGGCACAGTTACTGTACTTGCTAATCGGGTCATGACTTGATGGATGCCGGATATATTTGTTTTTCAAGGCTAAGGCAGCTCCGGGCGGCCAGAGCAGCTTGGCATCACTCCAAATCTGTGGACTTCTCATGTAAAAAAGAACTTGGTCAAAGACTGCAGACCGTCAGCTCATTTCCTTAACCTCCATCCTCTCTGCCGATCCAGTTGCAGGGGCGCTTATCTTCTCGTTCAGCCGTGAATATATGCTGGCCTGAAATTGGCTCTGGGAACAAGGCACTAAAAATAGGTGGCTCGGGTGACATTGATAATCTCTGCTAATGACACGTTAACAGTAGCCTGCTCCGCAGGAAAGTGATGGCTTCATCATGTGCAGCTGTCTAGAGCTGACAGTGTGTGCCTCGCACTATCCTGAGCCGCTGCTTTCTGCTGATGAGTGCCACCTCAAATTTGATGTGCGAGTGTTGCTCTGCTTTTTTGGAAATGTGTAGTGCACTGATATAAGGTGCCCCATTATAACTCTCTAAATCCAAGATGAGAAAGGTAATGACCAGCGGTGGAAGTTAGATCCTTTACTTAAGTCAAAGTACTGATAACACACTGTAAAAATACTATAAATAGTAAAATAGTAAAGGTCCTGCATTGAAAATGTTACTTAAAGGTATAGTAAGTGATGTTAGTCCGAACATTTGAGTGTGCCGGCCAGTTAGTCTGGTTATCAGCACACTGAGCCAAGCTCAGTAGATGTGAGACTGAGCGTTGGTCTGGGGGGGTCTGCTCTGTATTCTCTCTGCACAAGAGGCGGGAGCAGAGGGCATAGTTCAAATGATGCATTTGGATGGACCAATCAGACCAACTATCTGGGTGCCGTAGAAGCGACAGCAGCATCACCGGGTCGCTGCGCTTAGTAGTAGTCATCGATATAGCGCCAATAGCCAATAGCGCGCCAGATAGATAAGCCAGTTTGTGATTGGTTCCCGCAAAATTGTGAACTGAAGCAGGAGAATTAAACTTGCAGGTTTCCAGACCGAGCTGCAGAGAGAAATCTAATCGCCAGCAGAGTGGGCGGGGCTTACTCTGTCTACCGTAGTTATCTGTCCCTGAATCTGGGGGCGGAGCTTATGGGGGGGTGTATTTGTTTGGCAGTTGAGTTCAAATATCAACCATCTTTGCACAGAATCATTTACTGCAACAATGTTTTATTTAAGTATCATCAGAAAAACATACTTAAAGTATTAAAATTAGATCTACTCAATGCAGAAAGATCCTCACATGTTAGAAAGTGGAAATGGTCAAAACTGTTAATCAACTACGTGTTTAAGGGTCTAATTATATCACATGGCCGTTATGTTATTTGTAGTTCCATATACAATAAAACACATGTAAACTATGAGTTTTGTATGCAAAAATCTTAATAACTTCTAAAGTAACTAAAGGTCAGATGAATGTAGTGGAGTAGTTGCCTTGCCTAAAAAGTACAATATTTCCCTCTGAAATGTAGCGGGGTAGAAGTAGAAAGTGGCATGAAAAGACAAGACTCAAGACACAATTACCTCAAATTAGTACTTAAGTACAGTAATTCAGTAAATGTACTTAGTTACATTCCACCACTGGTAATGACTAGTCATTAGGAAATATTTCTTAGCTTTTCCTTTCTCCCTCTGTTTCTTCCTCCAGGCCTTCATCAGTGCCAAGCATGAAGGGGACAAGGTGATCGTGTTTGAAAGGGGGAACGTGCTCTTTATCTTCAACTTCCACCCCAGTAAGAGCTACCAGGACTACAGGGTGGCTGTGGACGTTCCAGGAAAGTATCCTTTCAGCTCTGCTCTGTCACCTCACTGCTCCATGCCTTTAAGCCTTCAGACGACGGCTTTTTCACTCGCAAAGCCTCCTAGAGTAATGATGTCTCTGTTAGATACTTCTCATATAGGACAACGTGACTAATCTTTCCAGCGCAACATAATCACTAATTGTTGATATTTCAGAGGCAGTGAATGTGTGTTAGAAAGGGACAGAAAGGAGACAGAATGGAAAGTTGGAAATCACCATGACACATGAACCCTTACCATAACCATAACTTGTCATGACAAAACCGAATGACACTTACTAAAAGAAGCATTATGTTTATGACTTCTTTAAGTTTTATGACACGTTTATGACAGCATCATGTCACTCTTGTGTAGATACATTCAAGTAAAATTCAATTTTTAATTTGTTCCCCTATGATAGCTTTTGAGCGCTGTCGTTGCAGACGCAACTTGTGTTTGCCAACATCAAGCTGACCATTCAATTAATTTTTATTTATAGTATCAAATCATAACAAGAGTTATCTTGAGACACTTTACAAATAGAGCAGGTCTAGACCGCTCTATAATTTACAGATAGAGTAGGTCTAGACCGCTCTATAATTACAGATAGAGTAGGTCTAGACCACTCTATAATTTACAGATAGAGCCGGTCTAGACTGTGCTATAATTTACAAATAGAGCAGGTCTTGACCACTCTATAATTTACTGATAGAGCAGGTCTTCACCACTCTATAATTTACAGGTAGAGCAGGTCTAGACCACACTCTATAATTTATAAAGTCCCAATAATTCTAGTAATTTCCCCAATAGGAAGAAACCTGGGACAGACCCAAGCTCTTGTTAGGCGGTGTCTGATGGGCTGGTTGGGGGGTGGTTGATGAACAGTGGCAGCAATAACAGTCACAATAAAGATAATGGATCAGTCACTAAAAAATGTTAGTAGTAGTCATAGCAGGGCGCTGCAGGGCGTTAAAGGGTGTAACGTGGCACAACAGGGCATAGCTGGACGTAGCAGGACACAGCAGGGTATAGCTGGACATAGCAGGACACAGCAGAGCATAGCAGGGCATAGTTGGACGTAGCAGGGCACAGCAGGGTATAGCTGGACATAGCAGGACACAGCAGAGCATAGCAGGGCATAGTTGGACGTAGTAGGGCACAGCAGGGCGTAGCTGGACGTAGCAGGATGTAGCTGGACCACAGCAACAGCTGCAACCAAGATCTTGGTGCCATCCTAATCCAAGAAAATATGCAGGGCGAAAAGAAAACATCAGGACTCCGGGGAGTAAACTCCCCAGAACTAGGTTAGTAACAGGCATTTCATGGCATTTTCATTTAAAAAAAAACTCTCTAGCAGATAAAGTTTCTGATCCTTCAGGAGGGGTTTACTGGTCTGCCCCACTTGAGATCAAATAAGGGGGGATGTGGCCCATGAACTTAAATGAGTTTGACACCCCTGAATTCGCCGATTAAACACTTAGTTGATTGACGGAACTGTTTGGATCGTTTCCAGTTTTACTTTTACGTTTAATACTTCATAGATCATAGAAGTCACAGATCTTCAACAGGGGGCCCGGGACCCCTAAGACTAACACTGCAGGAGGCCTCCTGATTAGTGTCAAAAAGGTTTTTTCATGAATTAAAATGTCTTAACATAATTCTAATTCTAAATTCTTAGCAAATATAAATGACCACTGATGATAGGCTCACTGGCCTACAGGCAAGGAACTTCATTTTATATAATATATGTAGTAGGGGGTCCCTGCTCCATCTCTCTTTTAGTTAAGGGGTCCTTGGAATAAAAGTTTTTGAAGACCCCAGCTTCAAGTACATTTTCCTGATGATTCTTACATTAGTACCTTCACTTCAGTAAAGGATCTGAATACTTCTTCCACTACTGCCATGTGCACGTTAACATTTTTAAAGCTTGCAGAGAGCATTTGAACGGTTTTGGGAAGGCATGTGTCTGTGCAGCACTTTGGGCCAGAGTGAGATAAAGTAGGTCTACAACTCTTTGGGACAGTACAGACATTAATAGTTCCCAGTGGATGCATCTTATCATCTCTGATTATCCTGTAACTTCTCATCTAGCACCCCCAACTACAACACATTTCCACTTGTCGGACACTTGATTACAGGATTGTCTGAAGTGAGTGACCACGTTCCCAGCAGGTCAGCTGTACTTGCTAACATTACGGTGCCACTAGTGTGGCTGTATAGACATTTAAAGGAAAAGTCTAGTAATATTCTGTATTTTTCTTGTTGTGAACAAACCCCATGAAAAGACCAGAATTAGAGTGCATTTGTACTTCTCTTAGCCTGGGGACCCACACATTCTTTGTACTTTGAACTTGTTAATCTTAAAAAACAGGTCATGACTATATAGTTTAATTTGTATTTCTAATTCATTTAGGGGCATTTCCTTTGAAGGTTTTAGCAAATGTTGCCTTTGTGTGTGTGTGTGTGTGTGTGTGTGTGTGTGTGTGTGTGTGTGTGTGTGTGTGTGTGTGTGTGGGGGACTATTTAAACTGTGGATTTGGAGTGCTATCCTTTTACAATGCATTGTAATGAACGAACATGATGCAATGGCAAGGCCGAACTGATGTTATTTTAACAATGGAGCTCCATGGCCCAGAGGATGAAGATATTTCCTGTTATAGTATTAAAAGCTAGAGTAAGATAAATTATTTTACAAATAATTTTACCTGCATTCCATTAAGGTGAACAAGTAGCTGATGTACAATATGTGTTGATCCATCAGCTCCATTTGAAATGGGCTCTGAGGCTCTCAGGAGTTTAAAGGCAGAATTCTGAGAATAAATGCGGATTTCTGAGAAAAAGTCATAACTCGGACTTTAAGAGCCGTTCACACTAAGAACAATACTATAACGATAACTATAAATCTATAGAAATCGTTCTAACTCTAGTGGATGGTGCAGTCCACACCACCACTATAACGACGACGACAGTGGAGAATATCGTTGGGATCCCTTTCAGCGTTTTGATAGAAACACCGACCACCAAATCCATCTGAGTTTACAACCTGATGCTGCAGAGAGATTTGTGTCACACATGAGGTCCGTGGCGTGACGCGACTTTCCCCTCGGTGGGGCTACAATCCTTGATCTGTGTATTTTAAACGTTAGTACTTTGAAAGTATTTCTTATGTCACAGAAAACCAGAGTGAATCATGTGGGGTTTTTAAGATCTTTTTTTTTCTTTTTCCCTTTATTTCAAAGTGACAGTGGATAGACATGAAAAGGGAAAGAGATGGGGGGTGACACACAGCTAAGGGCCGCAGATCGTTCTTGAATCCGGGCTGCTGCAGGACTCAGCCTACATGGGGCGCACGCTCTACTTGGGGGGCTAGAGCCCACCCCTGAATCATGTGTTTTAAATGTGATTATCATACTGTCAGTGCTTTTGTCCCGGTGCTCTGCACAGACTTGACACCGGCCGCCCTCCTCTTATTCCCAGCTCTATAGAGCTCTGTGGGCCAATGTTCCCTGGAGACGGCAGCGGTGATCCCAGGGACCGCCGGTCAGACTTTCTTTGGTTCATAAAATGCACCCAAATTAACGAATATGTAGGATATTACTACAGACATTCTTGTAATCTGTCTGCTGTGTCAGTGTATTATTATCATCTGGAATGTGCGGTGCGTGCTTGACGTCACTGTTTGCAGAATTGTTATTATTCAGCCGTGTAGATGCTCACGTCGTTATAGTTACCGTTACTGAGATGGACGGTCCTTTATTCTGAGAAAAAGTCAGAATTCTGTCTTTTTTTTTCTCAGAATTCTGACTGTAAATCATCTTCCGTACAGGAGCATATACTGTGCATCAATCCATCCATCCATCTTCATCCGCTTATCCAGTATCGGGTCACAGGGGCAGCAGCTCCAACAGGGAACCCCAAACTTCCCTTCCCCGAGCCACATCAACCAGCTCCGACTGGGGGATCCCGAGGCGTTCCCAGGCCAAATTGGAGATATAATCTCTCCACCTAGTCCTGGGTCTTTCCCGGGGCCTCCTCCCAGCTGGACGCGCCTTGAACACCTCCCTAGGGAGGCGCCCAGGAGGCATCCTTACCAGATGCCCGAACCATCTCATCTGGCTCCTTCCAACGTGAAGGAGCAGCGGCTCTACTCTGAGCTCCTCTCGGATGACTGAGCTTCTCACCCTATCTCTAAGGGAGACGCCAGCCACCTCCCTGAGAAAACCCATTTCGGCCGCTTGTACCCTTGATCTCGTTCTTTGGGTCATGACCCATTCTTCGGGCCAGTTGGTACCCTGCAACTGCCTCCGGAGTCCTCCGGGATAACATATCCCGGAAAGACTTCTTCAGTTGGACGGCTTTCCTGACCACCGGTGTCCACCAGGGTGTTGGTGGGTTACCGCCCCTTGAGGCACCTAAGAGCCTTAGACCACAGCTTCCCGCCCCAGCTTCAGCAATGGAAACTTTGAACATTGTCCATTCAGGTTCAATGCCCCCAGCCTCCACAGGGATGCACAAAAAGCTATATACTGTGCATGAGTTACTTAATTAATCCCAGGGTCTTGCCAGTCATCTTCACAACTAACTGTTGACATTAGCGTGACGGCTGGATGTGGTTAAAACACTTGAATGTACTAATAAATTGATCAGGGCATTGAATATGCTGAGAATCATGTGTGAGACTATGCTTTCCTCTGGGCTGAGAAGAGGATCAGGGATCTAAACACCGTGTCAGACTTATTTAAAGTAAATGCGACTGGAAAGACCCACAATTGTAATGGCAGTATTTTCTCCAAGACTAATACTTTTGTGACATAATTTTAGCAGTCACTGTTGAAAAGGATATGAGTCAGTATGTTTATGCTGGTGTTATGCTAATAGAGAGAAATAATAGCAGAGCCCAGTGATTCAGAAAGCTCTCTCTTTAGCGACATTGGCTGTCTGTCTTCCCAGCGAGCAGCACAGAGGAATTTAATGAGTCCCACCGTTGTGATTACAGCAGGCTTAATGATCAGGCATGTGAAGGGGGACAGGAAGCTGACAGATTTGTATTTATTACAACGGACGTCAGTCTCTTCTGGGGCCCACCGAAGCCACCAGCAGCAGTTTCCCCTGGATGGATGCAATGCTGTGTTGCTTTTTCAGCTATGACTTAAATATTGTGGCGGTGAGTCAAAATGCAGACGGAGCTTGTTTGTTTTCTCTGGATGCCAGCGGTTCAAATCACTACACTCGAGCAATTCAAGTCTCACATTATGATGATTGGATTGGCTGACAATGAGGCTGTTGAACAGCACTTTCCTTTCTACGGTATTTTGTTTTTGCTTCATTTAGATGGATACATTGATGCTTCTTGCTATTATAATGAAATGTAATGTAATACCATGAATTAAAGTTTTTAATACAGTAGCAGCCTGATGATGTCATTACAGGCAGTGTGTTTTATTACGCCTCAGATTGCAAGGGGAGTTTCAGTGCATTTTGCCAGCCTTTTATAGACCTTAGTGGTCCCTAATACTGTATCTGAAGTCTCTTTTATATAGACCTTAGTGGTCCCTAATACTGTATCTGATGTCTCTTTTATATAGACCTTAGTGGTCCCCTAATACTGTATCTGAAGTCTTTTATGTAGACCTTAGTGGTCCCCTAATAATGTATCTGAAGTCTCTTTTATATAGACCTTAGTGGTCCCCTAATACTGTATCTGAAGTCTCTTTTATATAGACCGTAGTGGTCCCTAATACTGGACCTGACCAACTGCCACTTTGCTCATTTGAAAGCCATGATGTCTCTCTCTCATGGGTGGACCAAATTCTCTGGGGGGCAATGCAGAGAAAGGGGAGGTAACCTTTCCCCTTATAGGGGGAAGATTCCAGATCGGCCCATCTGAGCTTTCATTTTCTCAAAGGCAGAGCAGGATACCCAGGGCTTGGTTTACACTTATCACCATTTCTAGCCACTGGGGGACCATAGGTAGGCTGGGGGGGACACAAATTAATGTTAAAAAACCTCATAAAGTGAAATTGTCATGACAAGGGACCTTTAATAGCCGGTGTTAATTGTAAGCTGGTTGGGTGTGCAGTAATTGTACTTTCTGCCTTGTGTGTTTTGTCTCTGCCTGGATGGGGTGAATCTCGGGCACACCACTAATAGCCTTCCTGCACAGTGTCTGTAGCATCGTTTTTGAGGGTTTATTTTCATTTAGATGGAACCACATCTTTTTGCTCCTGGTGCTTCTTTTGATGTTTAAGGAGCGGCCTCAGACACTGGGTGGGCTGAGAGGAAATGCAAATAAATGTGAGGGCAAAGCTCTGGCTGTCATTATACAGAGGAGCAGTAAACACATAAAGGCGTGTGTGTGTGTGTGTGTGTGTGTGTGTGTGTGTGTGTGTGTGTGTGTGTGTGTGTGTGTGTGTGTGTGTGTGTGTGTGTGTGTGTGTGTGTGTGTGTGTGTGTGTGTGTGCGCGTGTGCGTGTGCGTGTGCGTGTGTGTGCGCGTGTGCGTGTGTGTAAGGAAGGAAGGAAGGAAGGTAAATGCACCGTGTGCATGAGGAGATGCAGATCCTCCGATGGGAATGTGTGAAGAGGATCCAATTAGGGGAGAAGACAGATGAAAGTGCCACTCAGAGGCAGAGGAGGTAAACAAGACAAGCTCAAAGAGTCCAAAAGTGCTCTTTCATTACACTCAGCTGTCATATACTTAAACTTTCTTATACCTGTGAGGGTCAGGGATGTCACAGTGGAGCCCCACACCACTGCTGTATCTGGAAATGCTAGCTGGATGAAGCTGCCAATGCTGTGCTCCACTGAAAATGGATCCAGTACAGGGTGCTATTACCTTTGGCAATATGGCAACTTGGGTATTCTATTAGAGAGTGTGTCCCGTTTCCCTTTGTCACATACATCGTCTGGATCAGCAACATTTCATTTCCAGGATAATTGGCGCAGGATGTTCCACTGGACGTCCCTCACCTTGTGATCTCCTTGCCGTTCTTAAACTCCATTCGCTACAGGAATTAACAACAAAGTTAAAGCTAGCAAGCTACATGCTGACCATTTGGATGGTGCAACAAGGCAGGCCAGCTGGGTTCTTTTGGGGAATGATTGTAAAGATTTACAAGGAATATGTATCTAGATGGGACATTTGGGACTGATTGGTGGGATGGATGAAGTCCATACAGTGGTGACAGATAATGAGGTGTAACATGCATCAGCTAGTTTAAATAGCTGACGTTACCTTATTGTGTCAACAGTTAACTTCATTTAATATTGGATGTGGCGTTTTGTGGTTCCACCAAAACAAGTTCCTTCCTGAGACTATTTAGCAGAGCCACCGTTGCTGTGTCTGGAACTCAGCACCGCCCAATACCATTGGGATTGGTTTAAAGAAATGTAAACAACCCCAAGCGTTTTTTTTTTTCCTCCTATCCCAGAATGCCTCTGTGGTGTAGCCAGCTGTTACGCCACAGCCCTGTGGAGACAGGTCTGGGCAATTCTGCCTACATGCTGGATGACTGCATAGTTGGTGTAGATGGATGTTTCTCTGATTGCTTGATATCGAGTTCTTATAGTATGTGTTGTTGGATCCGATTGCTTTGTGGTGCCCTATCTTCTACTGGCGGGCCTTCTGTGAGTTGATTCTGAAAGCAGTTACGAGATCTGGGAGAACAAAGCAACACAAAGCAGAGTTTAGTTCTGAAATGTTCTAAAAGTTTAAAGAGACACACAAGGAGATATGCTTTTTCTGAGAATCGCTCCTTTCACTTAGATGATGTCGGAGTAGTTGGATAGAAAAGGAGGATTGGTTCAAGGTAGGTCAACAAAGATTAGTCTTCAGAAAAACCATTTGTGATTCAAATTTATGAAATGTATGAAAGCAGATGAGAGAGGCTTTGTTCAGAGTTTTCAGAGAATGGAATGTAAGACGCGCAAAATAAATTAATTTATCATTGAGGTGATTAATTGTCATATGCACATTTAAGGAGGTTACATCCCCAACAAAAGATGCAATAGAGGGAAGAGTAAATTATGCCTAGGCTACATGTATGCTGACTCTGATATAATTATAAAAGTCTACCAAAAAGAGAAAGCAGAGCTCCAACATCATAGGTTACCACACAAATCTGGAGAAAAAACCTTGGCCTTTGGGTTGCCAGGCCAGTTTTTATTAGGCCAAATGTTGCTGCTATTTAACTAACATCTACAAGCCGCGCAGCTAAAATAAGCATGCACTGGCTCTTAACTACGGAGCCTCCGAGGTGACATGGGGGTAAAATCAATAAAAAAAAATCTAAATTGCAACAAAAAAAACATGTACTGGAACAATTGTTTTCTGAGATCTTGACTTTGTTTTGCAAGATATCAAGTTTTATTTGCAAGTTCTTGCAAATCCAAAATCCAGTATTATTAATTTTTTTTTTTCTCCATGTCAAAGTCAAGATCTCGCACATAAAACTCGAGATCTCCCAAAATAAAGTCAAGATCTAGCCAGTACATGTTTTTTTTTTTTTTCCCCCTCCATGTCACCTCGGGGACTCCGTAATTAACAGGATGGGAAGCCAATCCCAGTTTTGCATTGCATTCAGTTTGGTTAAAAACAAAATAAATAAGCAATATGTCCAGTTGCAGTTAAAATGCATCCAGTTCAGCATACAGTGAAACGCAAAGGAAAAATAGTTGTCAATATCACAATGAAAAGAAGTGGATGCAGTTCAGATATGTTCCAGCTGAAAAACGGCTGTGGTTTTACTGTCTGGGGTATAATGTAAAACTGAAAGGCTGCTGTCTTAACTTTAATAACTGTAATACAGTTATCCTCCCTCAATGCCAGTCTGGATGCACAGTGACTGTTTTGGCCTCTTCATATTTTTAGACAAGCTCCTCTTTTTGCTTCTCATTGTCCTCTTCTCAATTTGTTTTTTTTTCCCTCCCTCGCCACGAGGAACAGGAGAGAAAGTGAAGCGAAGCACCTCACCGAAAACAGTGGCCATTAAAATGCAGTCAACGTCAGCTCTTCGACAGGCACTCAAACCATCAGTGGTTTTTTATTTTATAAATTTATTTCTCTCTGACTCGTGGTGGACACGTTGTTCAGGCACTGGGCTTTATCTGGCTGGTTAAGAGTATATGAAATCCCAGTTGGATCCCGTCATGAAAGCTATACCTGTCAGCGCAGATTGGTCTTTGATTTACACTGCGCCGATAGGCAGTCGAGATTGTGTCAGGTCATCATTCTCCTTCTCTGTCTGAGCCGATTCCTGAATGTTGTTTGGAATAATTCAACTACAGGTGCAGTGACACTAACTAACTAGAAAAAAATGCACACAGATGTGCATAGGTGACAGTACTTTACTCTGATATTATATGGAATGCACCAGATAAGGTTTCTGAAAATGGAAAATATGAATCTCGTTTTTTTTTTCCACTACAGCGTGTTTTAAGATGCATCAAGATGGATTTCATAGACAAAGTTACTCTGCTTTTCTCCCCAGCTTGTAACTCTACCAGATATCATCCACAAACATTCTCATAAATCCGCTGGCTTTATCGCAAATCAGAATTGTGTCGTGTTCAAATGCTGTAGAACAAGAGAGGAGCTCCGTTTGGGCCAGTTTATTATAACTTGGGTCTTAATTTTTGTGGTTTTGGCTGACATTATGATAACATTGTTCTAAAGAAAGTAATTCATTCATTTGGGAACATGGTGACATTAGCTCAGATGGAGCAAAAAAACATGAAGTCAGGGCATAAGAAGGGTTGTAAGCAGCTTTATTCAAAGCTTTGGTGCATGATGTTTTGATATTAATAAACGTCTGTTACATTCAAGCCAAATTAGTTGCTACAAAGCTAATTAAGACTTTCAGCTCAGGGCGGCCTCTAGCGTTCGCCCCATGTTGGCTGGGTCCTGCAGGGGCCGGGGTTCGGGTCCGGTCTGTGGCCCTTTGCTGCCTGTTGTCCCCCGTCTCTCTCCCCCTTTCATGTCTATACACTATAATAAAGGGAAAATCCCCCCAAAACAAATCAAGATAAAAACTCTCTGTACGTCTCAGTATGACTGTGTGGCGTCCGGCGACGTTCGCTCGCAGAAACTCGAGTGAAGAGTCTTTCATGTTTTGTTTTTTTTATCCTCCATGTCCTCCTTGGCTACTAGCAACTGTGTAGAGGAGTGGTGGGGGCGCGATCGCAGAAGGCTGCCGTGTGGACGCGGCGACAGTGTTGTCATTACTTAGAATTTCTCATGGTTGTGACAGAAACTACACACTATAGCGCGTAGTTTCCTTTTTGTACAAATTAATGGCTGTGAAGTTTATTTTATTTCATACATAAGAATAATTACATAAGAATGTTCTTCTCTTTTATCTTTTTATAAAAGCACAACAAATGACAGTCTAGATGTCCCCAAACTTATAACAACAAATCAATATAAAGCTAAATATAACAAAGTTATCTTGAAGGCTGGTAAACAGTATTTTTAGGTCTCATGCTCTTTGTGAAAAGTGATGGACATCGCTTTATTTTTAAATAATAAGTCTTTGTATGTATGTCTGTATGGGCCCTGAACACCATACAGGTGTTTTCAGTTAATGTGGCTGATTGGGCCTCTTCCCAGGACTGTGTGGGTGTGGTTGGACTAATTGAGTGACATCTTCATGAGTGTCCCGTTAGTGCTGCTGCACCTGTTAGAGCGGGACAATGCTTTATGATTCTTATTGGTAGAAAGAAGTTGTGACCTAATAAGTTCTTATCAAACTCAGGCCCACCTTCAACCTGAGCAGAGTCTAATCAGCCGGGATGTCTGAAAACACCTGTGTGGGTGTTCAGAGGCTTTAAGGGTCACGCTTTACATCACATATTCAGCTGCTGGTTTTGCTAGACCGGCCTCTCATTCCTCTGTAACTGAAAGTGTTTTCAACAAGTATCCCGCCAAGTCAACTCTGAAAAGGCAAGATACTAGGGGTGGGGAAAAAATTGATACAGCATAGTATCGTGATATTTTTAGTGGCAATACCGTAGTAATACACAGGCGCCAAGTATGGAGCTGTTATTATGTATTATATATTAGTATATGTGTTGGTCGGTTTGTCCCATTTTTGCAGCAATAAAATTGAAGTGATATGAACAAAGAGAAATGTTTCTTTTTAGATGAAACCGATGTTGACAAAGTTTCCTTTTGGGGACGTCATTTGACACACACACACACACACACACACACACACACACACACACACACACACACACACACACACACATACACACATACACACATACATACATACACACATACACCGGTGTACTATTACCCATAAAGCCCCAAAAAAACAGTGTTGATGGAGAAACTAAGTGGTGGCTCGGTCTGCTATCATGGTCATGGCCAGATTGTTTTCAGGTCATCAATAGCTCTAATCGTCACGCTTCGGACCGCCTTTTTTCTTTCTGCTCATTGGGCCAAATTGATTTGTGTTCTTAAAACATTCCCTTTTATTCACAAATACTTTACAGCTAAACTGTAAGCTCTTGTTGCAGCCTTCTGTAACCACTAACAAAGACGTAAAAGCTACCAATCTACCAATTTGTGCAGGTTCTCGCTTCCTTGCAGATACATTTGCCAGGGAACTCTGAATCACAGTTACTATGCCACATTTTCAGAGCACCCTGTGCCGCAGACGTGCACACGTACACTACGCTTGCAATCCACAAGAGTGAAAATGCACAACAAGCAGCGCGAAGGAGCCCTGTGGTGTTAGCAGCACTCCGAATCACCTCTGAAACAAGTCATTGGAAAAATATTTACAGTTTACAAACGTACTCCATGCACCGTTAGAAAAGTTTTTATGGTTTGTATTTGGCGAGGATTAACCTTTTGAAATCTCATGTTTCCTCAGTTTCCTAGAAGCATGAGAACCACTGAGAGAATATGTCCATATTCCTCTGCTGGTTATTGTAAAGCAAAAATGTGTTTGTTCTGTCAATAAAACAGCATAGCGGTGAGTAGAGCAGCAGAGGTGTGGAGGAGGGGATCTTCCTATTCCTCAGGAGAAACAATGCACAGAGCAGCACTTCTTTTTTAATCATCTCTATCAAAGCAGACAAGCAGGCAGCAAAAGCAGAATTTCCCCAGCTCTGGGGCAGACCGAGGCAGTGTTTGAGGATCACACTCAAACTCGACTATATTGCCTTAGGGGAGATCAAATTTATTATTATTTTTATTATTCAGCCAGCCAATTAGGGTGCTGTTTTCGTGTCTGCTCCTTTCTCCTGGTGTTTGTTACAGTAGCTCTACTTAGAGCTCCTTCCCTCAGAGACGAGAGTAAATAATGCACTGCACAGATGTCCGTGGGTATTTACATTATACATGGACATCAAGGTGCATGTACATGTAGGCTACTAAGCATTTCTGACTGGCATGAGCAAGGCAAAAGTTTGCCTGGAGAAAAGTGTTCGGATAAAAAAATGTACATACTTGTCTAAGCGCACTTTCTTCTTGCATTTCAGATCAGGCTTTTGAAATGTCTTCAATATTTCCGCTGATATTAATAACGGCCTTCTAACTGATTCCGACATCCATCCTTTTTTTTTTTTTTGTCAAGGAGTCAGACGGGAACTGTGCTAATGTTAAAGGTAGGAGGGGTTTTCTTAGTCTTCCTGGATAATTTCTTCAGACAGACTTTGGGAGCTCGTTCCTAACAATGTACATATCACATTAGTCAGTATTCTCCATGTGCACCTACTGAAGATCATTATTTATCATGTAATCGATTTGATCCTACACTTATATTTGCCCTCGCTGGAGCATATGGCATGATTTACATAGGCTAATATATTTAATGCAATGTCTTTGCATCTCGGTTCCTTCTTAAGAACACACATGATTATTTAACTGTCTCGGTCTAGTGAAAAACCACCCTCCTCCCTGACATGTATTGTTTTCCAACATTAAATCACAATGGATTCATCAAAAAGGATCATGTGGGTGAGAAATATACAGCATATTCCACATAAAGTCTAGAGTATTTCTTTAGGAAAAGCAGAGCGGTTGCAGTGTGCAGATGTATGAAGCTGATTTAGTAAGACATATTTTGTTTGGTCGGTATCGAACCTCCTGGAGGCCTCCTGGTACCTCTACTACATGTGAACCTGTGTGGAATTAATACATATTTAATGTAGGTCAAATTGTATTGATTTGCTCTCACTTTTCTCACAATTAATTGGTCATTTTTATCTAATTTTTCCACTACGATTAAAAAAAAAAGTCCTAGAGTTGGTTACTTTTTATCAACAGTTTATTATGGTGTATTTATGTTTTTATTTTTATTAAATTTAATATTTATGCAGTGAATTGGATAAATTAGACAGGCAGGATGGCTGAGCTTGGGCTGAATCACTTTAGTATTTATGTTCATTTCAGTCAGCGTTCTCTCTCTCTGTCTGTTCGGGCTGCGCTCTGTCACTTTGTAGTGCTGCGAAGGGGAGATGAATGCTGATGGATGTGAGGATTTCAATGAATATAAACCAGCTGAACACTGCTAAACCAAGTCTGAACACCAAAAGCACTGGTGATAAAACCTTCTCTCGTGCTTCTTACGTCTTAGATCTTATAATCTAGTTTCCCACTGCTATTGCACCTTAACGTCAATCTTTTTCAGATACAAAATCAAGCTGGATTCAGATGAGGCTCTGTATGGAGGTCACGGACGGCTGGACCACAACACAGAGTTCTTCACAGAGGCCCAACCCTTCAACGGTCGCCCCAACTCCATGAAGGTATTTGTTCTTCTTTTTTTTGACTCATCAAAGGTCATCTTTTGTTGAACGACACCAATCCTAAATATGGAGTGTACTCCAATTATAAGTCCTGGGCCATTGTTGTGTCCAGTCTCTAGAGCACTTTCCTAATAACCTGTGTTGTATTACCATTGCGCTCTGCATACTGATTCCAACGTGGTTGGAGGATGTTGAATATTCACGCTGAAAAAAGTGACATAATTAAGCATACTCAAACATGTCAGTTTGCATGCTTAATGATTTTGGAGTGTGCTATTTAGGGCCACAATTGTCCCATAATGCAATGGACATATGTAATGGAGGAGCTGCTTAGGGCTGAAAAATATCAAAAGTAGCTGTGGGTGGTGATGAGACAGCTCCAAATCTATCTAGGAAAATAAAAAAAGAAGGATTTAAACTTTGGACCAACAATTTCCTTTTTCTTTTTGTCTAAATGTATTTTGCTTGTAGTGTTACCAAGTCACATGCCTAGCATAATTTCCTATTACAAAGTTTACAAAATGTGCATTCATTTCTTGTGTACTGTACTAAGTGCCTTAATATGTATTGTATTTGCATACTGTTTAGATTAAGGGCATAGCTTTGATCTCACATTAACCTGATGTGTCAGATGGCTTGCTACATAGAGCCATCTGAAAAGCCCTTTTAAAGTATTCTTGGCAGGTGATTGGATGAAGCATCTGTCTACAGTGGTCTAGTCTAATGCATTGTAGTGGGTATACTGTACCTATTGCCTTTGGGGGAAGGGGGGTGGGGCATATCATAGTCTGGGTGTCCTTCCCCCGGAAGGTTTTGAGCATCACAGACTTCTTTTTATGCACCAATTTACAGTGGAAATATCTTTATTTAGCCTATGTGAAGAAAAAAAATATATTACAAATACAATGGAAAGTATGTTGTTGCGCGTCATTGGGCATTTTTTAAGTGGGTATATGGAAATCCTGGAGCTTTCTTAGTGAGTATACTGCGTATACCTGCATATCACGTAGAATACACCAGACTGAGGTCCCATCCACACCGGAGGGAAAAATTCATAGCTTTCCATTGACTTTGTCTTGTGTAAAAGTGCTTGTCCTTGTCAGTTCAATGCCTAAAATCTGCTTTGTAGTGTGATGCACTAACAAAAGGCGAAAGAACCCATAACTAAGTTTGTATTAGTTGGCGACCTGAAAAACTAAGCTTTTAGGAAGACAAAAGTGGATACAGGCAATGAGACGTGAGGCATCAGTAGGAAGAATGTGGAAACTGGGGGATCCTTACACTCAGTATGCCTAACTCTACATGAACACTGACGTTTGCCACAACATATGTCAGTTTTAGGCTAGCTATATTTCTGTAAGTGAAACTAAAGCATTTTGACAGTATTATGTTTGCAAGTGCCTTAATTAGCTTGGTAACACATAGCTAACATCAGCTCACTAACTTGAGGTCAAAGTTGTCTCGCAATATCAGTCACAAGTGCAGAGCAGCAGTCTGGCTTGGACCTCTAAATCAGCATAGGAGACCCCCCGCCCGTTCGCCAAAGTTGACCATGGGTTCCCTTTTGCATAGCTGCCTGTAAAATCCAACATTAGAGAGTACAGCCGCTCTCTCTCGCGCGCCCGACACACACACGGACTGCAGCGCGTGGCGTTGACTCGCTCAAGAATACCTTGAATACCTTCACAATGTAAACATTAATAAACCTGAGACGGTTACTACATGCTGAATTTACCTCGCCCATTCATGGGATTAATTGTATCTTGTGGACACATAGCTTTAATTTCTGAACATAAACAACACTCTGAAGTAACGCAGGATATACATTGTAGCCATGATGAGATTGTGAAGGCAGTGTTACAGGCAAGTATATTAGCTGCTTAAATGGAACCAAGCCCTCGTTAATGCTATCCATTCCACCTGTGTGTTTTCCCAACAGATTCTCACTCCCATCGCGTAAAATACGGGTGCTTTGTCAGGTGCCTATGGTATTGTTATTGACGCTAAAAGTCTCCTTTAGTGCACAGGAAGAATGGGACATTTGGGTTTAGGAAAAGAAGAATGGGACAGTTGGGTTTAGGAAAAGAAGAATGGGACAGTTGGGTTTAGGAAAAGAAGAACTGACACTTGGGTTTATAAAAAAAAAAAAAAGGACCGTTGGGTGACTTGAGTCCAGGACTTGAATACTCCATCACTTCATTGAACTTCAGAGTACTATTCCATGAATGCTTTGATTTAATTTCAGGAATCCTCGAATCCAAGTCATCAGTGACCGAGTCCAAGTCGAGTCACAAGTCCTGAAAATAGCGACTTGAGTCAGACTCGAGTCCTGGGACCTCATGTATAAAAGGCTGCACAAGCTTTCATAGCAGAATATGGCATACGCCCAAAACTTGAAAAGTACCTACGCACAGAAATATTCACATGTATAAAACCGGGCATACGCCAGGTCCTGCACCCCATCACAATCAAGGTGAAATTGAGTGCCACGTCACAAGCCACCGACTCGCCTTTCCTCCTTCCATTTAATAATGGATAAATGTGCGGCTGACGTCATTCTTTGTCCAATCACAATGGGTAATCCCGCTGCAGACGGTAAAAAAAACTTCACCGAATGTGAGGTTAGGGTGCGGATCGCGGAGTTGGAGGCAAGGAAAAAATTTTCTGTTTGGATGTTTGTCATTTCGGATAAGCAATAAAAGAAAATCCCCAGAGTGGCTAATGGTGACCGGGCGGTGAATGCACCAAACCATGGCGGGAAAAAGAAAAAAAATGGCAAAGTGGAAATCAATGAAAGAGTCACGGCGCCACACCAGTTACCAAACAATATGCATGTGCGTGTCAGTCCAACGTACGCACATTAAGCAGTTTGAACCCATTGATGAAATGCCATTTATTTTCGAAGTGTAAGTAAGTAAAATGTTTCCAGTGCGAGGGAGACCCGACTCAAGAGGAGGAGAGGGAAGTAAGGCCAGTGTGTCCACGGCAGGTGACGGTGCTCACGGATGCGCTGCGCCATGCATGGGTGAAATAATGAAATTGTGAATACAGTAACAGAAATATGTGCAGGATTAAGACAAATAAACAATGTTGTGTAAGCGCTCGGGTTCTTTTCCCACACCTTGTACTCTACCTACTTACACATACAGGATCCATTACACATCAAATGAGTTTGCCCACCTTGTGCACCGTGGATGCATATAGACTCACAGCCGCAATCACATTTTTCTGTGCCTATCTTTTAGTTGCACAAATAAGCCATATACTATATATAAGTATTTTCTAAGTAGATTTTTCATTCATTTTACGCCCTCATTTTTTAACAGAAGTTAAGTAGCTTGCGATTTAAACAGTTAATAGTGTGAAAGATGTGAAACATTATCCTCATAAATGATCAAACTAAAGTATCAGTGAACATAATTACAGTGCATACGGGAAATATTCACAGCGTTTTACTTTTTCTTCATTTAGTTATGTTATAGCCTTATTTCCTCAAGATTCTACAAACATACCCTATAATGACAACTTTAAAAAGTGTTTGAGACTTTTGCAAATTTATTAAAAATAAAAAAACGAAGAAATCACTTGTACATAAGTATTACCTTTGTGATCAAGCTCATAATTGAGGTCAGGTGCGTTTTGTTTCCACTGATCATCCTTGAGATGTTTCTACAGCTTAATTGTAGTTTAGCTGTGGTAGATTCAGTTGGTTGGACATGATTTGGAAAGGCACACACCTGTCTGTATAAGGTCCCACAGTTAACAGTGCACGTCAGACCACAAACAAGCATAAGGTCAAAGGAATGGTCTGTAGACCTCCGAGACAAGATGGTCTCGACCCCCAGATCTGGGGAAGGGTACAGAAACATGTCTGCTGCATTAAAGGTCCCAATGAGCACAGTGGCCTCCATCATCCCTCAATGGAAGAAGATGGAACCACCAGGATTCTTACTAGAGCGGGCCTTCCCTCTAAACTGAGTGGTCGGGGGAGAAGGGCTTTAGTTAGGGAGGGGACCAATAACCCAATGGTCACTCTGACAGAGCTCCAGGGTTCCTCTGTGGAGAGAGGAGAACCTTCCAGAAGGACGACCATCACTGCACCAATCAGGCCTGTTGGTAGAGTGGCCCGATGGAAGCCAGGCACATGGCAGCCCGCCTCGAGTCTGCCAGGGGTGCACCTGAAAGATTCTCAGACCATGAGGAACTAAATTCTCTGGTCCGATGAGACAAAGATCGTACTCTTTGGCGTGAATGCCAGGTGTGATGTTTGGAGGACACCAGGCACTGTTCACCACCTGGACGATACAGCATTGTGCTGTGGGTTTTTTTTTCGGAGACTAGTCAGCAGGGCCTGAAATTAACACCCGACCACCTGCCAAATAAGGATGAATTTTAAAATTGGCGGGCCCCCCCCGCTACACGTGATGACGGTGCAATGTCCACAAGTAGGCTACCATGAATAGGCCAGGATATACAGTAGTTCTCATAGAGAAACAGCAATTCCTGTTTTTCACCTTTTATGAGGCAAACAAAATGGCTGGTAAAAAGTCACATGATGCATGAATGTAGCAATGTACAGAGACATCCTGAAAGAAAACCTGCTCCAGAGCGCTCTTGACCTCAGATTGGGGCGAATGTTATTCTTTCAACTGGACAGCGACCCTAAGCACACAGCCAAGATATCAAAGCAGTGGCTTCTGGACAACTCTGTAAATGTCCTAGAGCGGCCCAGTCAGAGCCCAGACCTGAATTCCGTTAAACATATCTAGAGGGATCTGAACGTGGCCGTGCACCGACGCCCCACATCCAACCTGTTGGAGCTCGAGCTTCTTTAACCCTCTGAACCCGAGAGACTCGCCCACGAGCAAAAACAGCACCTCTGATTAGGGCTGCACGATTATGGCCAAAATGATAATCACGATTATTTTGATCAATATTGTGATCACGATTATTCTCACGATTATTTGTTGATTTTAACCAAAACAAATCTGAAATATATATATTTTTTTAAATGTATTTTTGAGAAAGCTTCTTCACTTGTTTTCAACAATAACTGATTAAAAGAGCTAGGGAGAGAGAGGGCGTGCTACTCACAGAGAGACTGCTGATCATTATGAACGGGTCCAGCACGGGTCGAATGGCGGATGAAATGTCTATCGTTACTGCACTGCATTTTTATGAACTATGATATTCTGGCCATGGATTACATCTCTCGCCCGGGTCCAGCAGGCTCCGTCTCACACGTTGTTACTCTACCAACTGAAGTTAGTTGCATTCAATAACTTCTTCTGGGTTTTTCTCCGTGGCGGCCACGATAGCAGTTACCCGCGGAAACACTGGTACAAATACAGGTTTGCCCCTCATGTGTGGCGGGCTGCACGGAGAGTAAGAGGAGAGAGAGTAGAGGAGAGAGAGTAGAGGAGAGATCCAACACAGGCACGCCTTTACAGAAGAAATGGGTTATGTAACGTAAAATTAAACCATATCCATACAAACAACCGGTGCTTGTCCCCTCCCTCCCTCCCTCCCTCCCTGAGTGAAAAGCACAAAAAGGCGGAGCAGTATAGCCTGCTTACCGTCAAACGTATTTCAAGATGACACATGATTCTGGAGCGTCTATCACAGTTTATGCAAGCGTAAATGTCAAATTCCAAGCCAAAAGAAACACTTGAAATTGACGGCGGTGGTCAATATTCATAAAAAAAACAGATTGTGAAGGGCAATACAGATTTTGATAATGAACAACTACAAACGTTACACAATGTAGCTTTTAAGCACTTTAAGCACTTTAAACACTCCTACCACAATACGTATGCACTGTAGAACTTGTTTACCACCCGTGTCATGTCTAACAGGTTCTATTTTGTTACGTTTTTGTTGTTTTAAGGAGGTGAGGAGGAGCTTTATTGATTTTGTTTTTCCATTATGGAGAAAAATACATGACTGAAAGTGCTAAAGTGATATCATATACATAAGTGATAAGTCACATACAGTAACAACATTCCAGGAGCACATTTATAAAAACATAGAGCATTGCTGTTACATGTTCGCCACAGCACCGGTGCGTCCTAGAGGAGCTAACAGCTAACAGACGTTAACTAGCACCAACTAGCACTGGTCACTGCTGTTGTCTGAAAAACAACACAGATTGGACAAAATGTTGCGTTTACTGGTAAACTGGTAAACCTTGAGACCGACGTATAACCGACTGCTATCTGTTGAATTTTCCTCCCGTTACTCTGTCCTCTGTGACTGTCTCCATCTAGAAACTAAGCTGTGCGGTGCAGGAACAACTCTGACTGGCACATGATCAGACAGTGGTTTACGGAGCGGTAGAAGCGCTGTGCCAAAAAACCCAGAGCGTTCTATGAAATGACGCTTAAAAAAAATAATAATTGCGTGATTAAAATTTGATTAATTGTGCAGCCCTACCTCTGATTCATAGTTTAATCATTTAATAACTATAAGAGCTAGAGACTCATCGAAAGTTGCAGCTAAAAGCTAACGAGTTAGCGGTTACGGAGGTCTTTTCCGGGTCTTTCTAGCCTCTACAGGTGATTTTCTATCCAGCCTGGAACTTGTGCCTTTTTCGGGGTCATTGAGCATTAAATCCATACCATTACATCCAAGATTTATCCACTTTATGTCCATAATTCATCGCGCTTTCGCTCAATTATGCCGCTAGCTCCCGCTGCACTGTGTCTGTTCTGTGTTTATTTATGGAGGAAAAGGCATAGCATGCCCATATACGGGAGACAACGTCACCCAAAGAGTATGGAATCCTAAAGAGGTCAATCTTCCCAGTCACACTAGGGTCCCAATAGTCTCGTATGCGAAGATGCTATAGCGAAACAAGAGAGATATCTACCGTTTTATAGAGGAAAATGGCCCCACTGGTTTGAGATTTGGCATATATTTGGGCCTTTTTTGAAGAATTTTAAATAGTATGTGCTTTATATGAGTTATAATGTTTATTATGTTTATTTTTGCATATAGGAGAACTGATTTAGACACACAAATGCTTGTGTAGCATTGCTGTGGGTGTAATATCAATAAATATGACATTATTATGTTTAATATCGGCATAAGTAAATGTCATGAGTGCAAAAGTGTCTGGGCTTTCTTTGAAAAAAATGTATGTATTTTATCAACTGTATAAGTTATAATGATTATTTCTTCAGTGTGACTCCCAAGACATATGAGAAGTGGTTTAGAGAGGAAGATGGCTTAGGTTTTACTGCTCTGTCTGTGATATCAATACATATCTGGAAGATTCATGTTCCGTTTTATTTGTCTTTAAGGTCCTACAACCATTTTTAACATTCAAGTGACCTCACTGCAACCCAAATATTCTAATAACCCAGTTTGTCCTGAAAGAAATGATGTTCATATCTTGACTGTAGACACCAGGGTTGATGTTTTACAAGCTTTTTTATAAAATAAATCCAGATGGACAATAAATGGACTGTAAAAATGGCCTTAGGGTTCAGAGGGTTAAAGAGGAATGGACCAAACTGGCCAAAGATAGATGTGCCAGGCTTGTGGCTTCATATTCCAAAATAATTGAGGCTGTTATTTCTGCCAAAGGTTCCACAACAAAGTATTGAGCAAAGGCTGTGAATACTTATCTACATATATTTTCGTTCTTTATTTTTAATACATTTGCAAACATAAAAACTTTTTTTTATGTTGTCATTATGGGGTATTGTGTGTAAAATTTTGAGAAAAAAATGAATTGAATGAATCCATTTTGGCTGTAACATAACGAAATGTGGAAAAAGTGAAGTGCTGTGAATACTTTCTGTATGCACTGTATGTTTGTTCATATTCAACGTCATAGTCGTATGACAGTAACTGAATGGAAACTTTATTTTAAATTGTTTGGTGAGTTTTGGCATTTGTCAGAGCCAGACAAGACTTTGTAAACGGCCCGCACATTCTCACGTCTGCTCAGGAGTCTGGGCCTCTCAGCTTAACGGCTGCTCTATAATTTAGTATCTTCCGCATTAATATGATTAGCCTTTAATGCAGAATCCAGAAAATGATCAAATATGGCTGCGTGAAGCATTCTCACGTTAAGTTCATTTTCATACATCACGCCCTGTGCGTGAAAACGCAACGTTGATACATATGGCCCCAGGACTCGGGTACTCCAACACTGCATTTATCAGGTGGTTATTGATGGTTTTGCAGTGGTTTTGTGTTTTCATTAGGCAGGGAAAGAGGTGTACACTCAACCCGCTTGTAGAAGATACAAAATTTGATGAAATAGCTCAGTGTATTACTGTTTTCTTCTTTTATGTTTGGTGTTTGATTTCACAAATCAGTTTAATTAGCTTGAAATGAAGTTTATAGTGAGAGGATCCTTTCGAGCCATTCTAATGAGCTTTAAGTGTGTTGAAAGAGGGCTGCCTGTTCTGGCAAAGCGCCACCATCTCCCTGGTCTGGGCCTCTCAGCTTAACGGCTACTCTTTAATTTAGTATCTTCTTCATTAATATGATTAGCCTTTAATGCAGAATCCAGAAAATGATCAAATATAGCTGCATGAAAAAGTAAGAAAAAAAGCTAGATATGTCAGTGTTGGGTATCCATTGTTTGTGAATATAATAGTTGGCTTCTAGGCATTGTGCTCATACTATCCTGGAGTCATTGAGCATTGTATGAATCTGATATCTACAGCTCGTGCCGATTCTCCGGCAAACAATGTGCATTATTTATGGTGTTAGAACTTAACCGTTTTTATGTGCATGCCTCTTAAACTCACAGGACATCATGGAGGGGAGAAAAATATCTGGGAGAATGAACCACTAGGCTTCCATCATGGAGACTGCTTTAGGCTAATGGCATGAAACAGGTCGCTCCTTGAAATATGGGAAGAAACACTATTTTAAGCAGTGTTCAGGGATCTTCCTCAAGTTTGCCTCCTTTTTTTGCTGATGTTATCTTTCCTGATTAAAAAGCTAAAAAGGCAAGTGATGTTTATGTAAAATCTCAGGGATGAAGATTTGCATCGATACGCAAACACTCCAAGTGTAACTCGGCTGATTGTGTGTGTTCGATCTTATGGTAATGAATCCAATTAATGCGTGAGGACAGTGATGTCTGTGAAGTGGTCTGCACAGTCCTCATCCCCCTCTGTGTTTTTTTCAGTTTGTTTAGTCAAATAATAAATAGCTGGAGGCAGTACACTTAAGCTGTTTGAGTTAGGACCTGGAGTTGACACAGCACCGGGAACGCTGTTTGTTCATCTGAACTCAACTTGAACCTCCTTTGATCAATACCCGAAAGTGTTGCAGTTAATGGATACAGGATATTACTCTACATGTATATTAAGCGTTGGACGGAGCACTTTAATGCATCAAAAATGTTTGAGGAAAATTCACACTGCTATTTAGAGCATCGCTTCAGCATTATTTAACCTTTAAAAAAAAGCGTCATCCTCTTTCTCGCAGACAGCGCTCCTCCATCATATTAGCTGAGGTTTCATCAGATAAGGACTCAAATTCCACATTCTCTTAAATCTCGTATTAATTCAAACACCGCTGCTTCACCCATGTCCCTCGCGGCCAAAATGTGAAGTTTAGTTAACAAGTCATCTGCTAATGTTGGCACCATCATGGATTAATGGGGAATGAAAGGGAGTGAGAGAGTGGGGCTGACAGGGAGGGAGAGAGCAGTGTGGGGGAGGGGGGCTTCAGCACATACTGTAGCTTTTTTCATAGGCATCCTCGTAGAGATTACACAGAGAGACTGTAGTCTTGCATAAAGATGCTTCTTCTCCTCCTCTTCCTCCTCCTCACACCTACCTGGTAATGACAAGAATAATCAGACAAGCGCCTTTGCGGGGGCTGTGAAAAAGGTTGCCCACATCATCCATGTTTTATTTAACAACTGTTGCTTTCAAAGGTTGCACAAACTTCTCCTCACCTGTCTTTTTAATGGGTTTGCCAGTTCTCCAGCTTCCTCGTTACCAAGCGATAATACCCTCTCATATCCTCCAAGAATGCATCTCCCCTCAGATTGAGAAAGAATGCATATAACTGGATGAAGCCGAGTTTGGCTCGGCAGGCTGTGGCGAACATGTAACGGCAATGCTCTGTGTTTTTATAAATGTGCTCCTGGAATGTTGTTACTGTATGTGATATCACTTTAGCACTTTCAGTCATGTATTTTTCTCTATAACGGGAAAAAAAAAATCAATAAAGCTCCTCCTCACCTCCTTAAAACAACAAAAACGTAACAAAATAGAACCTGTTAGACTTGACACGGGTGGTAAACAAGTTCTACAGTGCATACGTATTGGGGTAGGAGTGGATTAGCGTCTAACCAGAAGTGCTTTAAAGCTACATTGTGTAACATTGTTCATTATCAAAATCTGTATTGCCCTTCACAATCTGTTTTTTTTTATGAATATTGACCACCGCCGTCAATTTCAAGTGTTTCTTTTGGCTTGGAATTTGACATTTACGCTTGCATAAACTGTGATAGACGCTCCAGAATCATGCGCCATCTTTAAATACGTTTGACGGTAAGCAGGCTATACTGCTCCGCCTTTTTGTGCTTTTCACTCAGGGAGGGAGGGAGGGAGGGAGGGGACAAGATTAGTTGAAAGCCTGTTGCGCCTGTTCTCGAGGGCATGTAACTGAGTTAAAAAGAGAATTAAAACAATGCGACAAGCAACAAGACCAAAGTATAATATTGGAGTGGCTTTTCAAAGATGGAAAGAGCTCATATGGAGGAAAGAATTTTAAAAGGAATGCCAAAGTTGCTTGCTGTGTTCTGTCTATTTGTATAAATTAAAAGTTTTTTAGTTATAGTGATTAAATAACAAATGCTACAGTATATACACAGTGCAAAGTATGAAATGATATATAAATATATAGATATGTGTCTATATGAGTGTCTATTACTACAGGTATGTACAAGCTATGACTGGCTATGGTAATACAGATATATTACACATATATCGGTAACACTTTACATGACACTGTCATGACGATTATCATTAATCAAAGTGACATTACCAGAAGTTGTCTTGGTCACGACAAGTTGACATAAAATTAGTTTGGGGTGTCTTTGTAATGACCACTTGACCTTGAACAGGATGATGTTACCAGAAGATGTGTATATATAGAATAGTGTCATGACAGCCAGTCATGATCCATATCCTGTCACTCATCTATCTGACCAAGTGCTTGAATTGGTCTCTAACCTTGACATCCTCTGGTAATGTCATCATGGTTAATGTCAACTTGTCATTACCAAGATAACTTCTTCTCACTTTGATTAATGTCATAATGTCAGTGTCATGTCATAGTGATGACAGCGTCATGTCACGATTATGTTGATATTGTCAAGTAAAGTGTTACTGATATATGTAGCATAGCATATATGCTGCGTCTGTTAAAGTTAAATGGTCACTTTTGGCGATGAACCAGTTTAGGTCCGTGTTAGTACATTCTCAGTTTTTACTCTCTCACTGTTCTTTAATGGCATTGGTATGGTTTGTTAGTAATAATTAGTAATAACAGAGTCACTTGAAGAGAGTGAGGGCCGTATTTTTAACAATCTTAGGGCACGGCGTGGCAAGGTGCGTCCAAATAGACTTTTGCTCATTTGACGGCTGAAAAAAGGATCCGTGTGCCGGGCACACAAAAACACATAAAACATCCGGTTCATTTTCAAAGATCATATCTCCTACCACTCCACCTTGAAAACAGCACAGAGTTGTTCCCCCTACTCCTCTGGATGGAAACAAACTGCTGTTGTTTTGTGGTTTTAATCTACGTGATCTTGCGTGATCTCGTGGGTCCTCGAGACTTCAGCTGTCTGTCATGGAGCCGTTCTGCAGCAAATCTGGACCTGGTGGAGCCAATCCACAGCCGTTCTGCAACCGGTGCAAATTAGGAGTAAGTCTTAAAATAGCAACGACGCTTGCATCGGGCTTTCCGCTGTGCTGGGTTCAACATAGGGCCCTCGATGTTTGTACAGCTTGCCATGAAGCAGAATAAAAAAAGATGAAAAATGCACTCTTCTCTTTATGCAAATAAAGAAATGTTGCAGCTAAGCCGTCATCTGAGTGAACTGACTGCTTGATACACTCAGCAGGGCATTTCGTGTTATCTCGCACATCAAGAACTAGGACTACTGCTATTGAATGATTACAATTTTTTCATTTAGCATAAAAAAAATTAGTGTAGTCAGGGACTACTGTACAACTCCCCAAGTGAGAAAATGGGTTTTTAGGTTTAACTCTTTTGTTGTTAGTTACATTTTGCAGCTTGTCTTATAATGTCAAAGGCGTAACGCTAAGAAACACTGATGAATAATTAGCCTCTTCAAAACCTTTTGATAAACTTTGCATGCATCAAAGGGGTTGTCTCCTTTGACAGTTTCACAAAAAAAAAATTAAGCTGAAGTGAGGAAGAAAAAGGAAATGTGAAGGGGAACGTAGCAGGCTTGTAGCAAATGATCAAACGGCGAACATTTCCATCAGAAACATCTACTGCTTGATGGTGAAGTGTGAACTTACAGAGTAAGAGTGTGACATATATACGGCACTACTAAATCCTCTTACACATACTGTGTATACTGTATGAAACATGCACTGTGCACAGGTAGGAACTTGCATCATCCTGACATGACTTATATTCTGATATATTTTCATTTATCCTTTTTCTGTCAGATAATAAAAACACAATTTGAAAGTTCTCTTTTCAGATTTTTGTAGTGTAAATCTTCATCTAAACCAACGACTGACACACTGTTATAATTGTGTATCGTGTTCTCAAGTTATTTCTTCCATTTTGAACATTACTCTCTTAATGTGGGGCTTTTATTCCTATTAGTCTTGATAACATAATATTCAATAAATTAGGTGCTGATCTGTGAACATGGTGATAACCAGGGAGAAATAGGCATAAAAAAACTACAAAATGAGACCCTGGTTTCAAACAGAAACAGATAATATCCTTTTTTTGAGTCTTGAGTCAGTTAAACATCTAAGTCAGGTGTGTGTTGTTACCCAGTCAAATCCTCGGCCAACGTGCATGCATGCTTCCAAGGAGTGGATCCTTGTTAAGTGAGTAATGGATCCAAACAGAGACATGTCTGGAGACTTTATGTACACAGCAGCCTGGGTCAGGATACAGAAACCTAGTGGATAATATATTCCTGTGAAGCACCTCATGAATCCTTTATCAATGTGTTTGAACATAGATCATATTGAATGTTAGCCTGAAGGCTGGTCTCTGCTCTTGAAGTGAGCAGAAAATCCAAATTCTCCTGAGTGTTATACGAGGCGATACATGAACATTCGGAAGACAAAATAAGTGAAAAAAACTAACAAACAGCCTTGGCTATCTTTCTACTAATGCGGTACATGTACCTAAAAACAGACTGCTTTGCCTTCTCTTCATCTCATGTTTTTGCAGTTCTGTTATTAACACTTGGAACAAATTGCAAGCTTCGCAAAGGTTTCTGTTGTACAGTAACTGCTGTTGCTAAGATCAGAAATGTGGTTTATGAGTGTCTGCCGGTGAAGTGATAAACCAACACCTACTCCAAATGACTCATCAGGAAGCAGCAGAGGCTTTATGGACAGACCATCACCTTCACAAAACCTTGGCAGCAGAACGAGTGCTACACTGATGAGGATTGTGTGACATTATGCCAGCAACATTTGGATTAATACTGGGTGACTGGATGTGTGATTTGAAATTAGATCATAACATTCTGTAGGTTAACCAGGAATGTGAAGCACTGGGAGCTACCCTGGAGATCCAGAGTTCCCGAGAGCACAATTTGAGTTAGCTCAGCGAGTTACTCTGGCATCGAGTAATGCTGCTCATGAACTATGTTCTTGTAGCCGAGCTGCACCAATCACATCGCTGTATCTGATATAGGTGGGCCAAAGCCAAAGGCCAGCTGCACCAATCACATCGCTGGATCTGGTATAGGCGGGGCCAGAGGCCAGCTGAACAGATGACAACGTTTAATCTACCAGTACGGCTGTTACGGTACCAGTACGGCTGTTATGGTATGAAAATGTAACCTCACGGTTATAGGGACCAAGATTATCACAGTTTTCGCTATTATCACGGTATTTTTGAAAGTTTGTTCAATATGTTCAGAAAGCACTGATAGGCCTATACAAGCTGAAATAGTTTCAAAAAAGTGTAACAATGTTCATTATATTACAAAAATATAGGCAATAGGCTTGTGGCTTGTAAAAGCTATTGAAAAGTGGCTGCTGAAGAACTAGAACCAGAGATGTCTGACTCTGAGATCAGGAAGATTTATTTATGACTGATTTATGATTTATAATGCACATTAATAAGCATCTAACTAAATGTTATAGCCACCTGCATATAACAAGAAACAATACTAAGAATTACATTAATTTCTCTGTAATAATTAACATAAATGTAACATATTGCTCAGTAACACAAACTGAGAATAAGCCCCATCTATTACAGCACATAGGTATATCCATAACGCAGCAAACAGTGTAATTTACCTTTAATAGCTCAGCACGTGGCTCCACAGTACTGGTCTGTTTACTGGTGATTGCACGTTGCTAGCAAATTGACCATTCAAAACATTATAGTGTGAAATAAATCTGATTCCAGGGGTGGCCAGCTCCATACATCCAACTGCTGCTCTTGAAACTTACTTTGTTTGAGTTGGATAATCCATCACAGTGGACACCTCTCACATTTGCTCATTTCACTACACTTAGCCCGGCATGACCATCACTTCATGGTGGCTAATGCTAGCAGGGCTCTAGGGTACATAATGCTGTTTAATGAATACTGAGTCATTTCATTGACCATGTAACTCCTCACTACATATGCTAGTGTTTAGGCTGTTTTCATTAACTGTTCGTACATATAGACAGGGTGTGATTTGCTGGGGGTGATGCATAGGATTTCCCCCTTTCTGGTCTATATATATCTGCCTCTGCTGAATTATTTTTTATCCGCGTTGGGGACCAATTCCTGCTTGGAGTCGTTTCAAAAATTACAATTCAGTGGAATAATTTCTTTATTGGAATCGTTTGGAGGATTTGGATTAAAATCTGATCATCACTTCCAAATTTAACATGCACTTTACTTTACATTGAAAAAGCCCTGTAAAACAACTCTCCATTGAATAAAAAATGAAACTTGCCTCTTATTTGTGAAATAAGCATGTGACCCGTTTCAGCTCCACCTCAAAGAGTCAGAATTGAGAATTGATGAGAACTGGAATCAAAAGGAAGAATCACAATTGGAATCAGAATTTTTTAAATCCAAACGATGCCCAACCTTACCCCAAAGTGATCAATGCTACTTCTCCTTTAGACCACATATTATTATTATTATACCTAAAACAAAAGTATTTTAAATTAAATAAAGCAGTAGTGCCGTAGAAGGATAAAGGCCGAGCAGCAGTTGCTGGTTGTATTTAGTCTCTCCAGAGCTCCAGGAGACCTGCTACCAGCCGCAGTTGTTTAGCTGTCAACAGGTGACTGTGGGCCGGCTGTAGGCCAGATGACGCTCTTCCAAGCGTCCCCTGGGTGAAAGTACCCTGTTTGGTTTTCACTCCCCTCTCCGGCCTGAAAGGGCTGTTGTGTTTTATGTGTTGACATCACGTTAGGCAAACTGAGATTATTCCTTCCATTTGTTATTGTAGTTCAGAAAAAGGGGGTTTTGGCATGTCTTGTCTATATCCATGGTATTGAAAGGGGGGTTTAGTTCTTCCATCTTTTGTTTTTTTGTGCATGATCAACATCCCCCTTCTCTGCTTGTTTCACAAATCACACCCTGCATTAAGCTACGAAAAGCAATGCACTGTAATTCGAATCAATTCTACGTACTTATTACTTTAAGCCCCACATTGCCTGTCGCTATATGAGACTGTGAAAAGAAGGAGCTGGTCCCAATGCACAGGACTTTTAAGCGGGGCGGAGGACTTTGTGTCCTGGAAGATGATGATCGTTTCCCTGAAGTACTTCTTAAGGAGACAAACCACAGACTTTTTCTAATGCCTTTCCACTCACCTTCACAGAGCGGTACCTGGCTCACATGACCAGTCGCCTAAACATAACTGTCATGTGACAGTAACTGGCATTTGACAGGCCGTGGTCGCTGTCATTTTGTAAGATCATACAAACCCATTAAAAAGAATGCGTGGCACTGTAACACAATTTCTTTCTTTTTTTTTTAGCATTTACCTTTATCTGGCATCACCTGTCCACAGTGTTCAGCCAGAGTCGCATAGGCTTGCTTTAAACTGCATTAACAAAACAATTATGTGGCATCTAGTTAAAGTGTTGCAATGTTGTTATCCTCTGCGATGGATTACAAAAAAGGAAATAGCTAAATAACCACCAATACTGTATGTGCAGTATTAGTCAGTTGTGAACCATTTAAATAAAGAATAAATAAAAGAATTGAATAAATAGCATAAATAGAATAGTATGTTCAGTATCAGTCAATGATTTGCAGTAAATCGCTGACCACGCTCTGCTGGACAAACTATGTAATGACACCAACTCTAAATCACTGAGAATGTTGCCGACTAAAATGTAAAATAATGGGAATATGTGATCCATTTTTTTTAACTGTCAAGTGTGAGTTATAAGTGTTAGTGGGTAGCCGCTCATTTACAGTACATAGAGTATGTATGTATGTATCTAATGTATAACACCTGCATGCTGTGAGACATAACATGTAAATTGGAATGTCTTCCAATAATTCCATTGCCAACATTTGGGACTGTGGGCTGCTCTTTGTTCACACATGGATTTATAATGTGTCACTATTGCTATCTATCTATCTATTTGGTGGAAATAAAAGCTGTCGACATACTCCAGGTTAGGCACAGTGGTAGCTTTTGTCTAAACAGGTGCTATGATTCATTGTGCCTTCCCTTCTCTCTGCCGTGCTTCTGCATGGAGTCGCTCCCACTGCGACTGTTTAATTAGTCACCAATGTCTGTGTCAGTGGTTGAGCGCCGGGCTGCTCGACTCCCTCGGTGACAAACTGTTGCCAAAGAAACAGATCCACAGTGAGCTCAGTTCCACTGATGCCGAGGGGCGGCTTGAGTTCAGGGGGTGATTGAATTGTTTACAGTTCTACGGTTATTTATTTATTTTTTTTTGTTGAGTTTTCTGTTGGGAAATATAGCATCATTTATGTCTGCTTGGCTTTTTCTTTTGGCATGAATCTAAAATGACTAATGTTACACAGTGGCTCCTTGCCTCCAGACGACACTGTGAATATCAAAAGGATTGATCAAAGACTTTATTAGCTACACCGCTCCAAACCAACGCCCTCACTAAGATTTCTTTGTACTGTATATATAGAAGGAATCTGACATTTCCAGGCTTGATTCCTGCTTCTTTTTTTTTTTTTTTTTTTCACGGTGCTTATTTTTTTGCTGACATATTTTTTCTTCAGTCCACCAAAACTCGGGAGATTTTTTTTTAGCTCAGTTTATGCCCTCTGGCAGATTTGTATCTTCACGGAATCTCAAGTTTATAGTTGATGCACAGCCAATATATAGAGATGATGAAACACACAGTAATTGCATTGATTGGAGAGTTCCGAATTGAAAATTAGGATTAAAATCTAATCATAATTTTGCACCCTGCTTTAGGCAAGATTGCTCATTTGGAGAGTGTTCAGTTCAATGCACAAGCTTTGAATGTGATTGGATGTTAATTAATCTGCGACAGATTAAGTCACTGATCAAGAAATTTGCAGCACCAGCTACGCCATGATGCTTTTTCTCCATAGCTCAAAGTTGAAATGAAAATGTTTGAGACCAGCTCCCAGGCAGGACTTTAAGCTGCAGATCCAGTGCCACCCAGAGGTCTTACTGGAGCTGCACCTCTGCCACACTGATTATACCTCTCTAACCTTGACAGGCCTCTCCCATCAAGGCAGCGCTGGCTGTCCCCTGTCTCCTCTGAAGAGTTATGTTGGTCCATTTAGTCAAGTACTGTACTTAAGTACATATTTGAAAATCACTACTTAGAGGACAACGTGACTAATCTTTCCAGCGCAACACAATCACTAACTGTTGATATTTCAGAGGCAGTAAGTGTCTGTTAAAAAGGGACAGAGGGGAGGCAGAAATAGAAGATGGGAATGACATGATCCATGGGTATGTTACCCCTTTAAAGCTCGCAGAGGGCAGTGGTGGGATGTAACTAAGTACATTTACTCAAGTACCGTATTAAACTACACATTTTAAGTATTTGTACTTTACTTGAGTCTTTTTTTTTCATGCCACTTTCTACTTCTCCTTTGGTACATTTCAGAGAGAAATATTCTACTTTTTGCTCATCTGACAGCTTTAGTTACTAGTTACTTTAGTTACTCCACTACATTCATCTGACAGCTTTAGTTACTAGTTACTTTAGTTACTCCACTACATTCATCTGACAGCTTTAGTTACTAGTTACTTTAGTTACTCCACTACATTCATCTACAGCTTTAGTTACTAGTTACTTTAGTTACTCCACTACATTCATCTGATAGCTTTAGTTACTAGTTACTTTAGTTACTAGTTACTTTAGCTGCTTGGATCCTTTCCTCTTTCTAACATGGGAGGATTCTTCTGTATTGAGTACTTTTACTTGTTATATTTGAAGTATATTTTCCTGACTATATTTACATTTTACGTTTTCAATGCAGGACTTTTTCTTGGAACAGAGTATGTTTATAGTGGTGTATTAGTACTTTTACTCAAGTAAAGACTCTGTATACGTCTTCCGCCGCTGCTAAGTCTACCCACCATGCTGCCCCCCCCCCCCACCCGTTTTTTTCTCCTCCCCTTCATGTAGGCGTCATGTCGACCTTTTGTCAACTGTGAGAAGCAATCGCGCCCAATCATCAAAGCTCCAGCAAGTGAAAAAGGATTAAAAAGATGGCTGATCTTGTTAACATCATTAATCTTCAATTGTCAACTCACTTTTCTCCCTACTTTCTTCCCCCCTTTGTCTCTGTTTCTCTCTCAGGTCTACATCCCCTGCAGAACAGCTATTGTCCTGGCCCACGAGGAGATAGATTACTGTTATTAGAGGATGATTGTCTGCACGGAGACCAGGAACGAGAATGGATTCCAACGTCAAACTGAGTGTTAACAATCACCTTCATCTTAAAGTCTCAACCTTGCACACCGCCCAGATCCACTTTTGGTGTCTTTTTCTTTAAATGGGGGTAAAATAATATATTTAAAACAAACCCGTTGTGAGCTTGTGTGTGCTTTCAAACACCATCTGCAACTTTAGATGCTGTGTAACCCCATTTGCTACGGATTGGTCCATTTGGGAAGCGTCCAACCTAACCAGCAGCTAGATGCTAAAAGTTAAAGCCCTGCCGAGTCCATCCAGCGCTAGCCAGCAGCCATTTATAGGCTCTGTTGAATTTGGCGTGTCATCTGAAACACATGACCGGCGCCTGTGGCAGATGGAACCAATACAACAAGAATTCAGACTGGATAAAAGCTTAGACAAAATAAGAATACTTTTGAAGAACATGTATGTTGAAATAATTGCACTTTGTTTAATTATTTTGTATTTAAATACAGATTACATTATTGTGCCAAAGTAATATACCGTATTACCAGCACTTCAAAATCAAAACGTCCAGGTATTTATTCACTGCTGATCCATTTTGTTTTTTGTTAATTTCCATTTTGGGACATTGTACGTATGAAGATAATAATAATAATAAGCAATTTGCACAAAGTAATAAGCTGCTTTGAATTATTATACTGTTAATGGGTATCTAAAACAGATGTGTTGTAATGTTTGACTTTATGCAGCTACTGAGAGCATTTACATGGTTATTTATGGCCCTGTTATTTGCAGCCAGTAATTTGGAGCTAAAGCAAAGTGATAAAATCACCTAATTTGGATTGTTCATAATGTGTTGCATAATGCACAAGTAACATTTCTAGCTGAATTAGTTTTCTTTCCACTTAACAAAACACAATGCATGGTTTTCTCCTACAGTAGATCCCATTGAAGTAGTATATGTTGTGTGTTTTGCCGAGCTCTTCGAACTCTGAATTCTACTAAAATAAGTTGATACTGATGATCATCACATCTTTTTGTGTGGGTCGTACAGGTATGACTCACACGCCTGACTACTTTGAGATGATTGTGTGCACCATCTTCATTATGTACTGTAGCATTCCCTGAGATTTATCGCAGGAACACAGAATGTCTAAATTTGTACAATGTGCCCCTAAACAGTTAGCTCTGACTTTAGTGACTTTTGTTTCAACACATTTCATGATTAAACATCTCAAAGAACAGCTGCGTCACTCATCCTGTGTTTGCCATAGCTGCTATCTGAAAAGGTTATCAATAAAACGAAACGGGAACAAACCGAGGAACTTCACTGATGATGGACGACTTGTGAACTCACTCATTCAGGCAGCATGTCACTAGAAGGCTCTTTCATACAAGATGTATTATCTTTTGAGGTTATGTTTAGCAAATGACTGTGATAATTGGTCTGTTTCCAGGCTTTATGTTCTCTCGGTTCTGCCATGTTACCATGTGAATGGGTGTCTTTTGGACAACTTAAAGCTTTCTCTGCACGTTTTCTATCAAAGTGATACTGTTATAAGTGAAAGTAGGGCTGATTTTTGGCATCCCAGATAAAAGCTAATGCCTTGATTTACTGCCATGGATACTGTAATTGTGTAATCCACACCTACAGCATTCTCTGCCATTTAAGCAGCGTATTGTAGCATGTGGCAGGTTTTGATCTGCCTTCCCCTGCAGCTGAAGAAAACAAATTTAAATTCAGGACCATCATTCTGTGTTTATCCAAAAGTATCATGAACATGTCATTTCTTTTTGCGTAACACCATTTAAAAATGCCTTTCTCCACTTCTCAAAAAGCACAGAGAGGATCTCTTTGCATAAATTCCGAACAACGAGCTTGTGTGACTGAAGTGAAGTGTTTAATCATCCCTCATCTGACCCAATGTCATTGTCGTTTTACCGTTGCCAAAATGAATTGTCTGCATTTGTTCTCAAAAGTAAAATTGAAGTCTGATACACAGTAACTATTGCAGCATATTTCTTTTATTATTGCTAATGATAATAAATCAGTGCCTGTCGAGCCATGAGAAAACTGCGGATGAACTGGATGTGCACTCTGACTACTGATTCCATCCCGTCTCTCTCTAATGGAAATGTAGGGCCTTCAGCATCCTCCCTATGTTGTGATGGTACTCTGTCCTCATAAACTCTTCTTTATGGGCTCGATATTCAGAGTTCATACTACTTTTGGATGTTCTTTTCAGTTGTCGCCTGTCTGTCGGTTTCATCCATCAGTGGAGGTCCCACATATGTACAAGGCTGCCTGTACCCAGCAAGCCCCCCCCACCCCCAGAAGGAAGGGGGGACTCAAGATGTTTTTAAACTTTAAACACATTTGTATTGTTTTACTACTTAGTTATTTTAATTATATATTCTTAAATTATTTATAATACTGTGTGATTTTTAATGACCCCCCCCCCCCCTGCCTTCACCTGCAAAATGACCATACAGAAACATAAAACCACTACAAAGAGACACAAAATACCACTTAAGGGCAAAAACACAAAGGTATGCAAATTGACCACAAAGAGACACAAAACCACAAAAAGATGCACAATGACAACAACAAAGAAACACAAACTCTGGGACTGGAGTCTTTCTTGCTCCTGCAGTACACAGAAAAGATGGTGGGGCCTGTTGCTGTGCCAGGGGCCCATTGTCTCATATTCCTTCCATGTGTGTATAGAATGCTGGACCAGACTTCAATAAGGATGAATCTACCTTGTACTGTACACTCCAGAACATGAAGTTTCAGTTTCCATTTGGTGACCAGGAGAGCTGTGAAATGTTGTTATGGGACAGAGCTACAGAGCAACTGCCTCAGTGGTTCCCACAATATGATGTAAGGGGGATGAAAGACAACTCATCAGACCATAATACTTACATTTCCATTTCCAAGGCATCCTCACTTTGAGCATCTTACACTAAATTATGGGTCTTTGTGCACTGGCATCAACGCGAAGCGGCCCCATGGAAAGCAGTTTGGAAAGATCACAATGTTGCGTTTGTCCAAAGGGGCTGATTCAACGCTGTGGTCATGGTCCGCATTCTTTTTGGTGTTTGCAGATTATGTTTTTGTATCACTGGTTTTTCCGTTACCCTGCACATTTTCAGTTACTGGTTCCTGGGCGACTTGCTTGGGTTTATTGTGAGTGTTTTAAAGCTGCACGACATGTCTTGTGCCATTTTTCCGTCTCTTCACTGTCCAGTATCTTATGAAGGCAAATGCCTAAAATAAATAATTCCCCAACCGCCCATAAAATTCCAATTGTGCTCTTGCGAGAACTCTGGATTTCCAGGGTACTTGATCAAGGCACCGACTCATTCCTGGAGTTGGTCCCCGGGCGCTGTAAATGGCTGCCTACTGCTCCCTTGAGGGATGAGTTAAATGCTGAGACTGAATTCTGTATGTGACAATATAGTACCGTTACCTAAGTCTAGTATAAAGTAGTCTCCGGTGTCATCACCTTCCGCTCTGTGCATGTTGCCATTCTTCATCTCTGTTCGCTTGGGGAAACACCAACACACTTTGGGTTAAGAGTCAGTCATCCGGAGCTTAGCGCCACCCAAGACGACTGTGATTGACCAGGCAAACAACCCAGAGTGTTTATTTATCCTATCCTAGAATATATATGTGTGTGCTGTAGCCAGACTCTACAGCGCTGTGGAGATGGGTCTGGCAATGCAAAACTAAGTAGAAAGCAATAAGATTTGAATGGCAAATGCCTTGATAAGAAAGGTTCTACACTGTGTGCCGTGTCCGATGACTTCCATTTCTTTCAGTGTGATATTAGAGAAAACCAGTAGCTGAAAACCATGTTTAAACAGCATGTACGCCAGGAGAATTTCAGAAAGGCTGTGAAACCACAGCCTGTCAGGTTTGTTTCAACACAAGCATAAATGTTAAGAGTTCTTCTTTCTTTCTCTTTCTTTCTTTTCTGAGTCCATCCAACAATCCAACAATACACTATCAATGTTGAGAACTATTTCGTTTTTGGTTCTCATTGTTGATCTGTCACTCTTCACATACTGTGATAAAGTTTCTTGTGAGACACGTAGATGGGACAACTCATAGGAGCCTTGATTGTCTGAACATTACAGTTTTAGTGCCAGGAACACGAAAAGGGTGTAAGACAAGTACTATCATGAAGAAACAAATGAAAGGGTATGAGCTGCAACATTTTTGAAAACATACATCGCCCCGTAGCACCAGAGGATATCCTTACATTGGAGTCACAGAGCTAAGCATCCTGTATGTTCAAATAATACAATATAGACAAATATGACTGATAACATGTCATAGAAATTGAGCATGAACAGATTTATTTGGATTGGGAAATATTGCAGCAGCCTGTTTCACAGGTTAAAAGTCTTCTTTCTGGTGTGTAATATTTTTCTTACACAGATGGTGGGAAGGGTATTTGAGGATTCTGTTTTTTCAAAGATCACCAGGTAGGCTATTTATTATTTATTTTTTCCGGAATAAAAGGATGCTTATCTCTGTGACTCGAATGGAAATGTATTACATGAGAGGCACAAACTGGGACTACTGTGGTTGTGGAGTTTTGTGGTGTCTGTCTTTTCTTTGCGTGGTTTGTGCTACAAGCAATCCATACGACCGAGCTATCTCTTTGTTGAAAGCGTGAAGATGAAAATGATATCTATCTTGTCATTGGAGTATTTGTATCAAACGCTTGAAATGGAGGAATTCTTGTTCCTGCTGGGTCAAACTGATGTGAATCTTGACTTTTATTGTGATTGCTGTGATTGTAAATATCATCGGTGCCTGAATCAGGGAGAGGAGACAAGACTGTTTCCAGCAGAGTGTGCTGAGATTCTTTCAGCCATCGCAGTCAGTTTTCATCTTTAAGCCCACTGGCAATGACTGGTTCCAAGGGAGATTTTCAGGACCCAAAGTGACACTTGTTTTCTATTGTACGAGTTGATTAAATACATTCTCCTGGTACCTCATGTCTGTTCAGTCCTCATTAAACAGCTTGAATAAAAAACATCAGTACTCCTGAAAAACAGAGCTGTGTAACACTAGCAGTGGGTGGGAAAGGATCCACCAGAAATTATCTAAAGAATATCTGGCGAGGGGGAGCGTGCAAGTATTTCTTATGAAGTACTTCCTTCTCCAAGTCCCACAGGAACTGCATTACTTCAAAATCACCTTAGAGCTCTGACTTCCATTTATCAAGGCGATCCGCAATTGGTCCACAGGGTGAGCAGCAGTCAACCATAAATCTAGAAATGTCAGATAAGGCAGCATATACAGCACTTCTCTTACCAATTATATCTTAGCAAGCTTTGATACATGTAGCAGTTATCGTCCAAGCAAACAAGGGAATCATGAGGCAGCCCCAGTACCCAGCCGATCTCTCTCAGTAACCTCTGCAGCCGTTTCAGCAGGGCCTAAAACTCACTGATCTGGTTAGAAGGAATCTCTCCATCCCAGGCTGAATGGAGCTTAGTCATGACTGCTGTGGCTTCCTTTTTGTATGCTCAGCAGTCTGTAAGGATCCCTTGCATTGATAATCCCAAATCCTGGTGTAGCTTTTAGGCCTATATATCAAGAATCGGGCTGAAATAAGAGGATCACGACATGGGGCCGCTCCTCAGCCACAGCAGGAAACTCGGAGAATGGAGCGTAACAGCTTTGTTTCCCCCACTGAGACTTTTGCAACTTCACAAGCAAGCCATAATCATCCTGTGCTCACGCCACTGCTGTATGCATCCATGAGAGGAAGGAGGAGCAGCAGGGAAGCATGTCAACACATATGCATACTGATATAGAGCCAGATTTGAAATTAAGACATGACTGCAGGCAATGCTTGAATTGGACCAAAAAAAAAGGAACCACTACCCCAATTCAGCAGTTGCCAGACATGATCATCGCGTGTGTACTGGATATACAGTGAGGAAAATAAGTATTTGAACACCCTGCTATTTTGCAAGTTCTCCCACTTAGAAATCATGGAGGGGTCTGAAATTGTCATCGTAGGTGCATGTCCACTGTGAGAGACATGCTCTAAAAAAAAAATCCAGAAATCACAATATATGATTTTTTAACTATTTATTTGTGTGATACAGCTGTAAATAAGTATTTGAACACCTGTCTATCAGCTAGAATTCGGACCCTCAAAGACCTGTTAGTCTGTCTTCAAAATGTCCACCTCCACTCCATTTATTATCCTAAATTAGATGCACCTGTTTGAGGTTGTTAGCTGCATAAAGACACCTGTCCACTGAGAGGATGACCGGGGTCATGTATTGGGAGATTTTGGGGAACAACCTCCTTCCCTCAGTCAGAGCATTGAAGATGGGTCGAGGCTGGGTCTTCCAACATGACAATGACCTGAAGCACACAGCCAGGATAACCAAGGAGGGGCTCTGTAAGAAGCATACCAAGGTTCTGGCGTGGCCTAGCCAGTCTCCAGACCTAAACCCAATAGAGAATCTTTGGAGGGAGTTTCTCAGTAACAGCCCAGAAACCTGACTGATCTAGAGAAGATCTGTGTGGAGGAGTGGGCCGAAATCCCTTCTGCAGTTTGTGCAAACCTGGTGAAAAACTACAGGAAACGTTTGACCTCTGGAATTGCAAACAAAGGCTACTGTACCAAATATTAACATTGATTTTCTCAGGTGTTCAAATACTTATTTGCAGCTGTATGTATGTATGTATAGTTAAAAAAAAATCATACATTGTGATTTCTGGATATTTTTTTTTAGATTATGTCTCTCACAGTGGACATGCACCTCACTGTATGTAGTATATATAAATAAAGTATGTTCTAAAACGTCCTCAAAAAAAATGTTTTATGTTCAAACAACCAAACTATCTATATCCCGCCTCATCTCTTTTCCTTCAACCTTGTTAAATAACTGCAATCCTAAATCATGATAGTATGGACAATACAAACAAATGAACATCATTTTCAATGTTATTGAGATCAGATAAATAACAGCGTCTGTCCTGTTTCAATAGAGGGATTAGGCCTACACCACACCAGAACTAAACACACACACACACACACACACACACACACACACACACATACACAGATCCTTTCACATATTTCTCAATACCAAACTTATTTTTCATCAAACTATAGGTTCTAAGTTTTGGCTTATTCCAATTCTCATCATCTCACTTCTCATTTAACTGCTGAAAACCAGTGTCTTTAAACACATCATTATCAACCTTTTCTCTCATAAAGTACAATTCTTCAAATCATATCCTCTTAAATAGCATGTTGATATACGGTATAAATACCATCCTATTAATAACAGTGTTAATAACTAAATAAATGTAAAAATGACAACTTGGTGAGTACTAGCCCATCTCAGGCACTGGCTGCAGGGCATGCTGCCGTCTGATCAGCCTCCAGGACCAGGACGCTTCGAAGAGATGGACATCAGCCCCGGAGGGCCATTAGCTTGTAAAGAGCGCCATCAGGTGGCTGCAGGTGGGGGCTGCAGACAGAGAAACTTCCAATCTGATCCTCGTTCATTCGGGTGGAGCCACAGACAGCTCGGTGGACCTCCCACGGTCGCTAGTCCTCCGTATACACGCCTGTGTATGTGAATGCATGTATGTGTGTATGTGTGTATGTGTGTGTGTGTGTGTGTGTGTGTTCTGCCCACCAAACCATCTGTCAGACGGTTCAGGTCAAACTGTGATTGGCGTCCTCCTAACGAAGGTAAGACGTTTAAAGTCCTTCAGTGTGACTCTTTTCTTTTTAAGTTCCAGTTGTTGCTGAACAGATGTCACGTGGGTTAGGCTGCAGATGGTCGTAGAAGGGAGGGAAGCTACACCCTGTCTGGGGGGGGGGGTGAAACGGCGTGCTAGCCACAGCTAGCTCCCCAGCCATGTGTGTATCCTGGAGACGGGAACGTGAGGCTAGTCCATAAGGAAGCAGTGCACGTGGATCTGGGGGAGGAAGGGAGGGAGGGAGGAAGGAAGGAATGAAGGAAGGGAGGAAGGAACCATCCGGCTGATGCAATACAACTTGACAGCATTAAAGGACACTAGGCTACTGTACACTGGTCCGCTCCATATGTGCAGACTAGAACATATCTTCACTATTATATCTTCACACACACAGATTATAAATCTGTGTGTGTGTGTGTGTGTGTGTGTGTGTGTGTGTGTGTGTGTGAGCAGAAACATTGCCTTTTATAGAGAGTTTCCACCCAGTGCTGCTGTGAGGCTCAACACACACGGTACAGACTGGAAATAAAGTTTTCATCCGTGCTATCAACTTTCTATGGCTTAATAACAAAGTTGCGTGATGGAAAAGTTAATGTGGGTAGAAAGCGAAGGCTTTGGGTTGCGTTGTGTTACTACAGTCTACTACAGAATAATAATGAATTCACCAGCATTTGATATTTAAATAGTTCGCTCACTTTGTTTCTGGAACATCTGGCTGAATGTGAAATGATTAGTTTTTAGCATTAATTGTGCAAATTACGACCAGACAAAACCAACTCAAGTTCATCAAAAATCCTCATCCTCAGTTTATCAGTCAGCGTGCTCATATGCAACCATATAATAGTGAAGTAGAGATATGGATCATTTCAGACTAAAGAGGCATATGTTTGATTCATTTAGATAACAGTAATTGGGCTTTTCCCACTTTTCAGCAAACTGAAGGCATAGACTGCTGACATGTGTTATAGGTCGCTGTAATCATTCCTCCAGTCCTTAATGGCAATGGGGGTCCGATACAGCATAGTATCGTGATATTTTCCGTGGTAATACTGTATCAATACACAGGATCCAAGTATGGATATGTTATTATATATTATATGTGGTGGTCAGTTTGTCCCATTTCGCAGCAATAACATTGAAGTGAGATGAACAAACAGAGAAATGTTTCTTTTTAGATGAAACAGATGTTGACAAAGTTTCCTTTTGGGGACATCATTTGAAATTGAAAATTAGAAATTGGAAAAAAAAAGGTTAGAAATTGCAATATATTGCAGAATATTGCAATATGTTTAAAATCACAATAATATTATATGGTGGCTTAAGTATTGTACTGAGAGGCGCCCGATACAGTGGCGTTATTTTGTCACTTATTGGGAGCAGTAGCTAGTTGGAACCAGTTACCTGCAGGATCTGTGCCAGGCTATAACGCTGGGGGTGTCAGACAGAGTTACAGCAGCACGGAAATGAGAAGGGTATGTATGGACTTGTCTAACTCTGGGGACACAGTGAATAAGCTAAAGTCCCAATAAGTCGGTTTGTTCCTTTAAAACCAGAAAAGGACAACACATGTACCATGTTATAATATCCAAAAGTAAGATGATATCTATCTAGTCTCATATCCCAGTATAATATGGATATATTGCCCAGTCCTACTATAGTGCTTTAAAAACCAGAAGTATAGCTGTTTACATATCAGTCTTATCAATTAATAGAGCATTTTAAATAGGCAGTGTGATTGTAGCATATCCGTTTTTTGGAGCAATATTTCGTATCCGTTGCCATTCGCAGTGCTTCCAAACTAAGGTTACCCCCGTTTCGTATGATATGTGTATTCTTGAAGAAGAAGCGAGATGCAGAGATTAAAAGCTTTGTGTTTTATTCTGACGGCGGGTTGTTACATTGTTACAAGGTCAGCGTGGCCCTAGAGATGTCACTAAGGCCCTGGAAAGGAAAGTTTGTTTGGCTTGTGTAAGCTGTCTGTTATTTGATCACATGACTCTTTGTTTGCTCCATCCCCAGTTACACCCCCAGAGCATCTTGGAGTGCTGTTAAATCCATTTCACGTGCCATGCGGGATGTCAGTGCTCTGAACTGGCTCTCTGCTGTCCTCATCTTTTAAAATGTATGCAGGGAAAGTTGGAATTAAAGACTGTCGGCAGCTTTTCTCCAATTGAAGAGAGAGTAATCAAGTTGCATACTCGCATCATTAGATAATGTGTTTTCCCAGACACAGGTGGTTCTGCAGGTGTCTGCCACACTGATTTACTGTTCCATTATTAATGCCCGGCTGAGTGCACGTCAACTCAATTTGGACGATGAAATGCAATCTTAAATAATTTTTCATAGAGAAAAAGTAATTTTTTATAGCCCCACAGAAAAGTTTATAATACCTTTAAAGAACCTATAACCTAGTATTGGTACTTTATTTTTTATTTAATTTATTTATATATATATGTATGTATGTTTGTTTATGTGTGTGGGTGTGTGTGTGTGTGTTTTTGATGAGTTGTTATGATTTTGCTGTGTTCTCCATGTGTACAGTATGAACAATGTCACAGCAAACATAAAAGATGTTTTGAAATAGCCAAAGTATTTAGCCTCACAGATTGACTGACTGCTATTCCAAATTCACCCACGTGATCCCTGTGTGTCATACGCAGGTGTTGACTTCCCTGATTGGCTGTGGAGTGGGCAGGGCTCTGTCCTTCCCACTCTCCTTTTTTAGGCAGCCACTGCATGTCCCATCGTGTCCATGCTGGCTGCTCTCGCCCCTCTTTTTGCCCGCCCTGCGATGTAACAAATGTTCTTGCTTGTGCAACACATAACAATGTAGCCATTCACGCTCGGCTCCTATTTACATATTTGGCTGATATGAGAGATGGCCATTAGTGTACAGATGCAGTTTTCAGCCTTTATGTACATGCGCCAGGGTTGTTTTGGCCGCTGCATGTTGGCCTAATCATGGCCCAATGAGATGTTTGGCTCCAACTGTTCAGGTCATCAGAACCTCGACACAAAGAGCTAAAAGCTGGTCAGATGTTGTCTCGTGTAGTCCTTGAACTAACACCTCTCTGCTGGAAGAATGTTCCACTCGCATCACAACTTCCTGATACTGGATGTAGTGGATATTCTCCTCTGTGCGTCTGCGTGTTCACAAAGCACATGATTGATACAATATACTTTATATGATCTAATGTATTGTCCCCTTAGGGAACTTTGATTTGAACTCAAAAGATGCACATAAATAAATGCCTTGGCAGAACTTATGAACAATAGCACATAAATTAGGGCAGGGCAATATATTGATGTATCGATATCGCGATATGAGACTAGATATCGTCTTAGATTTTGGATATATCATAATATGGTAATATAGTAAGTGTTGTCCTTACCTGGTTTTACAGTAAAGTGATGTCATCTTACCAGACTGTTCTAGCTCTTCTATTATTTACCTTTACCCCCTAAGTCATTAAATCATTTCTGGAGAATAGTTATAAAAAATCTCATGTGCAAATAACATTTTGTTAAAGCACCAACAGTCAACCATACAACATCGTCGCAATAGCGTCATCGAGGTATTTGGTCAAAATATTGAATAACATATATTTCCTTTATCCCTTAGTAAAACGGAAATATGTGTTGATATTTTGTTGATATTAAGTAATGTTATGTATGAGTTTTGTTTTTATGTGAAATGAGGGTATTTCTTCTGTGAGAAGGTAGAAGAGTAAAGTGGAGGAGTGACATTTGTCTAGTGCTCATGACTGTAATGAGTAGAGCCTGTTGGGTCAGTCGGCCTTGCCCTGGAGGGATATGACTGTCGCTGCAGCTGCTCCGAGCGTCCTCAGACCCCGGCGGCCATGTGAAGCGTCACTGTTCTATTTCCGAGCCAGACCCCTGAATGATTTGATGCACTAAGAGGCGTCTTTGTCACATGTCCTTATCTCTCTCTCTGCTCCATTCATCCTCAGCTGATTGGAACAGAGTCTACAGCTGCCCTCTGGACAAAGTGGTGGAGTGGATTTACTGTAGAAAGTGGAGATCAGTAAAGGCAGAAGAACCTGTTTTGCATTGCGCTGTGAAAGTGAGTACTTGTCTGCAGATGTTTACCTCACTCTCTGCTCCGCTGTGTTTAGAAGAAGCTCATGTCCTGCACAGATAGTGTAGAAACATATGGCAACATCACGGTTAGGCTGAGCAAATTTTTTTCTCTTTAGTTATAATCAGACAATGTGAGATCTAAAAAGTGTCCTCTACTGCTGACGTTGTCATGTTGTAATGAATGACCGATACTGCACATTGCAGTTTCTGAAGGAGATATTGTTCATCTACAATTTGGAGTGTAATGCACACTAGTGTGTGTCCAATCAGAAGCTGTGTTAGACCATAACAGTTTGATTTGATGCAAATTAATTCTTCACTCAAGTCATTTTCAGCAAGCAATATAAAGGACAACAAAATGAGAGGGAGCAGTATTTGGATCTTCAAATTTAAATGTTTAGTATATTTTCAGTAGTTTGACAGTGTATTAAGATAAAACCTGCAAATGTACAGCGTTTGGGTCTCATATTGCTTTCTAGTCAATGCTAATAGTACAGAATGTTTTAAGCTATTAAGTGTACTCAAGTGTGTGTGTGTGTGTGTGTGTGTGTGATCAGTTCACTACTAAGTGTATAAATAGTAGAAGTTTGTATTGGTGCTTTAATTAAGAATGGTAGTGGGGGAGAGCATTAAAAAAAAAAAAAAGGAACAAAAACGTTAAAAACCCAGCATGACAAGTTCATAGCCAACAGGAAGACAGGGACTGGACCAGCACCAGGTCCAGCACCAGGTCCAGCACCAGGTCCAGCACCAGGTCCAGGACCAGGTATTTTCCCTGTTTCATTGCATCGCTCTGCCGTCCCTGTCTTGTCCACAGAGAAATCATCTTGCGTGGAGCTTTTGGAGCCAGCCGCGATGATTCTGGCCACGTTGAAGGGCGTTGGGAAGCAGCTCCTCCGGGTGAAGGTTGTGGACTGCAACGCGGACGACTCGCGCCTGTCTCGATGCCTCAACACGTTTGACCTGGTGGCCCTGGGCGTGGGCAGCACGCTGGGCGCTGGAGTGTACGTGCTCGCCGGCGCCGTGGCCCGGGACAGCGCCGGACCTGCCATCGTCCTCTCGTTCCTCATAGCTGCCCTGGCCTCAGTCCTGGCCGGACTGTGCTACGCCGAGTTCGGAGCCCGCGTCCCCAAAACTGGCTCGGCCTACCTCTACAGCTATGTGACGGTTGGGGAGCTGTGGGCCTTCATCACAGGCTGGAACCTCATCCTCTCTTATGTTATCGGTAAGACACTTTAAAATAAGGAAGGAAAGGAGTTGGCCACGTTCAGCCCCAACAAACACCCGCACCAGGCGCTCTGCCGATTGCTGAGTTTACAGACACGTCTTTGCTGATTGGGTATCACCTGGGACACAGCCAATAAACGAGACATACTCAACATACACAACTCAAAGCCGCTACACACTGTTTCACCCCATTCTGAGGAAACGTTGTTCAACCAGCAAACCGTAGCGAAACATTTTTATTTTTTAAAGATTATTTTTCCAACTTTATTTGATAGGACAGCTAGGTGACATTCAAACCCTGGATCTCTGCATCGAGGCATAAACCTTGAAGTATATGTGCGCCTGCTCTACCACTGCTCCAACCCGGCCACACTGCTCACTGTTTTTAGATAAAACATGCCCCAGATTAGGCTGGGCAATATATCAATATTATATCGATAGATAAGGCTAGATATTGTCTTAAATTGTGTTACCTTATTTGACAGAAATCTATGCATTATGCTATTATTTCTGACACTTTGATACACAAATGTATATTATGCTTGAGTAAATGTAATCCCAATTAACAAAACTGGTTAAAAACATGCAATATTAATATTAAAATAAATCAACAGGAGAGTCCTGTAGAGGCTGATTCTGGAGATAAAAAAAAAAAAAGTTTATGTTCTACTTGTTCAACAGTAAATTGCTCTTAAACACATTTGGAGGGTTTGAATTGCTATTTTTATTTTCAATTGTTATAATTTTGCTGCTGGTGAGTTTCTTTTGGAGCTGGCTCAAACCTCTTTAAGTGGTGCCAAAAATTGCTTTCTGCAGGAAAACCCTGCCTTTACCCACTTTAGTCATTATAGCCATCTATCTGGTCAAGAATATTGTGATATTTGATGTTCTCCATATCGAGCAGATAGTGTTGAGTTTCCATGAATACGTCCCTCTACACAGGAACTTCGAGTGTGGCGAGAGCATGGAGCGCAACCTTTGATGAGCTGATTGGTCAGCACATTGAGGTTTTCTGCAGACGCTACATGACCATGAAGGCCCCGGCTCTCCTGGCAGAGTATCCAGACATCTTCGCTGTCTTCATCATAATAACTCTGACAGGTGAGGACGGCTCTGATCTCTCTCTCTCTCTCTCTCTCTCTCTCTCTCTCTCTCTCTCTCTCACTCTGTATGTATGTATGTTCTATCTCTTTTTTTCTTTTTGACATCATCTCACGTTGTTGTTTTTTAACTTGCAGGACTGCTCGCGTTTGGAGTGAAGGAGTCAGCGATGGTAAATAAAGTGTTCACCTGCATCAATGTGCTGGTGCTGCTTTTCATGACCATCTCTGGCTTTGTCAAAGGAAACCTGAAAAACTGGAACTTGAACCCTGAAGAAATCCTCAACGGCACCAGCAACTCCAGCCTTAAGTGGGTGACACAAAGAGCTTAATCCCAAAATGTACAATGTGCCTAGCGATAAACTTGTGTGTAGGGCTGGCCGATATGAAGAAAATCAAATAGCATCATAAAATCTAAGACAATATCTAGTCTCATATCACGATTGATATATTATCGAGGTATTGCCCAGCTCTACTTGGTATGTTTCAAGTAAGCAAATGTTCTCCTTTTTCCTTCCAGTATGTCTGACTCCTTACCTTCAGAAGAAAGTCTCGGTGAAGGCGGCTTCATGCCTTTTGGCTTGAGCGGAGTGCTCTCTGGTGCCGCCACCTGTTTTTATGCCTTTGTAGGCTTTGACTGCATTGCCACTACAGGTGAGTGGAAATACATTCACTTTAATAAGCGACACTCGGTGGCCACTCTCCCTCTCACATGTCTCCTACAATAGGAGAAGAAGTGAAGAATCCTCAGAGGGCCATTCCCATCGGGATCGTGGCCTCACTCCTCATCTGTTTTGTGGCATACTTCGGCGTGTCTGCAGCCCTCACTATGATGATGCCCTACTACTTGCTGGATAAGAACAGCCCCCTGCCAGTGGCCTTTAAGTATGTGGGCTGGGAGGGAGCCACGTACGCCGTGGCCATTGGCTCTTTATGCGCCCTGTCGACCAGGTAAGACTCTCCTACTGCATGAGAAGGCGTGGAGGACTGGGAAATGTCTGCATGCTTCACGTCCAGTACACTGAATATAGAATTTAAAAAAATTATTTTTTGTATAATTCAGGACTTAAAGGTCCAATGTGTGGGAATTTCTCCCGTCTAGCGTAGAGATCATATATCGCCATCAACTGTCTCGCGCCACGCAGGTCAAAGTACGTGTTACAACTACGGTAGCCTTCACACTTCAAAAAGCCGGTCTTTTGCTCTTTTCAATTTCCTTTTTCTGGTTAGCACTTCTGCCTCACCACAATAAGGTTGTGGGTTTGAATCCAGGTCATTCCTTGTTCTGTGTGGAGTTTGCATGTTCTCCACCATGTTCGCGTGGGTTTCCTCCGGGTGCTCTGGTTTCCTCCCACCGTAAAGACATGCATGCTGGGTAACTAGGACTACAGTATATTTAATCTTCTCATTAAAAAGAATATTTTGTTTATTTGAATGTGTATTGTCCTAATGAAATAAATCAATCTATTTTAGTGGTGAAAAAGGAAACTAAAAACATTACACTGGACCTTAAAGGTAAATAGATGTAGATTTAAAATATTGTTTAAATAAGAAAGTTGTCAAAACAAGTGTGTTGAATAAACCTGATACATATCATTATCTTTTTTCTTTTTTTTTTTTAGATATTTTTATTGAAAAGTATGGCAGAGGCAGAGATAACACAATTAAAGAGAAGGAGTAAAGAAGTATTTTGAAGTATCGATTGTGTATCTTCTGGAGGTCAAAAAGGACCACTGTACTGCAGCCTTTTAAGCCTTTTTTATTCCCACTTTTATATTTAATCTTCTTATTAAAAAGAATATCTAGCCTATATTTTGAATGTCTGAGTGCTCTGTGATAACATTCTCAAATCATATTTTAGTTTCTGTTTAGATTTGATTTAAATGTAACGGATCATGTTGAATGGGCGTATGATATCGCAGTGTGGCAGACTTTGTGATATTAGCAAATATCAGATTGTTGTCCAAAACAAGTTGTGATTTACAACTTCTAGCAGAGCTGGCTGATATGAATAAAATCAAACATATTTTTTGACCAAATACCTCAATAGCAATATTGTGGCGATATTGTAAGGTTGACTATTGTTGCTTTCACAGAGATATTTGATCATCAGTTATGTTGATATAATCACTAAGTGGGTAAAGGTCTGGTGTGTTCACAAAGTGACTCTACTGTACTGCAGGCTTTAAAACCAGGAAAAGACAGCACTTGTGTCATATCAGGATATTACAATATCTAAAATTTAAGATGATATCTAGCCTCATATTGATATAATATCGATATATTACCCAGCACTAACACCTAGTATCTAGACACCCCTGTCCA
>JABXJD010000477.1:0-356772 GCA_013375575.1 Percina caprodes | reverse complement strand
TTTGTACATCCTGGGTGAGATTAAGCTATTTAGTTCAATTACTATATTATTTCATATATACAATGCCTTTTTGAGATAGCAGTTGTTAACACAGTTAAAGAGTTTGTTAATGTTTGGTCTGGTATCTGACTGAGCCTTTTCTTTTCCATGAGTGGTTACTTTCACATATTTTAAAGTAAAAAAACTGAACTCATGTGATGGAGAGGGGGAAGGAGGGGGACAGAACAGAAAGAGCCAGAAAGGGGGTGGAGGTGGAAATCACTAAATAAAAAATGGGGGCACAGGGAGAAATGAAATGAAATAAACTGTTGAATGTAAGAAAAGGAGAGAAGGTACAAAGAGAGGCTGGTGGAAAAGAGAAGAGTATTACTGAAGTGCAGAGGAAGCAAAGAGGAAAAAGGATACAACGAGGTATCGTGTAGGTAATGTAAGGGGGACAATGGAAAGGTTTGCAAACGGTGACGTGACAAAAAAGTTAAGCATGGACATAGAGCATGTTGTAAGGAAAAGGTTCAGAGATAAATGGAGTGTGGTTAAGAGGAGAGCGGATAAAAGAAAGAAAGGAAGACAAAAAGGATAGATGAAGAGAGAAGGGATGAGCTGGCTGGGCCGAGAGCGGGATGTTCAATGCAGCTTCTGAAAAGCTCATCTCACTCTCAGTATGGCACCTTTTCACTCAACATCTCACAGGTGGAGGGGATACACGCATCCTTACACATGCCTACACACATGCATGCGCTAAGAGAGCTCCAGCAGAGCTATATATGCCATGTTTCAGTGCCAGGCTTACCATGTGTATCTCTGTTGTAGCTGAACTGAGAGCTCAGTGCTCTGGATAACAACCACACCAGCCAAAAGAGCTCAATGTGAGAGAGCGAGAGAGAGAGAGTGTGTGTTTGTGCGTGTGTGTGTGTTATGTGATAACACTGACAACACACTATAGGTGTTGATTTGTCAGATGTGCATTATAGGGATTATGACTTCAGTGTGACTGCACATGTTGAATTATCTGTTGTGTGAGAAGATTATAATTCTAAGCACACAATTTCACACAGTGTCAAGTTACGTAGCCAGTGTGAAAATGTTAACTTAAAAAACTAAAACATGATGGGACACAATAAAAGCATATCATTTGAGTCAGATTTTAAAGAAATGAGAGAAGATGACCACCCTCTGGAATGGCTAGGAATGAGTCGGGAGTTATTTATATCCTATAATGTACTACATCTGTTTTATGATCTGAAATGTGTTTTATATGTTGCAACCATTTCAGCACAAGGTCATGTGATGTGTAAATATTTGTGCAGCACAAGTTCAGACAACATGCTTTTTCAAATAGGAACCAGATCTGTATACATAGGTGCTACACGTTCAATACAGAAGAAAATGAACCCTTTAATATTTAGAAGTGCCTGTGGCATTAAGATTTATGTTAAGTAGCTACTGCACACACATACTCTAGAATGCATTGCTCAGGGCTGAAATAGTGTTGACAGAGAAGGGGTTTATGCAACAACCTGCAATAGCCCTTTAATTCTGAATTTAGGGCAACCCATCTCACCTTTACAACCTCTCTTCATTACGGTGACGGGCACTTTGCCAAAGCCACATGCAATGTGTAAGTGGCTCATACTCTGCTGCGTCTCAGTAGAGAATATCATTTCTGGTATGAATGCTACATTTTTGAAAGTCAATATTACAATATTCATATAATAAGGCAATTCTTGGAACATCTACTGCCCTAATTTATATAAATCCTAACAGCAATATGAATTTGAATTGGAGACGTATATTTGGCTGTGTGAGTGAATGAGTCTAGATTGAGTCAAGATTCTAATGCAATGGACATGTCTGACCATTGTATATCGGCTTCATTGTGTTCACACAGAAGGGCAAGCACACTGTGTGTTCATGTGTGCTCCGTGAATGTCATTATTGTCTCCTCTTAGGAGCAGGCAGGTTACTTGGCTGCGGAGTCTCAGCCCATGCTCCTCACTGATAAGCGCTGCTGCTTATCTCAATGAATGATTGAGCAGCATGTATGTGTGTGTGTGTGTGTGTGTTTGTGAGAATACGATATGCAGCCAATACAGGACATTGTAAATACACAAGAACAATTTTGTTAGGAGAAAATTTGATTTAAATATTTACCATCCAAGTGTTCAAGTGGACGTATGTTTCAATCCTATGGGAGGAAACCTATGGTGTGTGTGTGTCTGTGTGCATGTGTGTGTGTGTGGGCGTGTGGGTGTTGTACACAGAATAATACTTCATTGCTTAATAGAAGCTTCTTTTTCACTAACATTATAGGAATTCCCTGGAGACCTATAGTCTAATCTTGAAGGTACTCTAATCAATAATTAAATATTATCAATGGATTATTTGACTTTGTAATGTACTTGTAATAATAAGCGGCAAAGGATTATGACTCAACTCTAAAGTTTGTGTCAGCCCTGGGAGTGTTATCGCATCTTTCAGGTCATTCATTTGGTTTTAAGGCTACAAATTTTGAGTTCGCTCTCACTGCCCTCATCCTTTTTTTAATGGTATTCCTTGTGGGGACAGCTTTTATTTTCCCCAAATGGATGGTGAGTGTCCATGATGTGACTGTGTACACACACCTTTTATGCCTACTGAACTCACCAATAAGCCTGTGTAAAGACGAGAACACAAGTCCACACAGAAAAACACATATTTGTAGACATACCATAACAATAATATAATAACCACTTAACTTTGCGGATCAGTGATTGGCACTTCAGTATTGAGATTTTTCTGAAACTTGTGCGGTTTCATTTTCCACTCTTTCAAAAACTCACACTGACCCATTTGACCCAGTGCCAGCTGCCAAACATGTCCCATCTGCACCCAACACATTTCTGACATCCACTAGGAGTGACAACCATGAAACCTGAAACATTTGTTTATCTAATGACTAATTCTAGCCTGTTACTGGGAAAGGTTTCCTGCATTTTATCAGTTCAGGACAGATGAGCCAATATGGATGGGAATTTACTCACACAATTACCACCACAAACAGGATTGTTATCAGTGTAAAATTTGTCTATTAGTCATGCAGCCTGATACTGGAGTTAATGAGCCACTGGCTGAGACATTGCAATGATGGGCAATAGGACAGCCGGCCAGCACAAAGTCAGTAAATTGCAGGTGGAAGAAGGTGTTGGAAACAAAACTATTGCTGCTATCACCTCAATTTAAAAAAAAATTTTTTTTACTATGGCTGTATTGAAATGAATCATAGCTATCGCTCTCTCCTTCTTTGTCCAATCACTATGCCATTCTCACTGTGAAGCAGACAGCCACACAAACAGAGAGAAAAGCCGGTGGTGCCATCTCTAATCCTGTAAAAGCAGCAGCAGGAGGGAGAAAGCCTTGCGACAGGAGTGCTGGATAGAGAAAGCTTGCCTGCAGCGATGTCTCAGCTTTTGGACACACTCTGCTTGTAGAAAATCATGCACCTACACACACTATGTGCACACACATATGCTGGAAACCACGCATACATGCACACCGCAGCGTTGGTGTTTCAATATTCTCTGCCTGCTGTCCCACCTGGATGCTCATGCAGCCTGAGGAGCACGGAAAAGAAAAGCAACGAGCAGTGAAAAGCATTTCACCTCACTTTGGAAGGGGGTGACAGGGCTCAGCTAGCACACACTGGGCCACTGTCAGGCAGGCAGGCAGGCAGGCAGGCACGCACACACGCACGCACACACACACACACACACACACACACACACACACACACACACACACACACACACACACACGCGCGCAAACAGAATGGATCCCGCTGAACCTACATTGCGGTGCCACTATTTGTTTGAGAGAAGTTCAATAATAATCCAAGCTCCAGGGCGATAATCCTGTCTCAGTGTTGTGTTCATGGTGTGCAGTAAATGGCAGTGAATTAATAGTCATGCATGAGAATATGTACAAATTAAAATAAAGTTAAATGTGTAGTAAACATGAGGCTGTGCTCGTTGTGGGTTGAAGTGTTTACAGGTGTTTGATGGCAGTTAAGCTTTTACAGCTCTTTAAATCGTAACTTCCAGTCTCACATGGCTCTCTAAATGCAGTTTAAGGCAATATTCACACTTGGCGTCTTTTGAAAGTGCCAGCATCTGTTAAACATTATAACTGTGTTTTCAAAAAAGCCCTGAGTCCTTATTTAAACTCTGCCAAATTTTTTTTTTCTGCAGCTCACAGCGTCTTTTTGAAGTTGAAAAAGTTAATCTTTTCTGGAAAAAAAATGCCCTACGTCCAGCGCTTTTTTTGACAACTGATCAATGACAAGCAGAGTAGCAAGACCTGTTGTTTCCATAACAACAAGAAGAAAAGGAGAAAGTACTGATGCTAGTGTCGGAGCACAGAGAGCTATACGATATGAGCAGGTGCTCTCTGTTCAGGAAACTCGCTTTGTTTTACCTAACGTTAGTAGTAGCACTGCTCCCTCTCTCTGTTCATTCTCTAGATTGCTCGACCGCTTTGTTTAATCTAGCACATAGCACACTGGATACTGTAGCAGTAGCTGTTGTTATAGCAACAAAATACGCTCTTGGGTGCATTTCCTTTAACGACAAAAGCACCCTAGTCAACTTTCCTTGTCAAAAAAGACGCCAAGTGTGATCATGGCCTTAAAGTGTTTGTTTGTGTAAGTATCAGTTTGTCTTTGCTTCCTTCCTTCTTGCAGTGAACGACTCAGTAAGGAGCACTGCAAAGTGTGGACATCTTTATATGTCTGAGGTCAGCAGCTAGAGAACTCAAGCTGTGCTATTTGAAGTTTCCAAGTCTACTAATGGCCAAGCGGCAACAGCATGTGGAATCTGAAGCTGTGCAGTTGCTGTTAGGCCACATGCTTTATCACTATATATACTACTGTACACACTACTAGATATTACACTAACTGCTGAGAAGACAAACCTCTCGGCCTTACTTCACATCTCAGCAATGTGTGGATCATAAAAAATGCCAACCATCCCTGTCAAACAATACACCCTCATATTTTTGATAATGATCACTCACAACTAATATTTACCAGGCTTTTGTAGGTAACAATGTTATGTTTTGTAGGTAACAACTTTTCCAAACTTGATTGCACATATATAACCAGACCGATATTGTCAGCTCAGTGTACACGTGCAGTCCTGTCAAAGTAAAGTACAGTAAAGGGGGAGACAGACAGACATGATGACATTATAATCACAATACAATTTCACCGGTTTTAAGGTGTCTGGCCTGTCCAATGTAGGACTATAAAAAAAAGGGCATTTTATTTTTCAATAAGGCCTTTATCAGAGTTAACCTCTTTAACTTCACTGATCTACCAGTGGGCCAATCAGTGCAAACTCACGTTACTCAAACCCACATCATTTGTAGAATTAGATGACTTTTAACCCCAAAACTACTTAATAAGGGAAGGAAATTGTATGTCAAGGGGTTGACATGCTGACTGCCTGGCTTTCACAGGTCCACAGGCACAGAGGTAAAACTCACTATTTAAGATGATCAGCTCTTGCCTAATGGTAGCAGCCAAATAAAATATGAAAAGTTGCCAGAGCCTCCAACTGTGCAGTAAGTATGATAAGAAGAATTCGTTTTTTTTAAGTTTTTAAATTACAAAATTGGAACACCGGGGTAAAGAAAATGTAAAAATACACAAAACTAAATTTGTCTCTTTTTCTCATCGCCGAGAGAACGGCTGGAAAAGTAGTCAGAAACAGTTTCCCAGGTAACCGCAGGATAAGGATGGGGACGAGGTAAGGAGAGAGGAGGAGGGGAAATGAGGAGTCATGAGCATAAGCAGAAAAGAAGACATAGGAAGAAAAGGCAATTTTTAAAAAATGATTTTCTCAATAGTAGACGTTCAACAATACAAAGTACAAACTGACATGGTTAAGCTATTTCTACAAGGCAGCCTTAACAGAAAGTCATTCTAACCTCAAGTCTCTTTTACGAAGCTGGGCCATTTTCATTTCTGTACTATATAACCATATTCACCAGAACAATGCACAAAAAGTCAATCTGTTCTTTCTATCAGCTGGGTGATGAAAACCATTTTTTCCTCGTCTGGAGCCTTGAGGTGTTCAGCTTTTACCCTTTCACACTCTTACTAATGCTCTCTTTCACTGGCTGCCTCCATCTCAGACTGAAGGAAAAGAGGGAGGGAGGGAGGGAGGTTTAGGACAGATGGCAGAGTGTTCTTTCCTTTGTGCTATTCCATCCTATTTCTCTCCTGCACTGCCCCAAATGGAACCTTCACAAGTCGGAGGAGCCTCCTTCACAGTTATTTGCCAAGGAAACTAGTTTGGGTTGGTTGTGTGTGTGTGTGTGTGTGTGTGTGTCTTGTGTTCGCCTATGGACATGCAAGTTCATATTTATGATACAAGGACAGAGAAGAATGATGTGTTCAGGGTCTACGTGATAAGATTCACCACAATTAAAGTGCAACCTGATATTTTAGGCAGTATGATGATGATATGATCAGGTCAGTAATAACATTTAAAAAAAAGTCCTTCCAATCTCAATATTAACCCTTTGTGTCCGTCCCATCTTCTGCCATCCACCTCCATTCCCCTCTCCCAGTCCTCTCACCTTACCCCCTTCCCAGGCCTATCTTCATCCTCGCACCATTACCACTAATAAAGAGTGGCATAATGTCTGGTAAATTAAAAGAACAATGTTGTTTACAACGGTTCCGTGGCTTGACATGACTTTTATGGGCTCGTAAATGTTGGAGTAAATACTTGTAAGGAACAAAGTGGCTTCTCCTCAGAAGAATTCGTTCAGCGAGTGGATTTCTTTCACTAATACTAATACTTGAACATGGTTTATTAACATCATTTTAAATCAAAGCAAAGCCAAAGAGGCCGCATATAGCAACCAAAGGATTAAGAGCAATTAAAAAGGTATATTAGAATAAAGAAATATTAGATTACTGACTAAGTTACGTTAGTTGTCTGTTTACATACAAAACACTTAAAGGGATAGTTGAGAAAGAATTAAAAAAAGGTTCTGGGTAGCAGAGGCCGATATTGTATTATGGGTCAGACCCATAAAACACTGAATCCTACATTTCCTATAGTTCAATTTGATAGCATCTATCATTTAAACATGCCCATGTCTTTCAAAATAAACACATTCAGTTTTTTATGCAAGCGTTTTTTTTGGAGCTTTCTATTGTAACACAGTGTGTTTTGTCAGTTTGTCAGTTTCACCCAGAGAATATTAGTTTGGCATAAACGATCACCCTTCATCGTTATTTAAGGTTTTAGAAGCTTTTCTTTCTTGCTTCAGCTGTACAATTTATTCAAAGATTTGTACACAAATGCATAAAGTTTTAATTGATGTCTTTCTTTTGACTTCTAGAAGATGTCTTCCTGTATTTTTGATGTCCCATATGCAGCAGTTTTTCGTAATCCCATGAATGGACGTGCCAAATGTTTGCAATTGAAGAAAAGAAATAAACTAAATGACTGACTAAATAAAGTTTTCCTCCAGAGTCGTATACTTGTTAAGAGGAAAGTAATAATGTGATGTGGGGTTTACTCGATGCAGTTATATCTCATATAAATTAAATGTGCCAAACTCCAAATTAAAGAGGGAATTCATTATCTTTACAACAAATCTGCCAGTGTTTTATAGGCTGTGGTCTCATCTGTTTCAAAGCAGCTTGTACTTTGAGTGCTGTGTACTTGATTACGCAGTGCATTCCAAGGTATACGTCATGTTATCTTCTGAGTGCGTATCCTGCCATATCACATTGTGTTGCAGCCTTCCTAAGTGCCTTTAAGAGGGCAGCAAGGGGCATTGCAACACCTGGAGCATGTTTGGCTCTTTAATAGCCCGAGAAAATCTACATAAAACTCCAATTACACACACTCGTAAAAACAGGCTACAGTATATCACCACCTCTAAACTAGATTGATGAGGATTGGAAAGTTGGGCATATTTCAAAAGAGCAAGGAGCACCCTGAAACAGAATGCATCAAATGGTGCCCCTAGCAATTCTTGGCTTCTTGTAATTAGAAGGCATCATTAATGTCATATTAATGAGCATCAGCATACACACAAACACACACACACACACACACAATATATATATATAGAAAGAGGAGGGGAGTAGAGAGAGGGAGAGAGTGGAATTAAATCATGACGTCAAATTTATGTTCCGGCCATATTTACTGCTTTAATAAGAGTTGGGTAAGCAAAGAGATGCTGGAGGGCACACAGCCTATGTCAGCAGATATTCACACGCACGCACACGCATAAAATCAATGCACGTACTGATGCCCACACGTCCTTGTAGATGTGACCTGTTTACCATATCAGTCTCTTTACCAACCGACAGCCTTTAAATCAGCCACCTTTAAGCAGCTGACATATTTACACATTACAGGCATAGCAATGTATGTGCAAGTACTCACACTCTGCCTTAGCCACACTACTAATGCTATAGGGGTCATCCCTAACAGGCAACAGCGCAAAACGGGGTGTGTGTGTGTGTGTGTGTCTTATTGTGAAGGAGTATGAGAGAGATAAGAGATAAAAAAAAAAAAATGTAAAAGGAAATGTGAGGGGGATGGAAGTCAAGTGAGAAAATTGGTCAGATCTAATTAAAGGCCCCTCAGACATGAGCTACCTGCAGCACTGCTCACTGATAAACCCAGCCTGACTCTATCGCTATTGTAAACAAAGCTTAAACAATATCCCTCTCATTCTCCCTTTTAACTCAATTGTATGTTCACACCTGCCAGCACACAATGACAAGAATGAACATTAAAACACACTGTAGCTTATGTTGCATACTGTTGTCCATCTAACTCATCCCCGACAGTGAAACAGTTGATTTGATGACAGCAGTGGTGGTGTGGGGGGAGCCGGGGTGAGCAGCTGGCCACCTCGGCAGCTTGCAAGTCTCAGGGGCAGGCGGTGATATCTGACTGCCGGGTCGAGGTGGGAGGTGGGAGGATGGAGGATTGAGGTTGTGAGAGTTGTAGAGAAAAAAGTCCACTGATAAAAGCAATGAGAGCAGAGCAAGGCTTGGTAAAGAATCTCAATCAGCCCATAATACAACCCTGGAGAAAAAAAGGCGGCGACAGTGTGCTTGCGCGCATGTTGTAGCAATTGGAAGTGACATCTGTGGTAGATGTGAGGCTTCACCATCTGTTGGTATGAGAGCAGCTCGGTGGGTAACCTTTGAGAAGATGAACAGCCATTGTGGTAACATAGTGTGGACAAGCTTTGTCTCACTGCTAATGAGCGACGTAACTGAATATGGAGACAGTGTTCTGTGTATCAAACATGCTAAATGACATTTCAGAATTCAGTACATCAAATCAGTGCAAGGCTGCAACCCAAGTGTTGCTGAAGTATATTCATTTTTTTCTTTATAAATAGCCTGAGTAACCATAATAGAAGAACGAAAACATTGAATCAAGTTTCAGTTTAGGTCTCTGTCTCTACTAGATATTAAGGCTTATGTTTTCGGGAACATACATGATTTCTTTTGACAGGCATGCATATGAACCCAGAATAGACTGTATTTTAAGCATTAAAGTCCATTCTTGACTTCTCAGCTTTTTCTGGAGCTTTCATGGTGTTTTTTTTTAATCAAACTTCTATTTCCAGGGCCAAGGGTTAACTTTCATTATTAGTCTTCAAGCCGAGAACCACTGAAAGTGCTATGAAATAAATCCTAACAGTGTTTTTCTAACCTTAGTTTACACCTAGGGGATATTTGTTTGAGCGTAAGCTGTCTCTTGGTCCAACTTCTTAGACTAAATAATGTGTTACCAACTATTTGCATCCTGTGGCAGACGTGACTTTTGTTGACAGGTGTCATATTTGGTAAATAGTGGTAAAGAAGACCATGAGAGATATTTGACAGCTCTAAAAAGCTCTTTCTCACTTGCCTCTATTGATATCAACCCATGCAGTAGGTTTTTCCGTTTACTAGCCCAGGTGTTATAGAGATATATCAGCCTTTGAAATTTCTGCCTCTTCAAAGTCAAAGACACTTTCAAGCCCATTTGGTTGAAACCTTAGATTTTTGAAAGCGTTAAATGTAAGAATCTGACCTTTGGTAATGGGATTTTCACATGGGCTTCACCTACCTTGGTATTATTTTAGAGGCAGCTCCGTGTTTAAAATCTTACAAACTGCAGCTTTCACCATTAGTGGACACTGCAAAAAATTATTCTATTCAGAGGCAAAGGCACATCTTCATCTTCACGCACACACACGGACAAAAAGCAATTTCTCAGTCTGAAAGCATACTCCATATCCGTGGAGATAAATGTCAGTCAGTGACCCTGTGTCCCACTGGGCAGGGTGGAGAGAAAGTTGGAGAAGGCCAGAGAAGGAGGGGAGGGAGGTCTGACCTCTGACTGTGTGTATGTATGTATGTATGTATGTATGTATGTGTGTGTGTGTGTGTGTGCGTGTGTGTGTGTGTGTGTGTGTGTGTGTGTGTGTGTGTGTGTGTGTGTGTGTGTATAGGATGAGCATGTGAGCATCCAAGGTTAGAGATCAACCTCAGCACAAGATTAAGACAAGCCCAGAGGCATTCGCAGGACAATCACTGCCAAAAAGGCACTGCATTCATTTGTTTGTACGTGCATGTGTTGTAACAGATCAACAAGTCTTTCTTGGAAAAGCAAAGTTGATATATACACGTGTGTGTGTGTGTGTGTGTGTGTGTGTGTGTGTGTGTGTGTGTCTTCCCTCTATCTTCCTCTTTGTCTCTCTGTGAATCAATGGCCTCTGACCCAGCTCTGTCAAAGTCTGACCAGAGAAAATTAAACCAGGGAGGAATTGAAAAGACAGCAGTGTCCAGCCAGGATAAAGTTGATACAAAGGTGCTAGAACATCTGATCCACCCACTCTTACTTAGGAAGAGTCGGACTCAGTAACACATCAGACACAGATGAAAGTCTAAAGGTCGGTAGATGGAAACATTACACCTATCTACCCACACTAATCTTTTAGTATACAATACAAGACACTCTACAGGTTGTCAGTCTGAGTGTGTAGGCTGTTGATATATGCCATAGCCTGTATAGGAAGTAATAATAATAAAGGTTTAGTTGTTGTTGGTTTTGTAGGGGGGGGGGGGGATTCAACTAACCCAAAATGGAAATACTTGATCCAATAGACTGATCCGGTAAATGAGACAATGTCACCACTCAGCATGTTTGTTTGACTATAGGAGTGCAGGGAAAAAATACAACTGTCCGGAAACACTATTACTATTACTTAAAAACAGAGATTGTGCAGTCATGCATTATATACTATAACATGTGATTGATTGTGAATAAATCTCACTGAAATTGCTCTGCACTTTGTTACATGTCTGATTTTGTTAATTCAGATTATAGTATTCTATTGTTCTGAAATAAACCAAATCAGGAGCACGAAAGGAGCACGATGTCACTGATCATTATTTCTAACAAAAGCCAAACATTCTTCTTTACCCACTTCCCAATACTTGTTTTCTTTATCTTTGTCTTACATCTTGTGATCAGTGGAGAGCCTCAGAAAATGGAAATAGAGACCGTAAACAGTGGATAAATAGTGGAAGATAATTACATTTGTATATATATAGCTTAATATAGCTTTCTGAAGGGATTTTTGAGGCCTGGATTTTCAGGGAGGAATCCTCGGTGGACCTAAGGCTTGTTGATGAGCTCTGGCATGACTCGGTATGTCAAGGGAGACATGTCCTAAAACCAGCCTCACAAAATTCTGTGAAAAGATCACAAACTGTTACCAGTGCATAATGTGTGAACAAGGCCTAAAGACAAGTGCATTTAGGTATCAAGACCTTTATGCCTGGAAAAAAATGTTTGCTTTCTTTGTTTTCATAGAAACATGTTGCGTGTCTTTTTGTTGACTTCAATAAAGTCTATGTAGTGTATATTAAAGCTCTTTAGATTGCCTTCAAAGCTCACCCATGGTGGATCTCAATGTGAACGGGTTTTTCAGGCTTGTACTGTTATCTTATATAGGAGTTGTGTGTGAATGTGTGTGAGTGTGTGCTTTGTGACTAGCTGCTATCGACTAGAGGCTAACCAGAAAGAAAACCTCCAGCTTAGAGGGTGTTACTTCCATATACGTAGGGCAGCATGCATTAAAGATGAGGGCTACTCACACAAATACCAGCAGAGAGCCTCCTTGCACTCCTTGGAAATGCATGAAAAGAAACACAAACGCACACTGATGTGCACAAGTTTTGGCTCAGTAAAGAGCCAACATGCAACAACTCTCAGAGTAAGGAAAGAGAGATGAGAAAAACTTAATTTAGAAACCAAACAAGCTGGTCACAGCGTCTTCATCTATAATGCAGAAGAGAAATCCGAGTGTTTCAGCAGCAGCAGCAGCAGCAATATATACTGATTTCATCTGCACAAAAGTTTTGCAGTGTGCATGCATTCATGTATGTTTTGTGCCTATGTGTAATACTGAGAGTAATGAAAAGTAAGAATTATTGTGTATTTGTGTGTTTCTTATGTTTATACAGTATGTATGGGGAAACCAATGCCTCAGTTCACCCTTGCTCCTACTCACACACAGATATACTATGACGGAGGGGCTTTGGAGGCAATATAGCAGTGTGGAGAATCTGATGTAATGTAGCTTCAAACACTCAGAGGGATGAGAAGGAACATCACACACTGTCACAAAAAAAACCCCACCAAGCCTCTTTCTGCCAGACAGATAACTGAGGGAAACCAGATCTGGGAGAGAATGATAGAAGGTAAAGAGACAATACAGGGGAGGTGAAAACTCATTGAAAAATCTGTAATTCCTAAGATGATAAGAAGTGAGGCTAGTGGAAAATGAAATTGACAATCACTGCAAAAGGAAGACCATCATTATACACTTAGTGGCAAGAAATACAGAGCAAACTATTTGCTCAAACAAAAGATTATTATTGTGGCTTTAGTTTTGTCTGAGCCAGAATGGCATTAGCTGTTCCCAGGTTCTACTGTTCTCACCAAAATAGGCTGCTTTGCCAGGCGACTGTGTGCTCAGAGACCCGTCTGGGAGATAATGAGCTAAATATAACCATTACAGAGCCTCGATACATGCTACTACAGCCACCAGTCCTGCTGTCACTGATACAGCCAAGCACCTTCCAACAGGCTGCTGAATTATCTTGATCTAGCTGTGTTTGGCTGCATGGGCATGCTGAGATGGAAAAATTACAGGTGTGTGTTTTGACATTCTGAACTTCAATCTTGCTGTATGTCACCTGTTAATGTAGATGATGGCTATATGATTGACTCCTGTTTACTGCCTGTCTATCATTGCAAATGAGCAAAGTTGAATGCATATTTGTTACGTTTCCACCTGGCATCCACACTACTCTGGCATTTCGGAGCCCCTTAAATGAAGACATTTGGTAAACGCTGCTGACCCCATTTAAGTTTGAAAACTGTGGGGTTGCGTTGTAGTCTTTCAGTATAAGTTCCACCTTGTCGTCGGTCAAAGCATATAAATATCTGGATTTACTTTTCCCCACTGTTATGGTATTTTCTGTATTTTTCAACTTATAGTACATCCTCTCTACCGAGTAAGGTTAGACAGTCTGCTTCCTGTTTCCAGCCACGCTCATGCCCTGTATATGCGAATGGTCATGTGATATGTACTGAAACCGTGCTGCTGCCGCTTGCCAGGACACTCTTGTAAAAGAGATTTTTAATCTCAATGAGTTTTTTTATCCTGGTTAAACAAAGGTTTGAAAATTGTCAGGCCTGTTAACGGACGGAGATCATTTCTGATACGGAGCCTAAAGACTTATGTGCACAGAGATCGCTTTTGTTTCTTTAAACATAAAAAGGTGGCTTTAGCCTTAGAGGTGCTGGTATAAAAATGTTACCTTCTGCCAGAGCAAGGCTAGCTGTTTCTCTAGCTGCTGGTGGTAGCCTCACTTGTACCGTACGAGTGTGGTATCAATCTTCTCATCTAACTCTTAGGCAAGAAAGTGCATATTTCCCAAAAGGTTGAAGTATCCCTTTAAGGATTCCCTTTGAAATGCAGTGAAACAAGCTCTGCAGTATACTGATAATTAGTTCACATAAAGCCCTTTGCCCCTGTATTCTTCAAGTCTCCTGTTTTACTTTTGTAGCTATCAGTCTCAGGCGCAGAGGTATTGTGGGGCATCTACCTTGGTGTGGGTTTTCTCTTTTTGTCAGGCACCAAGTGGCTGGTTGAAGGTGGTAAAGTTGAATATTATAGGAGACCACACACACCTTGTCATGTGGCACTGTATGTATGGCTATGCTGCCACAAAAACATTTCAAGATCATCATGCAATATGTTGCTAATCTCTTTATCGTTTTGTCAAGCCTGAAGTTATCCTAGGTTACCGTTTCTTAAAAAATACCTTCAATTACTCAGGTTTAACTCTCTTCGTCATTTTGTATGTGCAGATGTCACATTTGTCAAAAAACTGCTTTATAGACTAATTCCATTATATATGTCAAACAAGGAAGCAGGAAAAGAGGGAGACTAAAAGAAGATGGATATTTATATGCCTTACACACCCAAAAAAAGTGTGTTGGGATGACAGACAAGCCAATTAACAGTCAACTCACAGAATGTGAGAGAAAGAGATGTAAAAAGATACAGAGATGTAAGATCAGAGGTAATTAAAACTGAGCACATAAGCACATAACTAATTCTATGGAAGTCTTTGTTATATTTCAAATGGTCTTTCTACACTTTGTGTAGCCATTTTCACCACCAGTAGACATGGTTAACCAACACACTAATTAAAGGAATAAAATTCATGAGAAGAAATATTTAGCTTCTAGAAGTAAACTGACTTGTCTTCAGTGCTGAGTAAATAAAACTCCACCAGAGGAAGAATTGGACCCCCAGAATGCCATCTGGGGTCTGTAATTTACTGCTATGCTGTAATGGTGCTACACTCCTACAGTATTTAATAAGGCTATCAAACTCTCATCATCATTCATTTAAAAAAAAAAAAAGAAACAATATTGGCCACATTGGAAAAAGCATAATTATTTTGCAAGTTAGTTTTTTTCCTGAAAGCGTATTAGTTTTAAAGATTCATTCTCCCATTATCCACCTAAGCTTTTTATCTCCTCATCCTGCAGCACACACTATATGACTCTGCGCCAACTTCTCATTCAATTCAATTTTATTTATAGTATCAAATCATAACAATAGGTATCTCAAGACACTTTACAGATAAGTAAGGTCTAGACAACACTCTATAATTTACAAAGACCCAACAGTTCCAGTAATTCCCCCAAGTGCAAGCATTCAGTGCGACAGTGGCGAGGAAAAGCTTCCTTTTAAGGAGAAACCTGGGACAGACCCAGGCTCTTGGTAGGTGGTGTCTGACGGTGCCGGTTGGGGTTGTCAATGAAAACATATAATGATATAGCATGTTCATTTTTAACGCCAAAAAAATATTGTATAAAATGCTTGCTTACTTTATGATATAGCTTTGCACCAGATCTTAAATTGTCAGAGCTTGAGACACGTGAGCACTCAGGGTGTGAATGACGAGATGAAAGGATGCAATGACAGGGTTAGGTCCGCATATTCTGTGAAACAACAACACAATTAATCTATACGTTGCTGGACAACAGATTCATAGACAATTGATTAAAGTCATCAGGTAAAAGGCCAAATATTTTAGAGCTTCTCAAATGTGAGGATTACCTTCTTTTCTCTTTTATATTCCATTGTAATTTGAATATTTTTGGGATTTTGAGCTGTTGGTTAGAAAAAACATTTTTCACATTCTCATCATTTTTTTTTTTTACATTGTATAGACCAAAAGATAAAAATATTAAAATATATTAATTAAAAAAAAATGTCTGCCTTCAGGAGAAACTTGCATGCCAGTGATTATGGATGGTATTTTTTAGCCTGCTCTATTAATTTGTAAATATGCAAGCAACAGCAGCATAAAGTAGAGAAATTACAATGTTCACTTAGTGCGATTGCTTTGGTCTTCCTTCTCTCTCTGCCACTCTTCTCACCGTCTTGGTATTTTGGCATCAATAGTAATTCTCCTCTTTCAATCTCTGCTCACTCTGTGGCAGGAAATAGCATCTGCTAAATGACTGGAGGAGGAGGAACATTTGGAGCTGATGCATGATATCATTCTTCAAAGTAAATGTTTTACTGTAAACTGTATCGTAAACCTCCCTCACACAGAGACACACACCATTATGTTCACGGAGATAGAACAGTAACTCGTGCAGTCATTAACCATACACAGTGGCTACAGACTTAAGACCGTTTCCTGTTTGCCATTATTGGTCAGGTTGTTTGAAACTGCTTCATGAAGAGAATCACGCTGTGTTTCACATGCCAAGATCAGAGTAATCTATGATAAAACTGAAATCAATAGATTAGGCAATTATTCACTTCAATCACTGAACACAACCGGCGTACAGTTGGGACAGGCCTTTACTTCCTTCACAATAATTATTAATACTTACCACACAAAACTCTTGCTCAGCAAAGATGTGAAAGAAATGTTTATTTCAACCAGAGAAATACCTTTAGCCTACCATAGAAAGGATGAAAGCCAAAAACAGTTAATCACAGCAAGAGGTACTTTACATTTGCCTCTGCCATGGCACTGTTCGTGATAGTAAATGACGGTTGTTTTCAGCCAAGGATTTCCTGAACCCGGCTTCCCGACGCAAAAACAACAACAAAACTTCTATCCTCTTCAAACCCAGCTGCCCATCATCGCCAAGCCTATTTGGCATACCAAAAAGGGTTAGGGGTGAAAACTTGATAGACCCAACAACACAGTGGTGAAAACTTGATAGACCCAACAACACAGTTAAAGTGTGGCCCTTGTATGACAAATGAAGTGAGCAGACAGTTAGCAATGGACTTCACATGACAATATTTCCAACTTGGATTCATTTTTATGAAAAAAAAAAAGTGTTGATTCTTTTAATCGGTGGACCCTTAACGACTAAAGGAATATGTTGTTTAATTGGGACTCTGCATTTAATTGTCAAGTAGTGACAATCACCAGACCCTATAATCTAATAAGATACCTGAACCACCTTAACTGGCTCTTTCAAATGCAAAGGAGTATGGGTTCCACTCTGAGTTGCATCCGAAGGTCTGAGCTGCTCACTCTGCCCAGCCACTCTGTGAGGAGAACTCATTTTGGCTGCTTGTATCCACAATCTCATGCTTTCGGTCACTGAGTAAAGCTCGTGATTGGTAGCTAGGGGTCGGCATGCTAATTGATTGGTCCAATCAACCCCCATGCTGGTGCTGCACTGGCCAGCTTGTCAATCTCACAGCCCATTTTACCCTGGACCATCAGATGGATAAGTCAATAACAGACAAAGCAACCTTGACTGCATGCTTGTGTAACCCACCCTAAATCTGATGGTTTTCTTTAAAAGAAAAAAAAAAACTTAAGTAGGGATGATGTGACAGTGTGATCAATAATTGCACAAAGTACACAAACACACAGTATGAGTTTCCTATGTTCAACTTATTAATCAGACACCAATAGTTCAGGTTATACCACTTTGAGTTAATTGAGTAATTTTATTTGTCAACACTTTTCAGCAGTGGTAAACATTTTGCGGTTGTGGCCACTGCACAGCGCTGGTGTTCTTTTCTGAACCTGTTGCAGAGGGAGAAACAGCGAACGCGTATCTCTGAAAGAGAAAGAAAATAATATCCTGAACAATGAATTATTTAGTTCTTTCTTTTGATGGTGGCGTCTGAAAACCTTTTAAAATAATAAATTAGTTATTAAGTGTCATTGCATTTGATATCTATTTTATCTTTATACTTCGAACCAGGACATTGCTAAAATTATTCAAGTAGTAATCCCAGACCTTGAGGTTATTTATTTCTTTTTTCTCAGGTAATGTTAGAGGCTGATCAGAACCTGGTTACACTTGCAATACAATTCATCGTTTTAACACATAGATAATGTAATGAATTGCACAACAAATCCAGCGGTTTCAGAAGATGAAAAAAAAAATTGAATGGAAAATAATAAATACAAATGGTCCAAAGAAAAATATGACAGTTAAGTTTTAGGAAGGAACTCCTGAGGCAGAGAGAGTGGGGGAGTCAAGAAATTCCTGCCTGTGGCCATCAAACTTTATGACTCCTCCCTCTAAGTGACACAGACACTTAGTTAGTTGGACAATATTAAACTGGACAATATTATCGGTTTTGTGCAATAACACCGGCTTAAATTATAATGTGCAATACTCTGCTGGTACTACTTATTCATAATTACTGTTCACCATTACAATTCCTTAATTATGTAAATACTGTTACATAAAATTCCTTTAACTATGTAGATACCGTACATATCCACACTCCTTACATTTCTTTTATTTATATTTCTACTTTGATATTTATATACTTCTTGCAAGAAGTATAATAGTTTTTGCAACACAGAATTTACCTTAGTGGATCAATAAAGTCTGATTCTGAAAAGCGGATAAAAGAAGAGAGGAGAGAGATGAAGAACCTGGCAGAGGAAGAGACTGTGGTATCTCAAAAAGATGAGAACAAAGAAATGCAAGCCCAAGAGGTAATGTTTGGGAAAAGGCTCAGACCAGATCAAAATCAAAAAAGAAGAAAGAAAACAATGTAGAAAGCTGTTGCTGAGAAGTATCCTACTGATTGTCTAGCTCAGACCAGAAAGCAGTAAATCTTCCCCCTTAAGTATTTTCCACCATCTGTAATGTGTAAACAAACAAATGAAGGTAAAATGCTGCTGGGCCTGCTTAAAGCTTGCACATGTATTTAACACTACAGCAACTTTGAAATACTGTTACAAAAACAGTTACATGGAGCATGGATTATAGGATTATGAATAGATAAACAAGAATTCAAGTTCTAATTTAAAACTCGGCAGCATGGCCGTGAGGTAATGTGATGCATTGATTTCTACAGAGAGCACTTGGCACACAAACACATTGTGCTCCAGACCAACTGGTGCTCAGTGGAGGTTATATAACTTTCAGCGGAGACTGACAGTTCTCACCTTTTTGGCAGATTTTTTTTAATTTTTTTAACAATTTGCTTGGGATTGTGATTGACAGGTTGGAGAACTGGGATGTCATTTGCATAAGTAAATAAGGACATTATGAGCAAGTTCACTGTTACCATGGTGATGGTAGAAGATTATGAGGACACATTAGGCCAATATTTAAACTGCTAGAGGGGCACTGAGACAGGTGCCTTGTACGTAGGTGCACATGGCACACACATGCTTTCCACACACATACACATGCCTCAACAGTACTTTTATAGGTGATGTAAATGCAATAGGTGTGTCACAGTGGCTTCAAAGATTCAAAAATCTATCATAGACAAAGACTTTAAAGCAAAAGGCTCTTGGTTTGGGAGATTTCCCACCACACTAAAGCACACTCACTGACACTGTGCACATGGACTACATTAGAAAAGTTCAGCCCATAGCAATCTCCAATCCATCTTTTCAATCTTTCAAGGTGTTATGTACTTTTCTTTGTGATGCTGTGAAGAACTGATACTTTTCTTGTGCATCAAACTATAGGACACCTCCTCCCTTCAACTCAGACTCGTCGATTAAAAAGAAAGATCAGACACAGATCAAATGTGCCTTTGAGAAATCCACCCACAGGGCATCTCTGGAGCCTTCACCGGCATACTACACACTCTCATCCTATATAACAAGCACACACTCACATGCATGCACAGACGCACGCAACCAAGACATACATTCATCATGGCTGAGTCGTCAAAGGTTTAGCTTTGCAGAAGCAAGCGTAAATCTCACAAGGTCAGTTTCAAAATGAGAACTTGAAAAAAATAGACTGAGAATAGACTGCAGCATGACCAAAAAGCAAACTCTGAGGTGATGACAAGACTTGTTGCTTCACTAATCTCCTGTAACGTGTGCAACTACTTAACCTTGGCATTGTAGAATTAAATGGTGCCACTGCATTGTCTAATTCCAATATAACATTTATTTAAAATTGGCTTTGACAGTGACCACAGAATACCCACCAGGTCTATGTGAAAACAAAGACACAAGACAAACTGACAGCCCAGTGAGCAGCTTGTTGCAAAGTGGAAAGATACAAGATCATATGGCACAACAATACACTGGACGCTGAAACAGTATTTTTTAATGCTTATTCAGTACAACCCTTCTAAGACCTTTGGTGTGCCTTAGAGGTAGACACAAACGATGGACACACACAAGTATATACACACGGAAAGATAGAGATTGAGAGATCATTCTCTGAAAAGATAAGGGAGTGAGGAAACATGGATATATCTGTGTAGAGACAACCACCACTACATTGCCAGAAACAGTGCTTCCTTAAAACGGCCAGAAAACATTGTATACATCAAACACCTTCCTAAAGTGTTGCTGGAAGTGCAGTAATGGGAAGCTGGGCTCGGTGTTAGCGCATAGACTAATGAGACAATCAGCAGCTAGCTGTCACAGTGTGGATTTTATGATATCAGGGAGGTGCCTCTAGTTTAACAGTCATTGACCGGCTGATCACTCCTTTCTACTTAGCCTCCTTACGGTCGATGCAAAGAGGACTAATCTGTGGGTGGTCGTAACTGAAGCTAAATAACAGAAGAGAGATTATTATAGGAAGAGGACAAACAAACTTAAAATGAGCTCTGTAGCTGGCATTCCGCAAAGCACAATAAGAGAAAGCGTATTTTGCAGAACTGTCGCATGAGCTTTCTCCCTTACTATGTGACAAGCAAGGTGTCAATGATCAAATCAGAAGAAGAAGAGATTATTTTATGGCCTTGCTGCATACCATATGAGAGAAAACATGCAACTCACAGCCTGGACTTTATTTTCTCCGTCCCTCCATTGCTCCATTTGCATCCTCTTATATATGCACATGCTTGTGATTTGACTCAACAATCCAGATACCCTCTCCTCTCTCAGGACTGCTACCAATTTCTGTCTCCGCTTCTCCCTCAGCCCCTCCTCACAACCAAGTGTACTGTACACACAGCAGGGATGCTGTCAGAAGAGGATTATAATGGCTCTGATCTAGTTAATGGGCAGTAATGGTAGATTGCTGATGAAAGGAAGAGAGGGGGGAAGAGATGATGGGGGAGGGAGAGACTGAGAGAAGGGGTATGGTGATAGTGAGAAGTAGAGTTAGAGAAGGGGGTTGGACTATTCCAGAGGTTTCCTATCTGAGCAGGTCAGAGAGGAGCTCGACCCTCAACTCTTCTGCTCCCTGCTGCTGTTGCCCTCCTCTGCTTTTTACGCTACTCGTCTCTCCTCCAGGGATCTCATTATGGCAGACTCACTGGCCATGAAGACTGAGCCTATATACGTATGAGGTAGGCTAAAGAGGGGGACGAGGCCTGTGAGAAGGGGAGCAAGTGGGAGGGTGAGAAAGCAGGAGACTGAAAAAGATGGTGGAAGAAAGGATGGGGAGAAAAAACTGGAGGCTGCAGAACGGGGAAAGAATGTAGAGGGGATAACTGGGGGGAAAGTATGTGTGCAGAGAGAAGTGTGCTGTAATAGAACAGTAGAGCATATAGCCTTAGGTACCAGATTGTTATTACGGCTGCAGATGGTTGGGAGACGCTTCCAGCAGATTTATGTTTCGTTATAGTCAGTGCGTGTGGGTATATATCTGTCACATTCATGCCTATATGAGGCCATATGTGAGCATACTATATGCTTGTTTAGTTTAAGTAATGTCATCTAAATGGCATGTTTTCTAGATAAATAACCAATTAGAAGCTCAGTGGGAGGTTGCAGTGAGCTACAGCATCCAATCAAATCCCCATAGACCAGACGTAAACTATTGCTCTCATTGTAATGCCGCACACAGTCTGCTGTTAATCAAATTAAATAAAGTCATTCAGGATCCTGTACTCACAAAAAAACAACAGTAAATACCATGCAGTGAAAAGACTAATGTGAGCTCACTCCCTTTTTTCACTCCATATTCTTCCCATTTTCCCACAGAACCTTGCTCAAGAGCTATCTTGCCCTCTTCTCGTTTTCACTTGTCAGCATTTCTCCATTTGTGTAACGGCTTTCATTGATTTTTTAATTTATTTTTGAGGGGTCATGTGCCACTGTAGACTATTAGTTCCTTTATATTTGTGGATGTGACCTAATGTGAGCATGTAAGTGTGTACAGACGTAATGGTCAACATTAATCCAATTTGGTGCCGTTTGGACAGAGACAGCGATGAACAAATGAGACACTTTGACAGACATAACTGCGCCTGCGCATACACTCCATCTCACACTCACACAAATGGAGGCTCTAATGCAGAGTTATTATCCTCATAATCACTCCAAACTCCACCACATCTTTTCTATATTCTCTCACCTCCTCCTTTCTACTTGCTAGCCATTCATCGTTCTTTCTCCACCTCCAGGAGACATCGGCTCTCTCTTATCCTCGTTTCCCCTCTCTAGCCATGATGAATCTCCAAGATAGCTTCCCAATGGCCTTTCACAAAATCAATGGCTGTTTTGGAGCATCACCTTCTAGGTTTCAGATTGTGTGTATCCTGGTGTATGGGCACTATGTCTATGTAGATTCTCACATGCTGAAAATTCACAAATAAAATAGCTAGGGGTGCATACAGCATGAACAACTAGTCAGGGTCAAAATGATTAAAATGCAACAGCCATGTCATACTAACCACTCTCTAAAAACAGGGACAATCCATAGCAAACCTAATATAAGCTCCTGCAGTTTGATGTATGAGTCTATGTCTGTGAGTTGAATTGAATTTTCCGCTGAAGTTTATATTTTGCAAAAGAAATCACATTTTCTTCCCTAACGGATATAAATGCGATAGTTACTGTCTCTCAGGAAGCCAGCTGATCCTGATTCTGGTTTGACAGTAAATAAGCTAATAGGCAAATGTCATGGCTATTAAATGAGTTAAGCCCAATCGATGTCAACTCCTAGGCAGAGGTATATAAATTCATTTCAAATGAGACACCAACTGACACCAATAAAACAAGTCATCTGTTAGCATCTGTCTGCAGAAACGGTGGACTGGTGTGTGTGTGTGTGTGTGTGTGTGTGTGTGTGTGTGCATCAAGAGGCAGTGGGAGGGAAAGCCAGGGATGACATAGAGTGAGGCTGGGAAAAAGGGATTAGGGGGGTAGAGGTGGAGGCATGGATGGAGCCGTCACTTTGCTTTGTGGGATTCTTAGCGGTGAGAGATGAGAGAATGATCACCCACGCAGGCTGCAGGAATGCTTACACTAACACTTTCCCTCTGCCTGCGCTCCAGAAAAGGAGGGGAGAAAAGTGCTAACATGTCATAGAGATAGGAACAGATCAATGTCCACAAACACTGTTAGAAACAAACACAGCCACACACACTTCAGCATAGCTGATGCAACGTGTTTTTATCTATATTTCACCCTCTAGTCTCTCTTCTTTTCTACTGACAGTCTTTTCTTAGTATCCATTAACTATCCATCACTGAAATTATTTCATTAGTCATCAGGCAGCCCGGCTGCATTATTAGTTTCTTTGTAATGAAAGGCACACCACTGAAGCATTTCATTTTCATTCTCATCCCAATACTTTTGCTTTGATTGCTAGTTTTAGTCTTTGGATAAAACTCACCGAGCCATCCCAGGGGGGCTACACCGTGAATCATGGAGATCCATGCAAGCACTACATGCAAATGCAGTTTCATAGCTTAACACAAAGCAAACTGTGTGAGATGCCTAACCATAATGTACATATACAGTATGCTAATAAAAAAACACCACTGAAATCTCCCTTGCGTTCATTAATGTTTGCAGATGTTCTTCTATTAGATCACAGATCTAGGCTCTCTGCTGTGTCCAAGACCTCATCTGTTTTTGCCAATCAGTTATGATGCATCTTTCTCAAATTCATCCAGATAAGTGGACAGCAGAATGTTAAGCTTAGCCTGGAGGTAAGTTAGAAACATGGCTTGCATTGCTACCAGTGCTGTCCTTAGCATTTTGCCTTAAACATCTTAGCTTTATTTTTAATGGACACACATGGAAGTGGTAGCAGTCTTCTCATCTAACTCTCTGCAATAAAGCAAATAAGCACATTTCCCACGAATGTCAAACTATTCCTTTAAGTATTTCACTGTGACTTGTCACATAATGACCGCCTATCGTACCTAGCGTTTAATGCTCGCATATGGTTCATGTTGTTATTCTATATTTTGGAACAACACTACACAGCAACCCCCACAGGTCAGCTACACAGCAGCAGAGGGTTCACAACATTCAGACCTATTGATTTACAACAGGCCAAACATTGACCAGAGCAGGACATGTAGGGCCTGGCCTCTCTGCGTATTAATAATTCATTTGGGTCTGGGGTTATAGCAGGCTTGAACACACCATTGCTGGACTACTGCAATATATAGAATACAGAAAGACATACAGTAATAGACAAGTTGACATTGATATAAACAGAGTTGAATTCTGGCAGGCATTCGGTTTGAAAGTGAGAGTGTGGATTGGGGGTGTTATTTGAGCATATGAGCTAGAAAAACCTCAGTATGAGCTGTGTTGTCTTATCTAGGCCTGTGTGTGTGTGTGTGTGTGTGGTTTAATACATGTTTCATGAAATATGCATGAAGTATGTTTGAACCCCCTCCCTCTACATGCCAGTACCAAGGTCCTTCAAGCACATGAGCGCGCACACACACACACACACACACACACACACACACACACACACACACACACACACTGTGTGGCACCCTGATGAATGTCTGTCTATCACACAACAGCCACAGGGGAGTGATACAATGTGAGCGTGTGACACAGAGAGGGAAAGAGAAAAGAAAACGTAAGAAAAACAGAGGTAGGAAAGAGTGTGTGGAGGTCGAGGCAAGAGGAGTGATGAGAGGGAGAGGAGAAAAACAGCAGGTCTTGTCCAGCATTACTGCAAAAGTTTCTAACTGAGAAAAGGTAACGTGGTTTAGAAGACAAAACACTTCTTGAGAGGAACATATAATAATAATATATATAATACAAATAAAAATAGTTATAAATGTATATACTTATAAGAAGATAAATTTAATTTAACTATATTTTGTTTGTATTATTATTAGTATTAATAATAATAATAATAATAATAATAATAATAATAATAATAATAATAATAATAATAATGATTGGGAATGATGATAGATGAACATTGGAGTAGTGGGCAGGGGATTTACCGTTTACCAAAGTAACATATATATTCATATCAGTGTGCATCTTGCAGAACAATAATGCATCCAAACATTTTTCCGTCTTAAATATAATTTGTAATATTGCAATATGAAAGTACTTTGTTACAAGTAAAATTCCTGCATTGAAGATTCTTCTTCTTCTTCTTCTTATTATTATTATTATTATTATTATTATTATTATTATTAGTAGTAGTAGTATTACAATAATAATAATTATTAGTAGTATTATTACAATTATTATAATTAATATGAAATGCAGCAGAGCAGACACATAAATTAGCATTATATGGAAATACTCAAGTGAAGTACTTCAACTTTATACTTAAGAACATTAGTTGGGTAAACGTACTTAGTTAATTCCCCCACACGCGTTGATCAATGCCAAACAGACTAAGGGTGGGGGTGGGGAGGGGGTGTAGAGCCACGGTATACCCACCTACCAAGTCACTGCATTTAAGGGATTTAATGGGTGGTAGATATAATATATCATTTCATATTGCCAATAAAGATGATATTGAAAAAAGGGAAGAGGGAATAAATGGAGGAGGTGTGTGTGTGTGTGTGTGTGTGTGTGTGTGTGTGGGGGATACTTTGTCATTTTGGTTTTTAAGTTACAGTAAGTTTCTAATTAGGAAGATATTTGCCGCTGTGCTAATGAACACCAAACTCTTTCAAGCAGAACAAACAACCTAAAAGCGCACACACACACACGCACACACACACACACACACACACACACACACACACACACACACACACACAGTCTCACCAGGACACCAGCCCATCTGTTTGCTGAGAGAATCTTGCTTTCCTGTTGTACTGCTTAAAAAGAGAGTGGGAAAAAATGCATCCACACACACACACACAAGTGAGTATGCAGACATGACATCATATTTTTCTGTACTGGTTCTCTGCAAAGAGCGTGGGCAGAAGTGCGCGGGTAGCTTGTGTGATTACTATACTGCGAGAGCTAACACAGACTGAGAAACCAGCAGAGCAGACGTGTACGTGTGTGTGTGTGTGTGTGTGTGTTTGTTTGTGTCTGTGTGTCCCAGTCTGTCACTTAGAACTTGAGGCGATCTAAAGGCATCTTTTCGCATCTCTGTATTCATCTTCTTACCTCCCCCCCGCCGACTTTTTTTTTTTTCTTTCACCCCCCTTCTCCACTGTTTATCTGCTGCTCATACAGTCATTTTTCCTCTGGCTTTTCTTTTGCTGCCATGCCCTGTGAGCACTGTTTAATTCTCCCCTGCACTCCATCCGGAGAAGAAAAGGGTGAGGTGGTGGGTGGAGGGGGTGAAACGGGGGACGACAAGGGCAGAGGCACTTCATTAATCAATCAACCAGCTTTGAAAATTTACCTAATTAACGGCTAATTACAGATCTGGGCACAGTGCCAGCTGGCATCCTATCCACCAATACGACCCCCTAGTGTCCCCCAGATGACACTAGAGGTAAACACCCCTCCCTCTGTCCCTCCTTTGCTCTGTACTTTATTAGTCTATTCACCCATGCATCCCTCACCCATTCCTTTATCATCCTCTGCGGATACAACAGCTGATAACTCAGACTACATAGCAGTAGATAGCTTAAAGATGTCTAGATCTCCAGCCACCTGCCTCATTCTCATGTTGCACCATATGGCTGTCTGTTTGATTTTATCTTTGCCGTCTTACCAGAGAAACATCGGTGGTCATCACAGGATCCCGGAGGTTCTCTGAAGGCACCGTCTCACTCCGACGATGGCTGCAACGGTTCTTGTCTTGTCCCTGCCAGCTCCCTCTGCGGGATGTGCTTGCACGCCAGGCCCGCTGGATCCTGTCAACACAGGTGGACAAAATACATATAACAGTGGCATCTCATAACCACAGTTGAGCTAAATTATGGAGTTGCCATGTGGTAGGCGTAATTTTGGTCATCCAGGGTTTTTGAAGTAGAAGTTTTGATGTCATGTTCATTTTCCGCATGAAAATGTTAGGGGACTGGCTGTTGGAGCATTTCCATGGCTTGGATGGTCATGAAACTCTTCTGGTTGAATTAATTGAAAGGAGGAAGTGTGAAAATATCTGGTTCGTTGATTTAAAAAAGAAAAAATGATGTCACCATGCGCCATATCTCATTTCTCTCTCAACTTCTCAATTTCTTCTTCTCAGACTTTTCCTTCCCTAAATTTTTTTTCTTCGCCATTCTGAAGCATCTTTTTCTCAACTATACCTATTTTTTTCCCCCCGCTTTAAGTGTTAAACAGCTCACATACTTTTCTGACCTCTTCCCACCCATCTCCCCCATTTTCACCTCCACAGATCTCTCTCTCTGTCTTTCTCGTTTCACTTTTTTTCATCCGTGTATAGTCACCCCAACACCAGGCTCCAGGATGGAGTGTTGGATCAATTATCTGATGGAGAAACACATTCACCTCCAGTGGAGCAGAGAGACAGCTGAGCCAAATGGAACAAATTGAATTAAGCCATAACTCCTACCTCCAAAACCAATACCCCCCCCCTTCCTCAATCCCTATTTTCTCCACTTTTACTTTCCCTTTGCTCAGTCTATGTGTCCATGCTTCCTGTTCCTCTGCCTTTTTCTGTGAGTTTATCTTGACATATTTTATTATCCGTCTCACCTTTCTACACCCCAATCATGTTAACCCACCACAGAAACATTGGCTTTGTCTTCACCATCCTTGACTTTCAAGGAAGTGAAAGCCTGAGGCGAGAGCTGTCCCCTTTCTCTTAAACATATAAAAGCTTGGGTCAATGTTTAAATAAAGTGGTACTAGATGGCAGCCTTTCAGGGTGCATGGACAACAAATTGCCCTCTGACCCCAGCTCTGAAACCTGATCAGAAAGAAGACTGAATTAAAGCCACACATAAATTGATTTCTCCTACAAGACAAATACAATGCACATTTAAGGTCATGGGTAAACAAGTGACACTATGTGCCATTTGTCTCGAAATGTAGAAAAGAAACACAAATGTTTGCAATGGCTACAAGTGATACTCACACAATAGCCTTGATTTCCAGGTTCTGTTGTTGCTCACAACGACTTGGGCTACTGTCATCCTCTCCTTCACTCCTACGAGGACGGCTTCTGTGATAATGACAAGGTAGATAAAGTGGAATATGAGGTCAGAGAAGAAAACGGCTCAACTTGTATGCCACAGGAAATCACTGAGTTTATATTTCACATGATATTGGAAGTCACAGCACAATAAGCACTTCTAGAGTAAGAGGATGTCATGGTATGTGGTTTATGTTCAAAAGTGCAGCCTTGTTATGGCACAATAAGGGTCTTGTTTGATAGAACAAGGGTTCTGCGTTAAAGTATACCATCCTCATTGTAAATTTAATGCTGCCCATAAAACATAAGGATTTTGTCATGAAACAGTAGGGACAGTATTGTGTAGTGTCTTACCTCTCCACCTTGGGAACTGCTTGCCCTCCACTGTGATTGCAGTAGCGATGATACCGCTTCACTTCTTCCTGCACAGTGGAAAGCACCAATATGTCAACAAGGTTTTTAATTCTCTCTGCCAAGGATATGACACAAGAGGAGCTGTGCATCGATAAAATACAATAATAAATTTCTCAATCGCTTCTCCTCCCACGCATACTGGCATAGCTGTACAACTAAGCCTAAACAGAGGAAATCTGCTCTTTTTATGATTTATTAACCTAAAGAGTGGCAGCTTGTCTGGGTCTGTTAACATAGACATACATTATGATGAACACACGTAGTGGTAGAGAAAACAACTGTGTGTGTGTGTGTGTGTGTGTGTGTGTGTGTGTGTGTGTGTGTGTGTGTGCTATTCCAGATGCAAAACCGCATGTGGGTGCTCTGCAGGTGCCAACCAGCCAGACACCGGCAGCAGGCCAGGGGGCGAGGCCGATGTCAGGCAGCTCTGGTGCTGGACAGATGGATGTGCTCCCAAAACAGCTCCACTCCATCTCTAGAATTCAGTCATCTTTATGTTAGCCAGCAGGGTGCAAGCTGTGAGTGTTTGTCCACGTTTGTGTTCAAGTGCTTGTGTCTACATCAAGTGTTTAAGGAGGAATTCAGCTCACAGATCAGTACAACACAGGGTGGAATTGCTATGTGTAGAGAATTATCGCACAAATCAGCAGTTCCCCTCAGCTCCATGGAGAGTCTTTGTGTCTTTTAGCTCATTGTTTTGGTTTTACGGGCCACACAGTCTCACTGCTCTCATCATCCTCATTTACAGCTGCAGTAGGCAGCTGTTTTCAGGGGGAAAGCTGTCTAACCCTACCTTCCCAGTACCAAAGACCAAACAGACTAGCTGGTGAACATAGTAGATCATCAAGGAGCTAGAGTAAGAGTAAGATATTTTACTCACAAGGAAAAAGGGAATGAAAATCAGACTTAGATACATCAGGTGGCCAGAAACAGACTCCAAATGAATGCTAATATTCCTTGTGTCTGCTGGATGTGTAATATGCAAGTTTGCCATATAAACTCAATTGCTGCACCAGAGTGGTCAAAAAAATTAACTGATGGAGGTTCAGAATCTTAGCGAATAAAATTTGCTATGTAGTGAAGTAATGTTAGAGCATGTGGCCATGACAAAAGGATGGTATTCCACGAATTGAGGAACGGTCTGTGAGAGCTGGGTGGGGATTATCCTAAAACTTTCTTTTCACTATTTTGAGTACAGCTGTGCAAAAACTTTGTTTCAAAATATCCTGCATCCTTCTGTCTAGATGAAAATGTTCATAAAGAACAAATTAAGAAACTGGTAGCAGTGATACACCACCTTTTTTTTTTTTTTACACAAAGTGGTATTATTTGTGGTGGAAGTCATTTTGAGACCATTTCAACAATTAACATTTTCAGGCAGCAGTTAAGACCTCATTTAGTTGTGCCCTCTGACATTTCCCACATGTAATCAAATATGTTTGGCTTGGGAATACTAATTGATTGAATTAATTAAATCATTTTTTTAGTCCCACAATGTATATTGTCACCTTTTCAAACTGGTATATACTGTGCCACAAGGTTATAAAGAGTACATGTGGGTACATGTAGTCCAGACACTGCGATGTTGATGCAATAGTTCTGAATGTTGTTGCCTCGTCTCTCAGGGAAGCCAGTAGGGATTAAGTGTTCAGGATGCCAGGCAAAAGGCCAAAAAGGGTTTCAAATATAACTTTAACAACCGGTGTTCTGCTGTAATAACAGCACACTCCATTGTGATGCTTAAACTTACATAAGAACACAGGACAAAGATGTTTTCTAAGACTGAAACAGTTTTTAAATATGCTTTATATGAGAAAAGATTGATTTGCTTAAGTATACATTATGCTAAAATGACATAATATAGAGCAATTGTCTACTTACACTACAGATTGAACACTAAGTTAATACTATTGATACTATGATTTCAAAATTAACTATCACAGTACTGTTTTCAAAGATTGTAACACTGGCTTGATAGACCTTGCGTTAGTCACTTTTTTACAGCTGCTATCATAGTTTACTATTTTTTAGTGCTGTCCGTTAAACACGTTATTAATGGCGTTAACGTAAACCCAATTTAACGGCGTCAATTTTTTTTATCGCAAGATTAACGTTCTTTTTGGCCTAGCAAACTTTGTAGTTTTTTCACATGCTGTCGCAACAACTAGTAACGTTAGAAAAACTACAACACCCACCAGCTCTAGCTAGACCGGAAACAAAACAACAGGCACGGCGCATACACTCCGTTTGGGCTTGCGATCCGGCCATAGAGTAGTAACGTTACGTTTGGAGTGGATGACGAACGAGACGCCAAAATGGATGCCAATAAGATTCTGAAAGGAAAGTTTACTTTTTAAAAGTTGCTAAATGTTCCATTGACAAGACCAACGTGATTGGTGTGTTTTTGTTGTTATCACTGCAGCACGTAATGGCCAAGCACACAGCTGATGCCAATTCTCTCCCTGTCAAAGTATTTTACCCTTTTATTGATGGACAGTGTTACACTGTGTGAGAGATTATTTGCTCCAAGTGAGAATGTAGGTGTGAAATTGAACACTACAGTAGGCTGTATCGCAATGTTGTTTTCAATAAAAAAACATTTGCACAAAGCAAGCCGATACACTTTTCCATGTTGATAAGAGCATTAAAATGAGAAAAAATAATGGGACAAAAATAAAATCAAGGGACATTTAGAATACATAAAAATGTGCGATTAATTGCGAGTTACCTATGACATTAATGCGATTAATTGCGATTACATTTTTTAATCGTTTGACAGCAGTACTGTTTTTAGTTACTATGGTGTTACAACCAACTGTAGTGTCTCGGCTCTCTGGAATGGATAAAATGCACTAAAGTTATATAATATGAGAAAAATAGAATCACCAAGGGAGCAATACAACTGCAGCTGACAGGAGCAATGCATCACTTGTAGCGTGTAGGGTACATGACAATCTGTTAAATCAATAGCTAAATCCATGATTGCATAAAAACGCATATTAACAGAAGAACCTATTCTGCTGGGCATGTGCACAGCTTATTCACATTATTTTCAGTATTAAAAATAAGAGCAATCAATAGATCGAAAGGCTAGGGAAGGTGAAGGTAGACAGTAATAAGCAGTGTGTTACTGAAAAATGAGAGAAGGAAGGAAAACAGGAAGGAAGAGGAGAGAAAACAACAGAACATAGCAGAAAGCCTGCTGCCCGCTAATTGATGAGTAATGAAAATCATAATTTCTCAGAGTCCTAGTTCTATCACAGAGATCGATGGCAGGCATAGTTGAATGTCCACACACACACACACACACACACACACACACACACACACACACACACACACACACACACACACACACACACACACACACACACACACACACACACACACACACACACACACACACACACACACACACACACACACACACACACACACACACACACACACACACACACACCAATCTGATCTCGGAGGATTTGACTGCAGTGTGGCAATGCGCTGAAACATCGACATCAGACCACAACTGTTTAGCCGCTGCTCAACTGGCCGCTCAGCCCGGGAAACGTCCAATCGGGAGAAGAGCTGTACCAGTGGAGATGCTCGTTAATCCTAACATTGGAAATCAATTTACATGCGCAGTGCGTGCAAGTAGTAACATGGAAGTCAACATTTACTCTTTCGCTTGACTCCCTGAGTATAAAAAGTGACTGCTGAGAGATATAGGTGTTCCTGATCACTGTGCTCATCTGACAAAATGATTTGAAATGCTATTTTCTCCTAATGGTATGGCTATGGGTTAAGACAAGTACTTTCTACTGAGGGAAATTGATGCATTTATGTCATTTTACTCAGACCTTTAAATCCTATTTGAGTAGAGAGGAAACAGGAGACAAGAGAAGACACTCAGGTTTGAAGGCGTAAATTGACAAAGAATGATATGATATTGACTAAGCTGCAGTGAGAAAAGCAGATTCATACTGATCAGATAACAGCGTTTACAGACCTATGCATTCTCACTCTCTCAATACCCAGGCCACTGCAGTTACAATACACAGCCATTCATACCAGGCTAGAGCAGGAGATGCAGACTGACCTATGGAAGGCACAGATAAGGAACAGATATAGATGCTAGGTTATTTTCATATCTAGACCCTATACCCATTCCTTCAGAGCCATCCAGGTTTTATATGTATGAATTTAAAGAAAGGGCTCTTATAGAACCATTCATGGCTGCACCAGTGGTTATTTCATTAAGAATTAATGTGTAATATTAATATTTCTTTCCAATAATGGTTTTATCTAGAACAATATCATCAATGACAAATGGTAAAAAAAAATTTTTTACGGGTGATGCCTTTAAAGTGCTTGTTTTGTTCGACCAACAGACCATAACTGAAATGTTTCTGTTCAATTTACATCAATATTAAAGATAAATAGAAAAGCATCATATCCTCACGTTCAAGAACCTGGAACAAGCTAATGCTTGGCATTTCCGCTTGATGAATGATGAGAATGAAAATTGTTAATTAATTTTTTTGATGAATCACTAACGCACACAGAATACATGTGTTGAGCCGATGGAAGAGCAGCGAAGCATTCAAAAGAGGTTGGAAAGAGGGTATCTAATAAGGGAAGCAAGAAGCTATCAATAAGAAGCAAGTGGTAACCATATGCTTATTCTAAATTGGGAGAGGAGAAGAAGAAGAGAAAGACATCCCAAGGAGGGTGAAGTTGAATGGGGTGTGATGATGGGGTGAGTAGAGATAAAGGAGGTGTGAGAGTGAAAAAAGGACTATAGTCTATCAAAATGCAAAATAGAGCACTTGGGACTATTTCCACTGTTAGTATTAACCGACAGAGAGCTGCTGTGGTTAACATATGGTGAGGAGGGAGGGAGTGAGAGCATGCACATACATACTATGCCCATCACGGGTGATCAAAGACTACGCTCTCTCATTTAGACGAGGCCAGCCTTTTCTAAAACATGGTGATGGGATGAAATGGACTAAAAACTGGCAGGAGTGTGTGTGTTTGTGTGTCTGTGGGTGTACATGTGTGCATCCATGCATGCATCTTTGTGTATGTTTTGGAGGAGTTCTGGTGCCTTTTTTAATTACAAAAAGCAAACACACAAACACACACATAGGATTTATATTTCTTTATCATATGACCGTGGCGAGCCAAGAGACACCTATCTGTCAGTGTGCAGGCTCATCTCGCTCCAGCACGGGTTATTTTGACTCAATCGTAAGGCGTTTGAGTGAGCTGGGGCAAACAGCACTCAGCACAGCTCTGTCCCACCGGGGGAGAGACGATAATGCACTTCTGAAATATGACGCCCTTCCCTGGCAGCACACCTCCCCTGTGTACATCTCTCTCTCTCTCTATCTATATATCTATATATATATATTATATACAGTATATTGCAGAACACCGTATCTGTGTCTGACTCCCATGGTTTGTGTGGGAAAACTGATACTGACCCTGTCCAGGGTCTGAATGACACCAGTGTAAGATGGATTTCTGCTCCTGTTGAGCCCGTTAAAAAGGGTTTCTGCATGTTCACTGAATTAGGAGCAGCAAGCATGATACCAATGAATGATTTCATGATTCCAACTGCAAGTGCTATGTCAACAATGTCACCAGTACTGTATATTTCATGCTTAACCCCATTAAATGTGACCCCCTTTGGCGTGCTGTTTAAATAAGCTCTGTGTAGAATGGTTAGCAACGAGGGCTCGTGACCGTAAAAACCTGCTGTGCCATTGATTATGGAGTAATAGCTGGATAGATGAATGTGTTTCTCAGGGGGTTCACGCCTCGGCAATGAATCTGAATCACTCACGCAGACACAGCAAGAGGAGCAGCCTCCATATCCAATAACCGGCATTTCTACCCTCACTCATATTTCACACGCCAATTACCGGTTAGTCCTTTGTAAAGCCTCTTTGTGTCCTCCTCTGTAGTCCTATATGATTCTCCTCTAACATGGCGTCTCACAAAGTTAAAGATCAAGATCAGTTTGGAAGTCATTTTTGGGGAGTGAAAATGAAATTAAACTGTCTGGTGGTGAAGTGAAAACCAATTTGGAGTCAAAATCAGAACGTTTAGGGAAACATGCAATGCACAAGTGTGTGTGTGTGTGTGTGTGTGTGTGTGTGTGTGTGTGTGTGTGTGTGTGTGTTGCACCACCATCATAATGTATTGCCGAGTAAGTCAAAAGCTGTGATGGAACAGTGCTTTCAGAGCTCACACACTCAATATCCCCAGCTGCCGATAATGCGCAACACTACATCACTGGTATTAAATATTCAGAAGCTCAATACAACCAGGTGAACTTGTGCACCTACAGTACAATCACCCAAAGGAAACGTCATATACTTCTGTTAAAGATGATCCTTAGCTAAATTGATTTACATTATGAGGTCAATTACAACAACTGATCTCCTCAAACCAACTTTTTGAGTTTCAAAAATGTGTATATCTCTTAACGTGAGCTCTGGTCTCAAGCTGAGGAGGAGGAGGGCATACAACCTTGATCTGCCGAGTAGTTTGGCTATACGCTCACTAGTCCCCCTGATGATGAAGTCATTCATAGCAGGAGGTACAATATGTAGTATTAATGAGACATTTCCAACTGCAGCCATGACGAAAATCTTTAAGTGGTCCCAAGTCAAAACATGAAAAAGCAATTCCCTAAACCAAATTTGAAATCAGTCGATTGTGCCATTTGGGAATAAGGGACACCAAATTCAATAAGGGTATACATATTAAGGGTATACATGGAGGGAAGGGGAGAAATGGTCATACAGTAGGTCTCACTGTCCATGGTGCTTATACTTCTCGGTTGTCTCTCCAGCTGCTAAACCACTGGATTAGTTGCTTAAATGTTGTCAGATTATAAAGAAACATAGCTCTCTTTAAATTAGTTTGCACAGTCCATGGGCTTCCCCCACAACCCATTAAATACTTTGCCAAAAAAGTGAATTACATCATTACTGAAATGCTCCCCAGCCAAAAGAGATAACCACTATATACTAACAATATCTCCACAGACAATCCAGTTCATAGTAATGATATGATACTTTAATGACACTTTATTCTGAATGCTTCCTACCTGGTTATTAATGCACAGAGCAAGGTGTTTCCTTTCTCGAGCCAGACTCCCGCTGCGCAGCCTCGCCTCCTCTCCCTGGTACATGCTTCTGGAAGGACACCGCTCAAGTTAATAAGACACAATAACTCTCCAAATTGGAAATTTGCTATAAGCACTCAGAATATGCACAGACTACTGTGCAGCTGCAGAGAGTACCGTTATGCAGGGTTTTTAATCACACATCAGTGGCTGTCGGAGCAGCCTGTACTGGAGCTTCTCGTCAGTCCTATGTATGACAATAGGAACAGTCGGTGGATGTGACACTAACCTGTACGTGCCGTTCCTCAGCATTGCCAGCAGTGTCTTTCTCTATCTCTGTCTCCCTCTCTCTCTCTCCCTCCGCGGTCAGACAGAGATGAAGTGAACACTTTGAGTCGGGAGCAGCCGGAGAGAGACAAGACTTGGGAAAATCCTCGCAGCCAATGGGACGCTGAGCGTGCGCGCGTTTATATACAGCGCCCGTTGCGCGTGTGTCGACGATGTCATTTAACTTGGCGATCGGCTTTAATTACAACGTTAAGTATTCTGCACGCCTTTTCTCTGGGGAAGGGCACTTGTACAGGCCACTACAGTATCTACATCCTATTATGTTAGGCTTTTGAAATGCCTCATGGTGTGCAAATATATTTGCTCATATCCTAGATATGGCGTTAATGGTTTACATTACACAGGTGTGGGCTGGGAACAGAAGCAAGGACACCTTCATTTATTTGTTTGTGTAAACGAAGCACACGTCATCTTCACTGAGTTCAGGTGAGCTGCAGATAGGTGAGGTGTAAGGAGAAGTCCTTTTTAAGTTTACGTTATAGGCCCATATTAAACATTAAACCACCTGAGCTGTCGTTTAAATGGAGGACTTCAAAGTGTGTCCAGTGGCTAACTACTACAAAAGGATCCTTCTACCAGTGGCCTACAGCCTTGTGTTCCTGCTGGGTCTAAGTTTGAATGGGGCCCTGCTATGGTTCGTGTGCTGTCGGACGCGCCGCTGGAGCAACACGGTCATCTACATGTCCAACCTCGCCGTGGCGGATCTGCTCTACGTGCTGGCCTTGCCCCCTCTCATTGTCAGCGATGCCATGGGCGGCCAGTGGCCCTTCGGCAACATCATCTGCAAAAGCGTCAGGTTTTTCTTTCTCGTCAACCTCCACTGTAGCATGATGTTTCTCACATGCGTCAGCGTGCAGCGTTTCCTCGGAGTTTGCTTCCCCATCGCCTCTGTGCGCCTCGGGACCAAGAGACTCGCCCTCTTCACGTCAGGTTCGGTTTGGATCCTGGCAACTGCAGAGATTTTACCCACACTGGTCTTTGCGCACACAGGTGTGATCAACAATACAACTGTGTGCTTTGAAATGACTGACCCGAGCCAATTTAAAGTTTACTTCCCCTACGGGCTGTTTTTAGCCATAGTTGGGTTTCTGATCCCATTCCTCGTCGTCATCACCTGTTACTGCTCCATGATGACAGTGCTTTATTATAGGGACAGCATCTCTAACGCACGGACAGCTCGTAAGCTTAACAAGTCTCTTTACACCATCTTAATTGTGTGTCTCATGTTTGTGGTGTGTTTTGTGCCTTATCACATTGCTCGGACCGTCTACTTGTTTGTGAGGGTCTACATGCCCGGAGACTGTCATCTTCTGAACGTAGTCATGATCTCCTTCAAGGTGTGGAAGCCTGTGGTCAGTTTTAACTGTTGCGCAAATCCACTCCTCTACTTTTTGGGCTGTGATCAGCACCGTCAGAAGTTCCGGGCCTGGCTGTGGAGGAGGGGGAAAAGAGTCCAGCCTACCGTGTGTCTGGTGGAGGATGTCCGCAGCACAAACAGGTCGGGAGGGTAGAGTGAGACAGCATCCATCAGTGATTTTTTATCACGAGTCAGTGGGCGGCAATGACCAACGCTGTTTATAAGTTGTGTTTGATAATTCCTTTTATTTTAAATATATTTATTTGACAACATTCAACAGGTCAGAGAAGTCACAGCATCATGTGTGTACACTATTCTAACCTATTGCAACCTGAAGGATCAGCAGAAGTATAACCTGATACTGTAAATACTGAGCCGGTAAAAGGCAGTTATTAAAAAGCAATGATACTGTGGCCAGAGGTGACAATAAACATTTGAGGGAATTAGTGCCCTCTGTTGTTTGCAGAGGGCTGAGTCTCTAAAACAGACCCTAAAACAGCATCAAGGCATCATAAAGCATCAGTCCAATTTTATAGGACACAATCACCTGAAGAAAGAGAGTTCATGTTGTGAGGTTTCTATAAAAAGGCAACACTTCAAGTATAAATCAAATAGAAAACAACTGAAAATAGGTCCAAAAATAATCTCTATGTTGATACTTAGACAAAAAAAAACAACTGATTCCTCTCTGAATACCCAGAACAACAGTCAGTTATGTAAAGGTTAGAAATGCATTGAAGGAAAAAAAGAAAAGAAAAAGTGCATCAATATCTTGTTCAAACAGGGACACTTTGTAAGCATCCCCTTTTTTTAGTGCATACTTGTCTGGAGACACAGTGTTGAAGGAGCAGCCAGCTGAATGAAGGGCATCATTTCAAAACACTCCTGTGGGCAAGTGATGACAGATGAGTAGAGTAGTGGTCTGGGAGCTGAGAGCAGAGAGGACAACAATGATTAAGTGAAGGGGGGAAGAAGAAGAAAAAGAAAAAAAAAAAAAATAAGCACAGTGGAAATGGAAGTTACTTGTGTTTAATTATGAAGTGCAACCGTAAAACCAACCCTTGAAGAAGAAAAACCCCTCAAGATTAGAGGCTGAATAAATGATAAATGCATTTCGGATTGAATTGTGTCGATCTATCTGTGTGTGTGTGTGTGTGTGTGTCTGCCTGCATACCTGTGCGCCCAACCTCGAGAGGTACCGGTTGCGTAAGCCAAAAGCAGACATGGGTGCTAGTCTAGTAAGCTCACCCTCTGTCACCTTACTGGGTTGCCTTTCATCCCTGCAGGAATAATAATATCGCCATCTTTATCATCTCTGCAGCCAAAATTAACATGAGCACAATTGTATTAATATTACTGACAGGATTAAATCAGCCACAGTCTGTTGGTAAAGGCTGAGGAAATAACTTATTCCATTAGGTGTTAGAAAAAAAAAAAAATACATTGCAGAAAAGAAGTTGTACAATAAGAGAGAATTCAAATGATTTCAGAAAAGTGTGTTTAATTAAATTCCATTGTTCCATTAACAATCTGGTTATCAAAATGTGATATGGTTCTACAAAAGTACTTTTAGTAGTGCCTTTCCTTGCAATCTCACTGCCTTTGATTGTACAATGGATCCTCTGTACTTTCTCAATCATATCAGTTCTTGTACACAGCTCAATAACAATGAACACAAATATTCTCACTTAAGCAAAGAGCGCCTGCTGTCACAACAGCATAGTGCAAATGAGCCACAGGTTTCTGGCTGTATGACACTGTGGTCGTTGTAATGTGCAATCACAACATTTTAACTGACTGTCTTATTACATGTGTTGGGCTTTAAAAGAGTAACCTAACACCAGAGTTTTTACTCTCTCTGGTTGAAAGTTCCAAGTCTGTTTCACTTCTAACCACACGCAGCAACACTGTGTTCAGAACAGAAGCCCTTTATTTTTTAAGATTTTTGGGGGCTTTTTCTGCCTTTATTTTTGATAGGACAGCTAGCTGAGAAAGGGGAGAGAGAGGGGAAGACATGCCTGACAACCCTGGACCTCTGCGTCAAGGCATAACCCTTTCAGTACATGTGCGCCTGCTCTACCATTATACCAACCCAGCCACAGAAGTGTGCCCTTCTGCACCTGTCACCATTCAGACACACCCTAGAGTATACTTCTACATCACTGCAGAAAAACTGGAAGTTGCAACTGTGGAAGGTGATAAAAAGCAAGATTTCCAGGGGGTGTTAAGGCCAAACCTATCTCACAGCGCTGCGGAGTAAAAGTTACTCTAATATTTTTGACGTCTTATTTGCCCAACTGAGGTAGTGTCTGTTCATTAGCCAGTCTGCAACAACACATGGAGATACAGCTCTCTCCAAATTACTTGAATGGTGAGAGTGTCTGAATGTTTTGTCCCATTCAGACTAAGCTAGCAACATTTTGGGGGCAGTGCTTTCAAGTAGTTCATTACCTGAGCTTGATAAACGAACAAAACACAGTCAATAAAACATTATTCATGAGTGGAACTGATTCTTTAAAAGGTTGCATTAATAAAACAGTTTGTGAAAAGTTTTAAGTGGTTTGACTACACGGGTAAATGCATTTCAAAGTGCGTGTCTCTTTTTCTTTATCATTATAATACTGTGCCATTTGATGATGCAACAGAAAATAATTCTTTATCAACCTCTGAAACCAGCGAGGAGCAGATAAAGAAATAAAAGAATAGAGCAATAAAGATTTAAACAATAAAGAGCTATGCTCTTTTTGAGATTGTGCACCATAAAAGGTCAATGAAGCATTTGATTAAAATTGAATAAGAACTCACTAAAGGAATATCCAGTAAGGAGGATTTGTCAGCAATTACTGTGAATGCTGACTACTGATACGTACAGTACGTAAATTAACTGTTGAGTTGTCTACAATAAGGCAAATAACAGCATCCTTCTGAAAACAATTGTAATAAAAAGTAACATAAAAAAAACAATTAAAAACATCCACAATGTTACCCCTATATACATTTAAAGCAAGTGAATCCAAATAGGAATCCTATTTCATGGCTTTCACCCGCATGTAATAAAATGAAGCACTATATATCATATATAGGTACCTTTCCACCGGATACAAGTCTTATCTTTTTCTGAACATTTAAAATGTTTGAAAAAGTTTGAAGCATCTTAACGTTCTTCAGTAACTGAGGAAACGTCAGGCTGAAGTTTTGACGCACACAGGAGTAAGTGGAGAGTGACTATTGGAGGAGATAAAGTCAGTGTGAAAGGTCAGAGAGGAACTGTCGTGTCCAGACGGTTTCATTTGTCAGTATCGTGATGGAGACATAATACGCTGTTATACAGGGTTGGTTATGTAATAGCCAGGGCCAGACAGTCAGTTCTGATGGGAAGAGTCACAGGTGACAGCACTGGGTGGAGTCAGTAGTGCAGTCCCGCCCCATGGCAGTTGATTGACAGCTCTGGGGTAGAGAGTGCAGCATGCTGGCTCTGAAGCCCAGGACTAAATGTGTTCCTCATCATCATCATCATCATCTGGAAAATATCAGTCACAGAACAAACCAGAAAATATCAGTCTGTATTTTCACACAGCACCAGTCATTGGTAACTTAGAGCATATTTATTATGTATGTATGTATGTATGTATGTATGTATGTGTATTGTATCTCTTACAGATACATTATCAAAGAGATAGACTGAAACACATGTAACCTCAATTTCTGCTCATTGTGACCACTCTCATGCCAATAACAAGAACAGAGAGTAGAACATTTCCTCTAAATTATTAAGTCTTGTTTCATGAACTCCAAGCAAGGCTAGCCAATACATGTAGCACCAAATTGGTCCATAAAATAATTTCCCTTTTACTATAGTTTATAAATTTGTTTTAATTAATAATTAAATTAATTATTTTTTTGCCTTTGAAATTGTGGATGTGTTCACACATGTAGTTTGAAAAGGTTTCTCTTTAAATTTGAAGACTTGGAAATAAATCTACATTGACAGTGATAATTGAGACACTGTACCTTATTAATGCCAGGGCCATGGGCAGTTTTGTTGTAACAACCACTCAAGAATAAATGAAAGCCAAATGAGGCAACATCTCCATGATAACGCGACTTATCACCTCGTTGCACTCCTGGACCTTGTACAATATTAAAGCTAGAAGTTGGGGATAAACAGTAAAATTAAGCATTATTCTGCAACTCAGCATGCGAGTCATGTGGCTGGAGTGTAGAATATAGGATCAAAGAACAACTCCATAAAAACGTCACTCGACTTGGACGAGAACGAATGCGAGAAAATCTACAAATTTCAGCAGATCTGGATTAAAATTGACTGCAGCAGGTTTGGCCAATTAGTAGCTCTTACAACTGCCTGCTCCACTTTATATTTATATGAGTGGAATATTCAATATGTTTCTGAGATGCTTGTTTAATTGTTGGGTAAGTGTGTGGAAAAACAGTGATGAGGGGGTGGGTCAAAAGGTACTCACTCTGCGTCTGAAGTGGCTTCTTTCTGGAGTTTGGCTCTTGCTGCGGCTGACAGGTTCAATTCTCCTCCTGGAGCAAGAGAGGGAGACGGAGAGATTAAGAGGCAAGTGAGTCTGGTGGAAAAGAGTGGTGTGCTAAAGAGTGACTAAGTAAAGGGAAGAGATCTCACAGGAGAAAAGAAATAAGACAGGGGTAGATCTGGGAAACAAACAGAGACAGTATGGACAGGTATTGACAGACGTAAAACAGTGGGAGAGTTCAAGGCTTCAGTCTTCTCTTACCTCTGAGATAATTCACAAGGTACAGCATCACCACTGCCATCAGCGCAACTGCAAGAAATCAGTAACATGTTGTTGCTCAAAAGTGTCTAACAGGAGTTTGAAAGACCGTAATCTCATAAACGCACACACAAACGAGACAGAAATTACTGACAGCAGAGGCAGATGCAGAAAAACATTTCCAAAAACAGGTATCCTCTGGTGTCTAGGATGGCTCCAGCTGCCATGGCAACGAGAGCGAGTCCCAGGTTCTGGATCGACTGCATGCTGGTGGACGAAGGCAACATCAGTGTCAGTAAAAGACAAATAACAGTCCTAAATGTGTGTGTGTGTTTATCTGTCAATATGTATAAGATCAGTCAGAATTGGTTTGCAAAAGCAAGGGAGGACTCGCACACAAAGAACAAAAGACAACATTTAGGTAAGAGTCTGGATTTTGAATGTTTCTATTTGATGCCTTACGGGGCTTACAGACAGGTAAAATATATAAATATGCATGGGATGCAAAAGTGCAAAGGTTTTAGTCCACGCTGAACTTTCCTCAGTGCATGATGAGGCATAAAGATGAGTCAGCCTATATGTAAGGGACTCTACAAGTGCACCTTCCTCTCGGGCCTAGCCACGAGGAATGTATCGCATACATTTAACATCCAGAGTCTAGTCTAAATCTCTTTTTTGATCTGTGTGTGCAAGTCCTCCCTTGCTGCACCATCAGTCATAACATTGCCATTAAAAGGTGCATACAAGCCGTAAGCCGTCCCGAGCTGATGCTCCGGTACCACAAAAGCCACCATGGGCCACAGTGCACAGGCTAGCAAGGAGTAGGAGACACCCAGCAGGGACTGGAAAACAAAAGAGGACACAAATGCAGTTGTTCGTTTCATTATGTTTGGGCTCTCCAAATAATTCCTTGGTATGACGGATTCCATAAAATAGATGGTTTATTGTATCATGCAAATATGCATTTAACACTAACCTGGAAATTAAGAAATGGTGCTATATAAATATACACTTATTCCATTCTTAAGGCAAAACCCTGTTCCCAATTACATATTTAACTCCTACTGCTATCCAGTAGTGTTTTTATATTAAAAAAGTCTTTACATGCAGGCACACTCAACACAATGGGTTTATAACTAGAAGTAGGACAAAAATTCTACAAGACTTTGTGTCTTTAGGAACTAGTATCCACACCCTCTATGACTCCCGATTCTTCCATCTCACTTGGACACCGCTAACCTCACAGCGGCCAGTGACTGTACTGACATTTATCGATAGAGCAATTCCTTCATTCAACTCATCCTACGAATGTTTAGAAATGTTCAAAATAAGACTTTGGTGTATAAAAGGTTGCCAGGGGCATTACCATGGCAATCCATGGGTTCCAGAAGGTGAAGGCCAGCATCATGTGAGCGATGAGTGTGGCGACCACGGCAATCATCACCCAAACCACATTCCTCCCCGTTTTATCAACCATGAAGCCCAGAAGTGGAGATGCAGGGGCTGAGATGATGTACACAATGCTGGCAAAGACAGAGAAGGGCAGCTTTTATGACTGGAACCTAAACCAATTTAAATGTTATCTTGGTTAAGGACAGAAATCTGAGTAAAGGCAATCTATCTGCTGAAGTCGGCCTTCAGGAGTGTGATACCAAGTTATTTGGTTTACGTTATACGGGATATTAAAAATCTTCTAGTCTATTTATAAACTAAATTTTAAACTGTGGTGGATTTCTGAGGACTATGGTTACCTGCTCCTCAGATCTCTGCAGGGTAAATCCAGACAGCTAGCTAGACTATTTGTCCAATTGGAGTTTTCTGTACGACTAAAGCAACTTTTGTAAGTACACATGTTCCACCAAGACAAGTTCTTTCCAGAGGCTATTTTGCAGCGGCACCGTGGCTCCGCACGGCACCGACTGGTGGGCTAAGAGTCTGACATGTTTCCAGTTTCAAGTAGCTGTAGTAACATTTCTCAGCTAAAACTCGGCTTTTGCCAGTCTGAAAAAGCAATTTGGGAATGTCATCCATTAGAATAAGAAACACACAAACAACAAAGAAGATAGATCAGCAGCAGGAGCTACGGTGTTAGTGGCTTAAGGTAGAATGGCCTCAGTGGCCTATTACAACTGATCTGAGTTACCTGTTGACAGCTCTGGCTTCAGCCGGGGAGAAGTTGAATTTTTCAATGAAGAACACCCTGTAAATAAAAAGACAAGATGATGGGCTCACAGTACAGTGCTGCTCAACATTTATATTGACGTGAGGACAAGAGAAGGGGAAATCAAGTTGACTCCTGTGGCAGGTAGCTCTCGGCCTTCAATGCATTGTTTTCTGCTCAATTTGCATAACAAGTATTTGCTCTGTAAGCACTGACCCTCAGTGGAAACACCATGTCAGTTGCTAAGTGATTTAAGAGTGCCTTTCAGAGAAGGAAATGCAGGTCGTGATAGCTTCAATTGGTTTCTTTCACTGCAAACCCATTTGTCAAACCTCTTTCCATTTCTAACTCCGTCTCCCTCCCGTACACACCATTGTGAGGTTGCACTGTTGAATGTTCCTTGTTCAAACACAAGCATTGTACAAATGTAATGTAAGTTCTCTATTTAACTCAAACTGAACAATTTAGCCATAAAACCACTTTGAAGTGAATTATACTTTTTCTTTATTTAAGGACGAGTAAGGCTCGAGATATTTTCATCAAGCACTAAAACAAAAATGCTGTTCTACCATTTCAGCATGCAAAGCCCCTTATTTTCAGAATTAGTATGCAATTATAGCATCTCCCAATTTTCTCTGTTGGACTAAAGGTTTGTGGGAAGAAGAAAATCTGGTGATGATCTCCAGCACTGTCACATGTCAATGTCACAAATGTTCTTTCCCAGGGAAGAAGTCAAAGGGGAAGTCTGGCGATATTCAAATCAAGTTTCATCATATACAGCATGTGCCCCGTATGTGTAGTAATACGCAGCAAAACAGTCTACACTACACTATTTGCTACTTTGTGAGCGATGTTTGCTACAAACTACTTAGCTTTTTTTTTTTTTTTTAAGTGAAACGATATACACAGAGATGGGTTGGAAGTCAAACAGCATTGGTGGTTATGTTCTTATCATGGGAGTTGTTGACATTATACAAATCCACAAAGTGGTCATTTTATTAAATAGACCTGTACAATCTAACAACCCTACCATGACTTTTATGTTTACAAAGCTCATAATGTTCAGTAATTGGAGACATCGTCCAAAATGTGTCAATACAGTTATATTACTGAGCTCAAAGTTAAAGGTGGTGTTCTACTGGACTATTTTACACATGGAGAGGTGTTTCTACTTTTTTGTCCTCCCTACTTACATATATGAGGGGGGGGGGGGCAAAATATTAGGAACAGCCTGTATCTAATGCAGTAGAGTACAGCACCATCACTACACTATGACCTCAATGCTAAAACATATGACAGTGTCAAAGAAACTGGTTAATGGCATCATAAAGTAGACTTTATGGCACACCAGTTTTGGATTGAACTGCATTAGATTGTGCAGTTAAAGTGAGCACTGAGTGTGTGATAAATCACGTCAGTTTCATCTTTCAATAACTAGGGCTGTAAAAATAACTCATAATTAATCTGAGAAAAAAAAATAACGCAGATTAATCCATTCCGTATTGACCTTTGACCCAGAGCCGTTCTAGCCACCATTGGACTGTAAAATGAACGAGGGAGACGACAAAGCGCTGCCTGGAACAGTGATTGGAACATTTACTTAATATAATAAAAATCTTCTTCCTAAAGCACTTTTATTTATTTATTTCCTCAGCATATTAAGTTGTATTTTTGACTGTTATTTACCATTTGAACAGTGAAAAACAAAAGTTTAACTTTAATGTCACAAATGCAGATTATTCATTGATTAATTTGAATTAAAATACTTCCACAGCAAAAAATTATGTATGCGATTAATTTAGATTAATTAATCACAGAGGGTATGTAATTAATTAGATTACAGTTTTTAATCGATTGACAGCCCTATCAATAACACTGTACCAATGCATAACCCTTGTGTAGCTCTGCTCTAAAAACTGTTGGCCAAGCACAAATGTAGGTTTAGAATAAATAAAATGGATTAGAATGGCTTAGCGATACATGCTAAAATCTGAATTAGAAAGATGGAAGGCACCGACTTCTTTTGTTATACTGACGTGATAATGTTCTGCGTGTTTTAAAGATGTGTAAAGGCCTTTGAAAGAAAGGTGTGTGTGTGTGTGTGTGTGTGTGTGTGTGTGTAGGTGGCAATACTCACTGTCCCAGTCCAATAAAGGGGAAAATTGCGACATAGTAGGCCACGCAAATGATGAAGATGAGCCACAGGGGGAAGGGGAAGTCCTTCACATCGGTCAACTTGATCACCTCACCTTATATGCAAAATGAACACACATGCAGATCAGCTTGAGAGCATTATTTGCTTTCAACAACTGTGAAAGAACGGCTTCTGTGACAAAAGAAGCCCTTTAGTTCCAAAGGGAACGTTATTGAACTCAGTGAACTGAACTGTCCTTGTCTTTAGAAAGAAGCCACACTACAACAGAGAATCTGCTAAATCCAATGAACTGTCTGGCCAGAATGTCAATTTTAGGAAGATAACAAGAAAAAAACAAAACATGGCCTTAAACTATGACAGGGTTCATGCTTACTGTGAAAAGCATTCTAGTAGTTATTGACAGATAAGGCCAAAGAGGAAAAACTAAAAAGACAAAAAGACACGCTGTGTTTCAATAACCATACTACCATATTATTTAGTATGCCAGATTTTGTATGTCCCAATACATAGTATGTCAAATATGGTATAAATTAAAAAATTCATCCTGTCGACATTTTTCAGTATGCAAGCCAGCATGCTTTTCTGGCTCGTCTGACTCACAACTGTTTGCCCAGCATACATGAGCAAGAGAGTCAAAGTTCAAGGCACAATGCTGTGAAGAAGTACAGTGAGAGGAAAAAGGTATTTGATCCTCTGCTGATTTTGTACATTTGCCCACTGACAAAGAAATTATCAGTCTATAATTTTAATGGTAGATTTATTTGAACAGTGAGAGAGAATAACAACCAAACTCCAGAAAAATAATGAATATGTATTTGACCCCTCTGCAAAATATGACTTAGTGGTAAAACCCTTGTTGGCAATCCCAGAGGTCAGACGTTTCTTGTAGTTGGCCATCAGGTCTGCACACATCTCTGGAGGGATTTTGTCCCACTCCTCTATGCAGATCTTCTCCAAGTCATTAAGGTTTCGAGGCTGACGTTTGGCAACTCGAACATTCAGCTCCCTCCACAGATTTTCTATGGGATTAAGGTCTGGAGACCGGCTAGGCCACTCCAGGACTTTGATGTGCTTCTTCTTGAACCACTCCTTTGTTGCCTTGGCCGTGTGTTTTGGATCATTGTCATGCTGGAATACCCATCCACGACCCATTTTCAACGCCCTGGCTGAGGGAAGGAGGTTCTCACCCCAAGATTTGACGGTGTGTGTGTGTAAAGAGGCAGGTTGAAGCTTTGACGTCAGCGTCGACTCACCCAACAGGAGGCAGACAAACTGGACCTGCAGCTCATTTTCATGTTACAACAAGAACAATCTAGACACATCACTAATGAGCAACTATAGGCCAATATCAAACCTTCCGTTTTTAAGTAAAATCATTGAAAAAGCAGTTTTTCAACAACTCAACCATTTCTTGTCACTAAACAACAGTTTTGATACCTTTTAGTCGGGTTTCCGACCACACCACAGCACTGAGACGGCTCTCGTTAAGGTCTTTAATGACATCCATCTTAACACAGATAATGGCAAAATTTCAGTGCTGCATTTGACACGGTTGACCACGACATATTACTAGACTGATTGGAAAATTGGGTTGGCCTTTCTGGCTCAGTACTAAACTGGTTTTGAAAACTTTGAAAACTACTACTTATACATCTGAGCGTACAAATATGACGTGCGGAGTTCCCCAAGGCTCCATTCTAGGGCCTCTTCTGTTTAACCCTCTGAAACCGAGAGACTCGCCCACGAGCCTAAACAGCACCTCTGATTCATAGTTCAATCATTTACCATCCATAACACATAGAAACTAGCCGAAAATTGTGGCTAAAAACTAACGAGTTAGTGGTTACGGAGGTCTTTTCCGGGTCCTTCTAGCCTCTACAGGTGATTTTCTATCCAGCCTGGAACTTCTGCCTTTTTTGGGGTTCGTTGAGCATTAAATCCATACCTTTACATCCAAGATTGATCCACTTTTTGTCCATAATTCATCGCGTTTTCGCTCAATTCTGCCGCTAGCGTCGTCTCCCCTTTGTGTACGGAAGTCAAGGACTCCATATATGGGGTGCATGCCCATATATGGGAGACAACGTCACCCAAAGTGTATGGAAGGCCAAACGGTTGTATGGAAGGCCAATAGGCGAACTGTTTTAGACACACAATTGCTTGTGTAGCATTGCTGTGGGTGTAATATCAATAAATATGACATTATTATGTTGATTATTGACATAAGTAAATGTCATGAGGGCAAAAGCGCCTTGACTTTCTTTGAAAAAATGCATGTATTTTGTCAACTGTATAAGTTATAATGATTATTTCTTCACAATGTCAATCCCAAGACATATGAGAAGTGTTTTAGAGAGTAAAATGGCTTAGGTTTTACTGATCTGTGTGTGATATCAATACATATCTGGAAGATTCATGTTCCGTTTTGTTTATTTATTTGTCTTTAAGGTCCTACAACCATTTTTAACATGCAGGTGAGCTCACTGCAGCCCAAATATTCTAATAACCCAGTTTGTCCTGAAAAAAATGATGTTCATATCTTGACTGTAGACAACAGGGTTGATGTTTTACAAGCTTTTTTATAAAATAAATCCAGACGGACAATGAACTGTAAAAATGGCCTTAGGGCTCAGAGGGTTAACATCTATATGCTTCCACTGGCTCAGATTATGGAAAACAACAAAATAAGTTACCATAGTTATGCGGACGACACACAAATTTACATAACCTTATCGCCAGGGGACTATAGTCCAATACAAAAACTGACTAAGTGCATCGAACAAATTAACGGCTGGATGTGCCAGAACTTTCTGAAATTAAATGAGGGAAAAACTGAGGTGGTTGTTTTTGGAGCAAAAGAGGAAAGATTAAAAGTCTGCGCTCAGCTTCAAACAACAATGTTAAAAACAACAGACAAAGCCAGAAATCTTGATGTAGTCATGGACTCTGACCTGAATTTTAACAGCCACATTAAGACAATTACAAAGTCAGCCTATTATCACCTTAAGAATATATCAAGGGTTAAAGGACTTATGTGTCAACAGGATTTGGAAAAACTTGTCCATGCTTTCATCTTCAGTAGACTTGACTACTGTAACGGGGTCTTTACAGGTCTCCCTAAAAAAATCAATCAGACAGCTGCAGCTGATTCAGAACGCTGCTGCTCGAGTCCTCACTAAGACCAAGAGACTGGATCACATCACCCCAGTTCTGAAGTCCTTACACTGGCTTCCTGTGCCCCAAAGAATTGATTTCAAAGTTCTTTTGCTAGTTTATAAATCACTAAACGGTTTAGGGCCAAAATACATTTCTGATCTGCTAGTACACTATGACCCCCCCAGACCTCTAAGGTCATCTGGGACAGGTCTACTTTCTGTTCCTAGAGTCAGAACTAAACAAGGGGAAGCAGCTTTCAGTTTCTATGCTCCTCATATCTGGAACAAACTCCCAGAAACCTGCAGGTCTGCTGCTACTCTCAGTTCTTTTAAGTCAATGCTGAAGACCTTTCTTTTTGACGTTGCCTTTCTTTACGGTTTAATCTCTTATACTGCACTGTAACTTTTATTCTTGGTTTTATCTGTTTTTATTTTGAACTGTTTCTTCTGTGTTTTATCGGTTTTATTTTCTTTTAACTTTTTTTTTTTTTTTTTTTTTTTTTAAACTGATTTTGTGTAAAGCACTTTGAATTGCCCTGTTGCTGAAATGTGCTATACAAATAAAGGTGCCTTGCCTTGCCTACATGAACCCGTCCATCGTCTCTTTGATGCGGTGAAGTTGTCCTGTCCCCTTAGCAGAAAAACACCCCAAAGCATACTATTCCCACCTCCATGTCTGACGGTGGGGTTGGTGTTCTTGGGGTCATAGGCAGCATTCCTCCTCCTCCAAACATGGCGAGTTGAGTTGATGCCAAAGAGCTCCATTTTGGTCTCATCTGACCACAACACTTTCACCCAGATGTCTTCTGAATCATTCAGATGTTCATTGGCAAACTTCAAATGGCCATGTATATGTGCTTTCTTGAGCAGGGGGACCTTGCGGGCGCTGCATGATTTCAGTCCTTCACGGCGTAGTGTGTTACCAATTTTTTCTTGGTGACTATGGGCCCAGCTGCCTTGAGATCATTGACAAGATCCTATCGTGTAGTTCTGGGCTGATTCCTCACTGTTCTCATGATCATTGCAACTCCACGAGGTGAGATCTTGCCTGGAGCCCCAGGCCGAGGGAGATTGACAGTTCTTTTGTGTTTCTTCCATTTGTGAATAATCACTTATAAATACTTATTTCCCTCATTAAAATGCAACTCAATTTATAACATTTTTTACATGCATTTTTCTGAATTTTCTTGTTGTTATTCTGTCTCTCACTGTTCAAATAAATCTACCATTAAAATTATAGACTGATCATTTCTTTGTCAGTGGGACAATGTAGAAAATCAGCAGGGGATCAAATACTTTTTTTCCCCTCACTGAAGTATGTCCCTATTGTATGCATACCGCATGCAACAGTATGTACTTTGTAAAGGCAGCTGCAGTACATACTAAGAGCAAAAAGAAAAAGCATGTGATTTGGAACCCAGTCTCAATATTAGAAAACATTACCTGTTTTGCCTTGTTCCTTGTGGAGGATCTTCTCTGCTCTTTTGTCAAGGTATCCCAACACCAAGGCACAGATAAGTGAAAACAGGCAGGTTACAGCAGCTACGGAGAGAAAGAAGAAATCAAAAGACATAAGTAAATAAGTACACATGGAGGAGACAAAAAGAAAGAAAGGAAATATTATTAAGGAGTTTAAATTAGGATGCCTGATGACTGCTGAATTTGTTCATGTGAATTTACCTTAAATGGTCAGATTAACAGTGGCAATAGAGACGGGCTATAAAAGGAAACAAACTGCTAGCTGTGCAAAAGTGGAAGCACTTTTAGCATGCCTAAGAAGTAACTTGAGAAAATTATAAGAAGTGACACTTTTTCTAACTCACATGACTCATCTGTAGCAGACGCTAGCACTTTTAGTTCTCTTTAACACTTCTCTCTGTCTCTGCTGGCTGTCTGAGATCATTAGTTACAGAGAAAGGATCTAGTATCTCAGAGAAAAAGCACATGTAACCAGACTCTTCATGTTTAACATTTCAAGTCTTCCCCTTCAGTCAGTGAAGGATATTTGATATTTACCTATCATGAGTGATGCGCCTAGTGCGGTGTGTCCAGGAGAGCCAACGAGGTCTGAGACTTTGCTGTACACCCAGCCCATGATGTTCATGTTCACTGTGCTGCCCTTGAGACGAGCAGAGAAGAGGGTGAATGTGTTTCCATTCAAATGTCAAGCAAATCTTAAGAAAACTTTAAAAATGTCTCAAAAAAAGAATTAAGTACGTTCTGTCAACTGGTTTGGAGCGAATTAGTCTATATCCTTTGGGTTCCACTTTCCGGATTGCTCCGGTGCTACAGCAAATTCTGCCAGATGTCCGTATTTTCCATTTTCTTCCACTTTCTTTGTGTTGGAATTTGAAATTTGGTGGATTAATGCGGACTATTGCTGACTGCTCCTCAGATCTCTGCAGGGTAAATTGAGACAGCTAGCTAGACTATCTGTCCAATCTGGGTTTTCTCTAGCACGACAATTCTGAGTGGTTTAAAGAAATGCCATTAAACCAGAGTATGTTTTCCTACCCTATCCGAATGCTATGTGGAGTAGCCAGACCCTCCTTCAACGTGCTTTGGAGGAGGGTCTGGCAAAGCGAGACTAGGAGCGATTAAACTAGGCTAAAGCATAGCTTGGTAAGAAATTGGCGCTATAGGCTCCACATGACTTTAATTAGCCAATAAACAGAGAAGTAGTGGTTGCAAACAGGAAACTTGGCCATTTAACCCATGTACGATAGAAAAATGGAGAGGTCTACAGGAATTTGGTTTGATTGGGCAAGTTTTAATTGTTCTTTAGTGTCAGCTAGTATTGGCCATGTCTCATGCTGTCCAGATACAGAGAAATTAATACAACATCCGGGAAGACGCTGACAGTGGAAACAGCTGATCAGTCATGGGAGTTAAATGTTTGCTATGTCAGAACTTTTTCGGCAAAGGCGTTTCCATATCCCATTTAGAGCATTTGTTTTATATATCATGACTCATTTCCCATGGCTACAGTCAAAATAAGCATTAATATGTTATTTGAAAGCATGAATATCTCCATGTTCTGTCCTTACCAGGCGAGCCATGCTCAGCTGAAGGCCAAACACCAGATTAAGCTCCTTTCCTTTAAACCAGTTGACTGCATAGGTGTTCTGAGCCACAGCCAAAGATTCTCCTCCTATACTGCTCAGGAACAGAAAACCAAGAGGGGGAGAAGGTGTACAAGGTTCATGACCAATTTTAAAGACTCCTTTTTTGAACATTACCAGGTGTGTGGTGATATCATGCATATGTAAAAGGTGCAAATAACTGGACCATGGTATGTAAAGTTGATAGATTATGTTTTGTAAAATACAAAGAGGCAAAATTATTCGCTCACCCAAATATGAAACGTCCAACTTCCATCAGCCAGAAATGATTAACCAAGGCTCCAATAGCAAATATTACCTGAACAGATTGGGAAAGTTCAAACACAGCAAAGGAAATGATGGGATTGCTATCCATTTTCTGTTCCTATTGATTCCGATAGACTATTAAAAATTAGTAGAGCCAGACCGATACATCAGCGGATAACTATTGGTATCTGCATTTATAATGGCTGATAAATGAATATTTAAAAAATAAAATAAAAAAGAAAAACGGACAAAACACCCTTCCACCATGTTATGGGTGTTGGGGTTGCATAGTTTGTCCACTCTACACTGTCCCGGTTAGCAACACTTTTTGATTTTTGTTGGTGTTTTTGTTCAAAGGACTTCAAGTTTCATATCTTAAGTTTTTATTTTTATACATTTTATTTATCAAAACGTTCATTTACTTTGATGTTCCTCTGTTCTGAAACAAAATGTATTTTTAAACTGCATTATATCATTTTAGTGAGGACTCATAAATAACTACAAATAACTAACGTTATGGAAATCGGTTTGTTTTGGTGCGCATTTCTGGATAGATTTTTTAAAATATACTGTATATCGGATTTTTAAATCACCAAATATTATTATTATTATTATTATTATTATTATTATTATTATTATTGGCATTAAAATCCTTTATTGGTTGGGCTCTAAAAATTAGCATGTTAATGTTAGTCTTTAATCCTTGTGTTGTCTTCCTGTCAAAATTGAAAATCAACACGTTTGTTTACGCTTTTTACGCAGTTTATAACTTTTTTTTTACATTTTTGACGCTTTTTTTCAATGTTTGTCACTTTTTTATATTTAACACTATGTAACACAAATTTATTAACCTTAGTTTTACAGTTACTTTAGAAATGTATGGTTAAAAAAACCTCATTTGTAGGAAATTATACCTAATGTTTGAGTTAGAAAAGCAGAAATTAGGAATTATTTAGACTAAAAATTAAAGGAATGGATGTTGATGGATAATCACAGACTGGAACTTTTACTCAATACTATTTCAAAACCACTTCAATTTGTTTTTCAAATGCTATAAAATTGAATAGACACCCCAAAATTAATGAAAGTTGAGATTTGTACTTGCCAAAGAGCGTTGTGTGGAATCAATCATGTTATTTTGGGTAATTAAAAAGAACATTGATATAGGAAAACAGGTCAATTTGACCCAAGGACAACATGAGGGTTAATACGTTTCACATCTGGATTTCAAGGTAAACCTACCTGTCCAACACAGACAAAGAGGGAAAAGATGATGGTTCCCAGCCTATAAAAAACAAACAATGAAAGATGACCAGCCAAAAAGTTACACTAACTCTTTCACTTTCACTTATAATAATGGATACACTGTACTCCAAATAGATGTGACTCAATGGTATTGTTACCTGATGCCAAAAACCCTGTCAAGCAGGAATCCCCCAAAGAAGCAGAGAACCACATTGGGCCAGGAGTACCAGGCATACAGCTGCATGAAGTCTTTAGTGTTCAGGCTCAGATCCTAGCACAGTCAGGGAGGAAGCTCATCAGATTTGGTCATTGGGAGTCAGCCACTTCAACTGTTTTGGTTTTGATTTTCACCATTAAAATCTTGGTGTGAAACAGGTGCGTAGGCAAACAAACCCCTCATGGTAGCATCTAGGAGGAGGTTAATTAGACTGTTCTGGTTGGACCATTGTGTAGCTTTCAGTTCTGCTGCGATAAATGTTTTTTTTTTTGCATTTATGGTGTAACAACCAGTAATTTACGGAGAATGAATTACCTGGAGTACTTGAGTTTGAAGTGCAGCCGGGTTGTCATAACAAAAGTAGCTTCCTGGAACAAATTAAGTGCATTAACAGTGCGTGTCTTACACTTCTCGTTAAGCCATGGTGGGTAACAACACTAAAACAATCATTTAACCGAATATAACTTATTGAACTTAGTCACAAATCTCCGCAATAACCATTCAGGATGTATTTGTAAGTTAGGGCTTGTCACTGCTTACCGAATCCCAAGAAGCACATGAATATCAGGACAATGACTCGGTGCAGTATGTGGCTGGGGTCGCAGATGGCCAGCATCGGTCTACCGGCTCCCCGGCTGTCTGTCTGCCGGTAGACGAGCCCTCGTCCCCATCTCCCAACAGGCTCTGCTGCTCCTCGTAGTCCGCCATGTTCGGTTGTTTGGGATTCGCTGCTCGGGAAAGTTGCCTGCAGCTAGGAGGACGTAGTTCGGTCACATGACACGGCGGGAAAGTCACGTGGCGTTAGCCTTGTAGCTTGTAGCCAGGCGCGTCCCCGCGGAGAAGTTCGAGCATTTCGCCGGAACGCGCACAACTGAGCGAACGCTTCAAGCTTCGTTGACGTTGGGGATAGACTGTTAAAGGAAAACGACGTTTTACATTTTTTATAATACTTTACTTCTGTTTGCGTATGTGATTGGTCCCTTGTCTTGTGTCTGTCTGTGTGGGTGTCTGTATATAATATTGATGTGTTCGTTAATGTCTGTTTTCTGCATGTATTATTTGTAAGCTGTGGACGTCACTCCTTATGTTTTGTCTTTTTATGTTGCCCTCATTCCCGTCTTTCCTATAATATTTATTGTCCCTGGGACACGTTCTTATGTCCCAGTTTTTGCTTGAAATTGTTTTTAATTTCTAAAGTAAAAATAAAAAAATTGATTACAAAAAGAAGATGAAGTTTTACATTCACATGACACGCTGAAAATACGCAGTGGCACTGCATTTACCTATGCTGGAAATCCAGAGTTCTCAAGAGCACAATTTGGTTTTGGTCAGCGAGTTACTCTAATCCAATCTTTTGGATTTGGGTCTGGCTTTCCAGGCTAACATTTAGCAGGAAAAACTGAGTTCTAAAAATAATTTTGGTATCTCGTGATTTACCATTTTAGAAGATATGTCTAAGCTACTTTTTATCATGCTTTACTTTACTAATCCCACAAGGGGAAACTACACTTTACACTGTTACTACACACAGGCCTGAATTACACACACATGCTGCACTAATGGAGAGATGTCAGAGTGAGGGGGCTGCCCATTGAAAGGCGCCCGAGCAGTTGGGGGTTTGGTGCCTTGCTTAAGAGCACCTTGGCACTGCCTGGGAGGTGAATTGGCACCTCTCCAGCTACCAGTTCACCACCATACTTTGGTCCGTATGGGGACTTGAACAGCAACCCTCTGGTTCCCAGCCCCAGCCCAACTCCCTACGGACTGAGCTACTATGAGGAAACACGACAAATAGGCTACCTTTATCTCCTTATTCTGAGAAAGACTTTCTCGAAAAAGGTTTTTGTTTTGTTTTTACTTTTGTAGACTTGATACTATTTATTTTATAAATACTATTACTATTGATACTATTTATTTTAACATTACTTTTGGGATAGAGAAGATTGGACTAAGGGAACTCTGCCCATTTTCCACATCAAAGTCTATTTACAAGTAGCTACTTATAGTTATAGCCTGTAAAAAAGAAGTGGTAGCCCTTTAGTGCTGGCCAAAAATGAGCAATGATTTTCTGATACTTTTGCGAGTTCTATACGTACTTTACATGGCACCTATGCCTCCAGGAATTAGCCGTAACCCATGTCCCTTATATAACCTACAGTCCACTATTTTTACTAAACTAACTGCCAGCCATGTAAAGTGAGGCATTATCAATGAGAAGTGTTACAAACTCCATCAGTAGTATGTTTGGCTTCATCTTTTTGTTTTCAATAGCGCACAGAAAGATTCATTTATGTTTCAAATTTCAGTTACAACATGGATTCATCCACTTTTTTTTATTTAACCATGTGTATGTGTAATAATATACGAACCCACAGAAAGTTATTAGGGCCTATCTAAATTCTGGAACTGTAAAGACTCAGATATAATGCCATGACATAATGCCATATACTATGCAATGAGAGTTTAGTGGAGTGTGTCTGAAATCTTTTTTCAGAGAGGGAGATTATTTTGGCCCCTAGTGGCCAACATTTATTATTGCATATTTTAAGGACATGAGCTCAGACTGGCTTTTACTGCCTTTAACCCTCATGTTGTCCTTTTGGTTAAATTTGACCCGTTTTCAGTTAATCATTATTTTTTTTGTCACAAAAAATGGGGCCGTGAAATAAGCGCTGAAAATGTCAACATTAAAAATATCAAAAACACCCACAACATTGAAAAAGTGACAAAAATGTCAGAAAAAGTGATAATAATGTTGAAAAAAGTGACCAAAACTGGGTTTTTTTCATGGTTGACAGGTAGACAACACAAGGGTTAAGAATGTCAAAGTTAAGACTACCTTTGTGCTTGCATGTTGTTGAGTTCTAGCTGTGTGTGAGTTGAGTGTAATGTGAATGTGTGTATCCATGTTGATCTAAAACTTACATCCCCATTTCAACTAAAGTGTTTGAGAAGAATGAGGTAAGCCTGTTCAGTTTTATTATTTTCACTCAACTTAAAGAATTGAACAATGTGTTAAAATGACTTTTTTGACCTAAAGCCTAAGACAAAGCTTTAATAAGCTGCCTAAAAGCCATCGGGGAACTGCTTTTTGACAAGAAACATTTTATTAATTTCTGCTGATTGGCATAACTGACATGTAGACTTGACAGGTGTCTCTGACATGTGAGCTTCACCATCTTGTTTTATCAAGAAACTGTCAGTACCTACCTGCCCCCTATTTTTCTGGCTCTTTTCTGTCACCCAACTTGGGTGTGTGCATAGTGCCAGGCAATATTATGTGCAGGGGTTATTTAATTTCCATGAATGTCATTTAAAATTTCTCATAATTCAGTACTGCGGGGTCATCTGGCAGAGGATTTAATCTCAGGGTGACAAATGGTCCTTTCCCCGACTGCAGTCACCGCAACAACCGCTCTGTAGCTCATTAATTTCCTGCCCAAATATCAGTTTCTGTCTAAGCCGACAGAGGGTGGGAATGGAGGATGATCATATTTCATTATTACATTAATCAGACCCAAATGCAGACACAGTTGTAAAGCAGGTAGGAGGTGACATTAATCCTGCAGAAGCAGTTCATCAACGTCCTGAAACCCATCTCCTAGGTTGATAGAAAAATTAAACAACTCTTCTTTGTTTCTGTTAGTATTAAACTGTTTGCATGATAGAAAGCCAAAATACTGCTGACGTTCTCACAAGATAAAGCCTGGGAGCCACTTTCTGACCTTGTGGGAGAAAACATTGACTTTTGTATTATGACTTCATTTTCACCCATAGAAAAAGCTGTTGTAGAAAGCTTTTTTTGTCGTTTTTCTGTACTTATGCTGTGAGTGCATGTAAAAACTGACTCTACTTCTAAGTACACAAACTTTTAAGATTCCTTCAGTGTTTCTTTTTATTTATTTATTTTTTAAAGATTATTTTTTTGGGCATTTTCTGCCTTTATTTTTGACAGGACAGGTGAAGACATGAAAGTTAAAAGAGTGATATGAATGACATGCAGCTAAGGGCCGCTGCTCGAAGTCAAACCCGGGACCCGCTGCTTTGAAGAGTAAACCTTTATGCCCCCCCCACCCCGCTTTATCAAGTGAGCTACCATGGCACCTACTTTAAATATTTCTGTCCAATTCTTGATGAATAATTATCTTAACAGAGGTGTTGCAGTGTTTGAAAAAGTCAATTTATTCTTATTGTTTTATTCAATTCAAAAATGTTGTACTCAGCGTTATCAAAAACCAAATCTGCAGAGCAATATTAGTCTGTAGTTCCTGTTGGTTGCCTTTGTTGCACAGTGAGCTCCACACAGTAATTCCTTTTTATCTTCTGTTATTCAGAAATGTCATATCACCTTCACCACGTTTTAAACTTACCACACGTAAAAAGTCAAACCTCCAGCATAAAAGTTGAAAGCCATGCAATTGTAAATTTTATAACTATTGTTATTCAAATTGCACACAAGTTATAGCTTTAAGCAGTATCTATTGCAGTCCGCATTTTGTTATCATTTTGTCCCTGATCACATTGAGTGTGTGGAGTAATCATTGGAGAATATGTGCTGCCAAGATTTTACCCTCTTGCCAAAGTTTTGTATAGGGAAAGTGCAGTTTGAATGAGATTAGAGAAGAAGAGGAAGTTGATGGTGACAATAAGGACACTTAAGGAAATGTGTTCGATGACTTTGCAAAACATGGGACAGAAGTGCTTGGTTAGTTATGTATCAAAAAAACAGTTGTCATTGTTGGTATGAAAGTACATGACCACATTCAGACATAATTGCATATTTTTTCACATCAGCATAGCATTGCCCATTCAACAGATTTGAATCTACTTGCATTAATTTGAGATTTTAAAAAAATGGTGTCATCATGATAAAAACAAAAGCTTTTTACAACTAAAATACACTTTCAAGCACTGTTTCATCAAGCATTGACAATTACAGTTATTATTTTTTCCATTGTACATTGTTCAGCGTGTTACTGTGGCATCCCACTATGTGCCAGTCCGTTACTTTGGCCAATCTGTGACATCTCCATTTGAGTTGATGTTGCTGTGTAAGACTCTATGGCACCTTTGTGGACTGGCTTACAGCAGATAGCAGCTGCAAGTCTTTTACTAAACACCTTACACAGGAACACATAGATAAGCGGGTCCAGACACACGTTAGTGGCCGACAGCCACAGGGTCGTTTCCTTTGCAATGTACAAAGCATTCTGGGCCTGGCAATGGCTAACCATGCTGCCAGTTTGCGTCAGAGTGTAGGGAACGCGTGCAAAGTGAAACGGGGCAAAGCAGATAAAAAACACCCCCACCACCACAAAAACCCTTGCCTTGGTTCTGCGACTGACTGCTTGAGCTTTGCTCTTTGAGGCTTTGTATGACTCATAAACCTTCTTGCTGATGAACGTGTAGCAGACCACCATCAAGGCCAGTGTGCCCCAGAAAACCACCTGCAAGTACACAACAACAAGACATTAGCATTGCTGAGAGTTAGCTGGGAAAATTGACAACGCTCTCATGTCGGTGCAGCAAATATGGTTAGCACAAACAGTGGAAACAGCCTGTCTCTGTCCAATGAGAAAATCCAGATACCAGCACGTCTGTAGCTCACTATTTAACATGTTGACATGCTGTATCCGGCCAAAAATCTAAGTGTAAAACAAGTTGTGGTTTTTTGTCTTTGCTCCTGGCCAGAAATAGTCTGACACATAACCCGTGTGAAACCACATTATGTGTGATTTACACTTCCGTCTTTGCATGAATTAAACAAACCTGATGTTTCCCAAAAAGCCAACTTATTCCTGTATTTAATTTCTGTACTCTATCATAAAAACCAATTTATGAGAACATGTTGATTTAAAAGCTACCTGACAGAAGTAGTTGAATCCTTCATGCCAGAGAAGGCCGGCTTTGCTCTTCATGGAGGTGCACTTCAGTCTGCCTCCAGAGACCTTTGGCGGCTGGTCACTTAGGATAACGTTGGGTAGCGCTAAAGACAACATGACTGCCCAGACAGCAGCACTCAGCACCTGACCAACACGAACCCGCTGCAGGGCACACTTCCCGGGTGGCCGGACTATCTTCAGGTAGCGGTCCAGGCTAATGAGGCCCAGCAAGAGGATACTGATGTACATGGTGATGTAGAAGAGAACGGCAGAGTATCGGCAGTGGAAGGCGCGTAGTTGCCAGTGACCCACGCCTGCATCACTTAAGACTCTCAGAGGGATGGTCAGGGTCATCAGCAAGTCAGCCACCACCTGTTAAGGAAGGGTTTTCTGTATGTTGTTGTTTTTCTGCACAGACAAAATGTAAAAAGCAAAAACCCTCAAGGTCTTACCACATTTTTAAGAAAGACCACAAATGTTGAGGAGCTGGGGATGCTGAAGAAGATCCATGCAGCCAGGGAATTGAGTATCAGGGCGACTACAAAGAGGATGCTGTATAGGCAGGGGAAAATCACAGCTGTGAGACTGGTATCGCGAACACACTTGGAAGTGTTTGACAGTGTGTTGTTCATCTTCTGATGTTCAGTGGACCTTTCGAGGGGGAAGAGAGAGAGAGAAGAGAGATGATAAACTGAAAGTGAGATTAATATACAGAAAAATACACAGTAAAGTCACATTATTGTCTAACAATGTTAATAAAAGGGAAAAATAATTTGTGTATCTGCCCCGTGATTCAGATCCAGTTCAAAATTGTAATGGTTCTTGCTTGGCCCATGATACAAATCGGACCAGTATTTTTTTTGGAATCCTGCTGAAAGACAGACAAACCAATCTAACCAAAAACAAAACCTTAATGATGTAAAGAGGGAACAGTGTAATATGTTTTTTCCAAAACATATACATATGCAATTTCCTCCTGTAAATTCCTCAAAAAAACTGTAGCTGACTTACTGTGTATAGGATTGTGGGTTTTTTTTTAACACTTTCTCTCTTAACTGACTTTAGTTCTTAAGTCTGAATATTTAGGTTCCTTTCTGTCTGAATTGAAGTTAAGGCCACTTTTCTACCACTTTTCTACCACCATGGGCATATAAATCCTTTTCTTATGCAATCACTAAACACAGTGTAACTGCTCTATTTCAACACATTTAGACAAGTGGTTACTAGAATTGATAGTTCTGTCAGTTCATACTGCTTGTGTAGTTCTACAGTCAGAATGCAGAGATACACTTAGAGTTATGTAGGTGCCTAACAACTAACTCCTGTATTTGTTCATTCTGAATCTTCCCCCTGGCTGACAGTATATCTGCCTGGTGATACATTGAAAACCTTAAGAATAACACTGAGGCCAGAAGCAGGTGCTATGGAAACCAAGATATACAATACATTATATGTTTTAGTGTGCATGCTAATGTTAATTAGGTCTCCTAAACCATTTGATATCTTTGTGCCAAGCTTAGACTGGTAATCTATCTAGAAGATGTACTTGTAAAGTCAATTGAGACTTACCTTCTCACTGTGTCCTTATCGTCTGTGACTGTGGGACATGTGAAGAATACTTAAAGCAGCAATGAAAAACTACAGTATTTCAAAAAAGAAGTGAAATATCCTATTCCCCTTTTCTCTTCTTACCCACAAGAAAGAAATGTAAGAAGGGAAACACCAAAATTGATTTCCTCTCAGTGTTACTTTAGTTTTTTTTATCAGTTAAGAAATTCTACTTCTGACCTTAAGAGCTTTCAGTCTGTCTGTCTTTCTCAGTTTTCTCTCTCTGTTTTTAAGTATGTGTGTGAGTATGTGTGTGTGTGTGTGTGTGTGTGTGTGTGTTTGATCCTCTTACAATGGGTGGTCTCTGGAGCTACTGTGTGGCTGTCTTGTCACAATCCCAATGAGTTTGCCAGTCTTCCTCTGGGTGAAAGACCCTTTCCTTCCTTGCTTCCTGTTCCAATTGTCTGCTGAGGAGCTTGTTCTGCTCCGTGCCAGTCTCCCTGCCTCCGCTAGCTTGCGTCAGTCTCAGTACTCCACTGTTGTGGAGAACACCAAAGCCATGGACTCGTTTCTCAACACACATCTAGAGACCTACTGCACCCCACTGCTCCTCCCTCCACCCTGCAGTTTATTTTCCCCACCTCTATCTGTCTTCTGTCTATTGAAATCACGAAACTTAACAGCATAGACCAAAACAAGAAACAGGACAAGTGTAGGGCTATAATGAGCTACTGTGTATCATGCAATGTGGTTTTAAGGTTCCCTTAAACTCATTTACCATACATGCAAGCTATAACAAGACAGAAGAGGGAAGTTATTAGCAAAGTAGTTTGTGCAAAATTTCATTTTCTATAGTTTTTATTTACTACAAAGACCACATGTCTCTAAATCTGAAAGCATGTATTCAAGACAGCATATATTGTCTGTAACTACTGTCCATCACACTACAGTATAATACATTACAAGATATTGAACATGCGCTTTCACTAATTTCTGGGTAAGTGTGTGTCTTTAATTCCCTTTTGGGCTGTCTTGATAAAAATAGTGCATTCTGAGAACAACACAACATGATTTCCTGTGAGGTTTTACTTGGCTCTCTTCCAAGAATGATGTCTAATGGGAAAACATTTTGCTGAGAAATGACATACATATGTTTGCAACAGGTCGCCGTTTATGTGAAGATCATTTGTTTGATTATGACACAGAGACCTGTGGTTTCCAGACCCACAGAGACTGTATGCTTTAACAAATAATCAGGTTATCACAACCTTACACACCGTACTAAAAGATCAAACCCACATTAAAACATTTACTAGAAGCCATATTTTCTATCTCAAACTTAACAATTCCTACAGGGACTTTTCAGTGGTTGAAACAGCTGGAGTGTACATGCAGGGACATTGTAATGGAAAACGTGTTCATTCTAAAAAGTAGTCCTTGAAACTTATACTACACTCAGCAGGATGATATCTCCATTTAATGTTTATCGTTGGATTGATTACAACAATTCTATAGATTTAGAGCATGCATCATTCATTTTACAGTTTAATACAGGGATCTTCAATATTTTCTTAAGCCAAGGACCCCATAATTGAAAGAGAGACAGAACAGGGACCCCCTACTACACATATTGAGACACAATTGAGTTGCATTTTAATCTGGGCCTACAATAACCTGTAGAATGACCTAAATCCTTTATACATACCTTTTTTTTTTTTTTTTTTGCACAGAACACTAAGCTATTAAAATAGCCTAATACTTGTTTGCAGGATTTTATAAATCACATTTTAATGTTAAATATTCATGCGGCACAGTGAGTCATTAGGATGAACCTTACTGACTATTTTAGCTACAGGCCAGTAAGCAGCGGTGTTTATATTTGCTAATAATTGTTGGCTTTATGTTTACTATGTTAAACAATAATTTTGAGGCACCCCTGCACTGACTCTGAGGACCCCCCAGGGGTCCCCGACCCCCTGTTGTCTTCCTTTAGTTTTTGCAGTTACCTGTTAGACATGGATGAGCATGCTGCGAACCGATGACTGGCCCGATAGATACATTGCACATCAGCTTATCAAAGATTTGAGCCATTTTTTCTGTCACCACAAACATTACAGGACTAAAGTGTGGAGAAGCAAATGTAAATGAGCCTTAACTTAATTGGCTTTGCATAGCAGCTTTATTTATATTCTCATACATACTGTACATTAAAACAGCACCCTCATATGCTGGACTGTGTCTTCTACTGTTTATCTCGTCCTTCCTTACTGTTTTCATTTCCTGTTGATGGGTGTCAAGCTAATTAGAGCAACACTGATGAGACACGAAACAGCACAACTTACATATGGAGTTAAAAATTAAATGCAATAAATAGCAAAATGTTAATATATATGTTTAACAAAACTATTTCAGGAACATCTGAGCTCAGTCCATGACATGCAGTAGTGTTTTCATGACCTCTATCAGACTCCACTCTATGGTAAAGGGACTTTTGCTCTGGCTTCTTGGAATGAGTTGGACACATCTTTCATCATGGACACCAGTTTCTCCTTGAACTCCCGACACAGAAAGACGTAGAGGAGTGGGATCATGCAGACGTTTGTGCTTGCAAGCCAGAGGCTCAGCTCCTTGGTGAACTTGCTGGTAAAGTAAGGGCAGCCGATATAGGGAGAAACGTTGACCTGTTCAAAGGTGTACGGGATCCTGATAATATGGTATGGTCCGAAAGACACAAAAAACACAATGACAACTAGAAAAACACGTAGATGGATTTTCTGCTGTCCCTGATTGTTGCTGCTGCCGGAGTTTCGAAAAGACTGTATAACCTTGTTTGCGATGCAAATGTAGCAAACCGCAATGACCACACTGACGAGCCAGAAGAAAACATTCTGGTAAATCACTACCTTTTCATGGAGTATGAGTCCAACTGGTCCTTTTAGCTGCATACAGCTAGTGACCTCTGTCACATTGGCCACTGACATGTCACTTAAAATGATATTTGGTAAAGCCGAGCCTCCAATGAGTACTACCCAAGCTGAGCCTGACATCAGTCTGCTAAAGGTCAGATTCTGACCAAACTTGCTATGGGGCGTCATGATCTTGAAGAAACGGTCCAGACTGATAAAGCCTAGCAAGGCAATAATGGTGTACTGTGTACTGTAGAAAATGGTACTGAAATAACATGAAAGTATTGTTAATGTCTTTGACGCACCCGGCAGGTCTTTTGCAGCTTTGATTGGGATGACCAATGTCATGATAATGTCGGCAGCTACTAGATTTTTCAGGTATACCACAAAGGTGGAGGTGGACTTGAGGTGCAGAGACACCCAGGCTGCCACACTATTCAGCAACAAAGCTATGGGAAACATCAAAAGGTAGAGAGCTGGGACAACATCGGGGTTGTAAATGAAGTAATCACACTTCGAAGTTTGATTCACTGTTATCACTGCACCTGAAGAGAATGGAAAAAGTTTAAAATCCATTTTAGAAGTCACAACTTGTTGAGAAACATAATCTTCATGTAGGCTTGAAATCATGCATTTAAACAAACTGTCCCTGTGAATAAATGCAATATCATTTGGACAGTTGATGATTTTAATAGTGCCCCACAGTTACAGAGAAATCTTTCAACAAGAAATTATTTGTCAGGGTTGACTTCATGTTTTTATTTTTATTTTTTTGTTGCACTCACTCTGTTGTTGACTGTCAAAGAGAGGATTCAGATCATCATCCATTATACGCTGCTTATCTGCAGGCTGGGCAAAGCAAAGGGAGCTGCGTGTTGTTACTGTACATAGCAGGGAAAATGAATTAGTTTTCAATATATATATATATATATATATATATGTGTGTGTGTGTGTGTGTGTGTGTGAGGTTTCCTCTGCTGCTCTTTTTTATTTGATAGACTTTGCAAGGTTGAATAGATGAAGATGTAACTTATTTGACACCTGGGAACCTACCATTAGTTCAAAGACATTTATTTTCATGTAAATGCAACTTCTAGTAGGATAGCCTCTTTTTCCTAACTTAACTACTAAACGCAAATCAAATTTTGATTAATAGTATGTCCTAGCTGTGTTCACAGTTGCGACTCGGAAAAAAAACTTTTAAGATTGATGCAGTTGGGTTTTTTAATCTCTAGTTGTGAACATTTAACCCTTGTGTTGTCTTCTTTCTGTTTTGTCTTTAAAGTATAAATTATCACCCCATTTTGTGTTACGTCTTCTTAGCCTACTTCATTCCAACCTATTACTATTATTACTAGTGTTACACTTATTTCTGGAATTTATGATCAATAAACCTTATTAATATTAACTTAGACCATCTTTTTTGAGTTTAAAAAAGCACAAGTTCTGAATTATTTTGACTAACAATTAAAACTAGAGGATGTGTTTTGAAAACCATTTCAATCTTGTTTCAAATGCTTTACAACATCAAACTGAGCTGCTATTGTAATATATTTGAGCATACTTATTCTTTTTTATCCTGCTATTTTTATACTTAACTTACTATATTTGAGATGTACCCTGTATGTTTATCTGTCTTATATGTCTAGTGAGCCAAAGAAAAAATTCCACATTAGTGTACAATAAAGATTTATTCTATTCTATTTAAAGTTGAAGAAAACCCCCACAATTCAGTTAGAGTAGTGATCCAATGACTCCAGTAATGAGGCAATTTGGGTTATAAATAACCTATATTTCTGATACAGAAACTTTGAAAACGGGTCAAATTTGACCCGAGGACAACAGGAGGGTTAAACTACAACATCTTTTTGCAACACTATGTAAATATGTTGTGCTTTTCTTGAATTATATTAAATTGTACTGTATTGTTTTTCTTTCATAAGGAGACACTGTAATAATGATCTCCTTAGCTGTCTATTTTCATCATCACCGATTAAGTTATCATTGGTAAATACGACATTATGAACTAATTATGTAAAAAAGATACATGTTGAAGATAACTTACCGTCAATGACTTGGCTCACGCTCCTCAAAGGCAAAGCTGAAAGATGGACAGGTGTGGCAATATACTGATGTTCAAGGTGTTCAAGAGACATTGGGGATTTTCCTAGCAAACAAATCAAAACAAATCATTTCAGCTGTGATAAGAATGGCAATTTATCAGGACATATGCAAAAATAGGAAAAACTCTTTGGTCTTTAAACAAAAGCAAAAAGAGACGTCATACACCCAGCCCCCAGTGTCAACACCAATGTGCAGGCGTTGGATGGAGTGAACGCTTTGATTCAGGGGGCACCGTGCTTCCTTTGGCCTGCACATGAATCTCGAGATTACCACATCTGTCTCACCTTTAAAATGGAGCTGGAAGCATTTATGTTTTTTTTTGTTTTTTTTGGCCGTATCTCTCCTGCATGTTTAATCAACCTCCGAGTCATTAGCACAGCAAATGTTCCTGGTATTGACATGCCCTTGGCTCTGAGCATCATTTGGAAGGCCAAATACACATCATTGCCTCCACACTCACCATCAGTGTGTTGTTTGTTGCTGGCAGAACAAAAATAAACTTCCCTTTTTTTTATATATTATTTTTTGGGCATTTTAGGCCTTCATTTGTCAGGACAGATGAAGACAATAAAGAGAAGAGAGGGGGAATGACATCTAGCAAAGGGCTGCAGGGCGGGCATATATATAATAATATAATAATATTTTTTAATTATTACATAATTTATATATATATATATATATATATATATATAAAATATTTTAATTATCATATAATTTAAAAATTATATATATATATATATATATATATATATATATGGGTGCCTGCTCTACCAACTGAGCTATCTGGGCACCAAAACTTCCCTTTTCTAAATATTGCATGATGAAAAACCTGAGCACACAAGTCATTTTCTCTATTTTTCGTGCTCCTTTTTTTAAAAGTTTTGTTACTTAGCGAGGGGCAAGGTGGCATCATCATCAGGGTGGCTTATTAAAATGGCCCACAGGCTACACTGGAGGTTTCAGTCTACTTAAACAAACAAAGGAAGTACAATAGCAGGAACATAGGAATTGTTCTTGGAGTGTGGTGACTTACAAAGTGGATGTAATGTTTTAATTTCACTTGTTGGCTCTTGATATTTACAATAACACAATAAATACATAGTTTATTACTTAGAGAGTGAATATGAGATCATTTAATGAGATGATGAAGAACAGAATACAATGCATTAATTCAAATAAAAGAGTTTCTGGCAAGTGAGCAAATCTCTTTTGGCTATTAAAGCTATTAAATTTGGATTTATGAGAATGGAAATGATTTACGTAACCATTTTTAGCCCTTGAAATAATAGGCCAATAGTGTAGGATCCATTTATTGTGCAGCCAAAAAATATACTTTGAACAGAGTCCCCATTTCCACTTCTAATTGTTAAAAATTAAGAAATAGTAATAATGCTGGAGGGGATAATCTATATATTGTAAACTTTACTCCTATATTATTTTACATTTGTCATGTAAATTCTCTCTTAAAACCCATGTATATTGTTGTCACCCCGTTATATCATTAAACAGACAATCTGCACAGAAAAACTAAACAAAGGACAACTGCAAACTCAAACGTATTGGTACACGTCTCACAATAACACTCACACAGACCTACACACATATATCTATGGATACATACAGTACAGGCAGTACACTGTAAGTGCATTAAAGACACACAGCTCTAAGACATGACCACTGAAATGTAACATTCGTTCGTGTGTTGTTTTGTATTGTGGGTCAAACCCTCTTAAGAATAGAATAATACATGTGGTGTATTTATCCTGGTGTATGCTTAGCAATGAAATTAACATCATGTTTATCATATGGACCTATAGTGAGCTGTTAACTGTTAATACGCCACTAGAGGGCAGTACAAAATAACATTTGAAGATCAAAAGTTGCTGTAAGACCACACTGCTAAGGTTATCTCGCTTCCATAAAATAAACTAATATAAAAAATAACAGCCTCATTTGTGACAAAGAACATCTTATTTATCTCAAACATACTTATTTTGATGACTGAAATTTCTCCTTTCTACTGTATAACATCCTCCTTTTGACCTGAATATAACCCGACACAGATCCCTCTAGCTTTCATCATATCAACCAGTTTATCTCTGAACTCCCTGCACAGGTAGATGGAGACAAGAGGGTCCAGGCAGGTGTTGGTGGCGGAGATCCCAAGGACCAATTTATACATTATTATCACCCACATTTGAACACACACGACAGTGTCAGCAGTTTCATACAGTGTAAATGGAACACGTATCACGTGGAGAGGCACAAAACACACAAAAAACACAAGAAGGATCAGGAAGACTCGTAGCTTGGTCCTCTGCTTTCCGTGGCGGTTGTTGCTCCCAGAGTTTCTGAAGGACTGCACGACTTTCAGGGTGATGCAGATGTAGCAAAACACAATCACTATGGTGACAAACCAGAAAAGACTCTCCATAGCAAGAACCACAAACCTCTGAAGAGCCAGACCTGCTGGACCCTTCAGGGACATGCAGAAATCGCCTGTTTTATTAACAGGATACTGGTCTGTTAGAATGACAGTTGGGATGAATGTACTGCCAAATAACACCACCCAAACCAAGGTGGACATTACAAGACTGAGGACCACGTTTTGTCCCAACAACATTCCGCATGGTCTAACAATTTTGAAGAAGCGGTCAAGGCTGATAAGACCCAAAAAAGTAATACTTGTGTACATACTGCAGTAGAAAAGGACACTAGAGTAACGGCAGTCAAACGCCCTTAATGCAACTGCTGCTCCAGGCAGCATGCTGGCTGCCATCGGCGGGAGCGCCAGCGTCATGAGCAGGTCAGCAGCCACCAGGTTTTTGAGATACACTATGAAAGTAGAGGTGGAAGGGAGGTACAGAGACACCCACGCTGCTACCCCGTTGAGCAGTAGCGCAATGGGGAACGAGAAGAAGTAAAGATACGAGATAGCCGCATCTACGGTCACAGTGCTGAAAGAAGCACAACCCGAGGAGAAGGGTTGGGTGTTGTTGGACACCATCATGAAATCTGAAGAAAAAAAAACATACAGATGTCACAGAAAAACTTGCCTTTATCTTTCTAATCTAGTACACCTGCGATCAGATTATGGGGTTGTAAATTAGCACTGAGTGCTTTAGGCCCCTGTAGACCACACCCACATCCAGATATTTTGCTTTTGATTCACATTTCTTAACTGAATTTCAACAAATTTGAAAGGAAATAGGTTGTTTTGATGAATGGTGCATTGCGTTTGAGTTTAATGATTTGAAAAAAAACATCAATTTTTAGGGCATAGGGGTTTCAGAGTAAACGATTAGACTGAGGGAAGGGCCAGGGAGCTGAGTTTTACTGGAATTGGGCCATGTCTACGACTTGTTTGAGAGTGAGACTTACTACTAATTTAAATGTTTCGTTCTTGCCCCGTTGGACCTGATTTGCATCGGTCGTTATAGTTTAAAAGACATTTGTTTCTATGATTTGGTTTTGAATGCTCAACCAGAGCATTTGAATGAATGACGCTAAACCTGACACTTCAATGTTTGACACTGACTGACTGGAAGTTATGTAATTGTTGGATTTGTTTTCACCATATTAAATACTAGACTATTGGTATATACTATACAATTGGTTTAGATTTAATAAGTATTATCAGTAAGAGTTTTAACTGGATTCACCTCAACAGTGTTCAACAGTGTGCATATACTTTAAAGATAATGGGCTATGACAGTGATAATAACCCAGATAACAGACACAGACTTGTTTGATAAATTATTCTGAGTGAGAATGCTAAAATAAAGTTTTGGAGCAATAAGCATTTATATACAATTTTACTGTTATACATATATACATTAATCATACAAAACAGTCCAAAATCATTACAAAATGTGTTAATTTTAAGTTATTACTCTCCCTCTACAGAAAGATCACAGTTTACTGGTGCTCAAGACCATTACATCTTAAGAAAGTTCCCTGACCAGGCCCAATTACTGTCTCCTATGATAGATACAGTTAAGGAATTCTTATTTAAGGGATGCTTAGCTGTGCTCATGCATGTTCATACTCAATCAATCTAATCTAAATCACACAGTCGATAATTCTAACCAATAATTGTTTCTCTGATTCCCTCTCACTCTAATCTGAAATAAAACAGGGTTTTGTTTTCCCCAAAAAGGTGAGAAACAAAACATAACAGGATGTCACTCACCAGCAATGTTTATCTCCTTCACTCCAAACTACCTGAAGATAAATCATCAGAATCAGCCTTTGTCTGCCTCTTCAACCCGAGCGACGCAATGCAAATGAATGGTGAGTGGCAGTGGGGGGTGATTGAGGATTCAAATAACATAGATTGTGGTACGCTTTGTGTTTTTAGGCGACACCGAGGTCATTTCCTTATCAAATCCAGATTATTTCTATTGGTTTCAACATAGCTGAAAAGAGAAAAGTCTTTATGTTCTTTTTATCAGTGCAGTGGTACAACAGTGATCATTTAGGGAAAATGTAACTTGCAATCGTTTTGTTTTACTGTGCTCACACAAGTGGATTGATATACTTGACAATAGCAAGCTCAAATATTTATATATTTATATTATTATAGTGGGTTTCAGGATTCATAATTAATTAGCCACATACATATGATTAATGGTTACATTTTGAAATGATACAAGTGGAGTACAAAAAGTGTATTTGTTTTTCTATTAAGTACCATACAGTACATTCCCAGTGAGAAGTAGATACTGGTTGAGAGAGCCACATTAGGTGTGAAAAGGCTTCCCAAAATTAAGACTGTTTGGTGTCTGCTTTATTCTTAATTTCACTGTAATGTTGTAGATTATTGTTTTAGTGTGTTACATTATCATTTGACGTAAGCTTGTTGTTGCTTGGCTGCTCACCAGCTTAATCAGGGCGAGTGGATGCACATGCTATGACCATCCCGTGATACTGGGACTACCCAAACCACAGGCACACACAACAAATAGCAAAACTGGTCAATACTTCCTTTATTGTTGTTTTCTTATGTATTCAAGTCCCTTCTTTTTTCTTCTTTTGGCTATGTGGTTGCAACATAAGGCAATAACCATACATATAACAAACCACCCATATTTCTTACTTACTTACTCCACCGCAACTCTCAGTTCTTTTAAATCAAGGCTAAAGACCTTTCTTTTTGATGTTGCCTTTCTTTAAATAATTGTTAATTTCTTATACTGTAGTTGCATTATTGAAACTGTATGACAATCTATATAAGCATGTAAAGAAAATTAAATAAGCAAGACCGGTGGGAATGGCAAGGATTGCGGGTATATTACGTGTTTAGAGCAACAGCTTATACATTGTCCCATACTAGCTGCCTAAAATCTCATCCTTAATGTTTTATTTGTTATACTGCACAGAAACTTTATTTTTCGTATTCTATCTATTTTTAGTTTTTGTATCGATTTTAACTGCTCTTTAATGTCATGTAAAGCAATTTGAATTGCCCTGTTGCTGAAATGTGCTCTGCAAATGAAGCTGCCTTGCCTTAATTACTTACTTACTTACATAGATAATGATAATTGTTAGCAGCAAAACTGAACATCAATAAATCAGAAATATAGACATCACATTTATCCATATAATTTATCCTAAATAATCAGTCAGTGCAAACATAACTAAACTGCCTTCATGCACATGCAATTATAAAAGTTGGCTTTGTATTGACAGGAGATTATTTGTAAGACTTAAGGTTTGTTACACAATGGGATGTAGATTTAGTTTCAGTTTTTAAACGAATGCATCACCTTAGATAAGCAGCTATGGAATGATAAGAAGAGGAACTACATTTTGTCATTAAGCAGAATGAAGAACTGAAAGAAAAACAAAGATCTTCAGGTTTGAAACAGTTTGTTTTTCACAGATAATAAAATGTTAAAAAGACAGGTTTTTAAAGGGATGGGAATAACATTGTGATAATCAACATGTTGATTGAATTTGGATTTGATCCTATTCTTGAAAACAGGACATAATCACAGAATGTGCACATTTAGATATCACTTTACAAAAGTCTTTATCATGCTCAATGGGTTTATGCACTATATGACAGAAGAGTGTCACAGAGTAGTGCTGCCTGTGTCCGTGTCTGACCCTCTCCCTGTTAGCCTGCTGCAGGTACCAGGAGGCAGCTGCAGGGTCTTGAACAGAGTTGTCCTGAAGGATTTACAGAGGAAGAAATAGATCAGAGGGTCCAGAAGAGAGTTTAAAGATGATAGGAAGAGTGTACTTTCCTTGAGCTGAAAGAAGAAGAGTTTGAGTTTGCAATCAAAGACAACTCTTTGGGTCTGGCTCATGGTGTACGGCACACGGGCAAAGTGAAATGGCACAAAGCACACAAAGAACACAGCCAGAACCAGGAACACATTTGCATTCATTTTTCTTTTGGCCTGGTCGGGTTTCCGAGTTGATTCCCCCAATGCAGTCCCTCCAGCGCTGTGGGCCTTAGTGCGGGCGTAGGATCTGTACAGCTCTTTGGTGATTAGAGTGTAGCATATTATCACAGTCACAAGGTTGCTCCAAAAAATCACTTGACAGACATGATTTACCACCTCATGCCAGTACAGCCCACCCTCTGTCTTCAGGTTACTGCACTTGAAATATGGAGACGTTGGTGTTTTACGTGTCAGGATCACATTGGGCAGACACAGAACAAGCAGAAAGGTCCAGATGGCTCCGGAAAGGAGTTTGCGACGGGCCAAGCGGGCTGCATTAGTCCCCCTAAAGGGCTTGAGGGTTTTTCTGCAGCGATCGATGCTGATGAGGCCGAAGAAGAGGATGCTGATATACATGGTGAGGTAGAAGAGCACTGAGGAGACCCGACACACAAATATGCGCAGCCCAGTGGAAGCCATGTTGGAGTCTGATAACACCTGCAGAAACACACAGTAACATGTAAAAGACTGAACACTTGCAGGACACTTACTTGTTCTTTTAAGCTGCGGGGCATCTGGCACACAATCCATTTATTAACTCATTATTAACAATTATTATTGCAGATGACACTTTGCTAATGGCTTATTGGGAACTCCTGACCCTTAAAGCTATAGTGCGAAGTTTCTGTTGCCTCCATGAGGAATTAATAATAAGTAAAAAGTAATGACAACACTGTTGCCGCGTTGACATGACAAAAGCCTTCCATGATCCCTCACGCGCCCCCACCCCCCCTCCGCATTACTTGCGATAAATTAACAGATATATGAGTGTTTCTTACTTTTGCCTTTGCTTTGCTGTCAGTGTTCTTCTACAACAAATGACTTGTTGAATTTAAAACAAATGAAAGGAAATCATTTCCAACATTCTTGGAACAAACTGAACACTGAATTAAATGTAAATTGCTAAATTCAGCTAACACAAAACATCACTGAATGTCTTGTGTGATGTGTTGCAGTCCTTTGCGATTTGTATATTGCACCAGTTGATGTTGCAATGACGATAAAAAAAACTATATTTTGTGCAGCCCTACTTTGTAGCAACTCATTTTGGCATGAATGTTGCGGATGTTCATTAACAGCAAAAAGGTACGCATCAAAGCTTTTAATAACGACTATTAACATGTGTTTACTTCAAAATGTATGTTTAGTACCCTTCATTAATTAATTATTTACACATATGACTGCAGACTTAATGCCTTATTAGAAAAGATAAACTCATGAGCATTTATTAATGAATATGAATAACTCCCCAGCAAGAGACTTTTTACAGCCTCTAGCAACCATAATGTTGCTCTTGTAAATAACCTATTAGTAATGTATTAGAAATGGTTTGATAATCATTAATGTAGCCAATAGGTACAACTAATAAGTTTAAACTTAAAAAAGTAAACTTTAAAAGTTAAAGTGTGCCTCATAGCGTAAATAATTCATACCAGTTAAACCTTACCTTGAAAGGGAAGCAAAAGGTCATGATGACATCCGCGACCACAATATTCTTCAGGTATATTATGAAGTGAGACTTTGAGGGGATGCGAAAAAACACCCAAACAGCCACGCCGTTGAGCAACAGCCCCACCAGGAAGAGAACGGAGTAGAGAACAGGAAAAACCACCGTCTTCAAAACGTTGTCCCGGGAACAAGTGCTGTTGGTGTGGCTGTGATTGCTGGGGAACAGGGGAGAAGTTGTATTTCTCTCCATGAGGGTCATCTTAAAAATACAAGAAAGAAGTATTTCTTAGTATGTTCTTAAAATTGCTTCACACAACAAACTGACAGAAATACCAACAACACTTGAACCTGCAAAGTTACGTTGGCTACGCTGCGAGAATCACTTTGTCACGAATAAGTAAGTCATTCTAACCCTAACCGCTATACCAAATAGCATCCAAGGTAACAGCCTTGCAATTTTGCAGCTATATTGTGTTGAATGTTGAATTTATGTTTGTGTCATAGCATAAAAAACACTAAATGACACTTCCTATAAGCAGTATTTATTGCTGTTTGATTACATTCACAGAATATCTGGTTTTAATGGCTCTATGTAAACTGCCTTTGAAATAAATCAATAGTTGGCCTAAAATCAAAGATTGTCAACATCAACACAATATGTTAGTACATGCTGCACATCTTTCCTAGTTTAATACAATAAACAAAGTGCAATTCTTTGTATCTAACCTGGTAATTTTGCTGATATGTGTCAGTAAAGTCTCCAATATAGTCCTTCTTCTTCTTCTCTTATCTGTATTCTGAACCAAAGTGATCTGACACTGACTGGTCTTGTCTTGTGTGTGTGTGTGTGTGTGTGTGTGTGTGTGTGTATTTGTGTAGGCAAGCAAAAGTCACAGGAAGACTTTCTCTTTTCCTTCTCCTTTCTCCATCCTATCACGAGGACACTAAGACTTCAGTTCATTTCGGGGTACTAATTGGCCCCAGAGGGCAACTACTTTACCGCAGATAAACACTAAGTTTAACACATACAAGAAGCAATAAAGCATATAAACAGAAAGGCACATAACCACAGGGTCTTGCTCATTTAAAGGCCACGTTGTCTTTGGAGCTAATGTTTAACACTTGGTTTTTAATGGTGGACTTCCTAATATTAAGAAGTGGTTTGGAATAGTAATTTTACTAAGTGTTAAGATGCTATGTATATACATGTGACCTTTTACCAAGTGTGATACAAGCTGTATGTGTTTCCTCTTATTCACTTTTTTTAACTTTTGGTAACAATTGTGTAATCTCCACAGCTTCTGCATTATTTTATAGTTTTCTTAAAGAGGAACTATGCACTTTTTTTTAGCTTAATTTACCTTAACTGAACAGCTTTGGAGTCAGGGGACTGGTTATGTGACTTTTTTTGAGTTGAATGGTGGTCGTGTCACATCGCTTTAGTGTCCTGTACTCAAAATCACTCTATACATGTTTAAAGTGCACACATAAAATACATAAAATAATGTGGTTGTCCGTAAATTTTTCTTACTATTGGATGATTTCAATCACTACGTTGGCTGAAGGTACAGTAAGTCACACTAACCTGCAATTTGATCAATTTAAACTGCCTTAATTGTAAATTTACCAAGTCAGAGTTATGCAAGACAAAAGGATTTGTCATATCATGAGTCATAAAAACATCTTTCTCTTTATTTTCTATGCCAGCTTCTTTAGGCTCTTAATCTGCAGCCTATCCCAGCATGCACTGGGCACAAAGCAAGAAAACACTTTGTGACATTCTCATTTGACCAACACATAGCATAACTAACGCTTTTGGTAACATGGCATGCGATTTCTATAAAAACAAACAGCTTGGAAGTATATGGCTGTAAAACCTTCTTTTCCAAGGTGGAAAAAAATATGAAAGTGTTTGGCAGATGCTTTACTGATATAAAACTTTCCCATTGCTCACAATCCTGTTCAGATGTTTAACTGTCTGCCTTCCCATGTCATGTTGGGATCTCTATAGCATGGTCCATGTTGCGAAACAAACATTTGTTCCCATTTTAACAGTTTCACCCTCCAACCTTCTGCTCTGGAGACAGAGCATGAAGAAACTTCCCCAAATTCTCGTCTGTTATCATGTTTGGCAGACATGGTCTTCGAGGGAAAAATGTTGACATAAAAACGAAGCCAAACTGATTTCATGCAGTAAGTTTCATGCATAGCCTAATTTTGTTAGTGAAGACATACTGGCTGATTGAAGTAGCTAACAAAAACGTTTTTCGTAAGTCACATCAACCATCCCTGTAGATGGATTATTGCTGCAAAATAGTGTCGGAAAGTTTGGGGGCCTCTATATAACCGGGTTCAGCCTATTTAAATATATCTGTCAGAAACTCTCAGGTTCTGAACCCAAACGCAGACCAGAACAAGATAGATGGGGAAAAAAGGCGAGCATTTATTGAATACAAAAAGGTTATGCCAGACGTGAAGACAGGTGAGTCGATGTGGTGACGAACAGGTTGGGAGGTGAATGCTGGGGAACAGGAGTCTTGATGGCACGGTGGGTGTGTCACGAGAATAATAATACACATTGTTATTGCACTGTGAGCTCTAAATGATAAAGCAGAAGACAAATGAACTGTGGGATAGATCATGATGAAGAAAAATAAGTTAATGTTACATGTTACATTAGTTTTATGACATTAAACGGCACTGTTAAACACTACTGGACTGTCTGTCAGTAGTGGTTAGGGCTTTGTTTTGCTCTGTTTTTTTTCAAAATATTATACTACATGGTGGTAAGGTGTGTGGTGTGTTTCCTTAAAACAACACCAGAGTACTTTTTCTCTTTGGCCCCCTACAGATTGGAAGCAGAATTGTCCCATTATGTCTCATTGGAACTACAGATCTGCTACCTTTACATTACATTGCATGTCATTTAGCTGAAGCTTTTTTTCCAAAGTGACTTACAATTGCTATATATGTCAGAGGCCACATGCCTCTGGAGAAGGGGTTAAGTGACACGTTCAGGGACACGTTGGTTAATGTGTCGCAGTGGGATTCAAACCCAGGTTCACCACCACCAGACCTACCTGATCTGGCAAACTTACATAGTGCGGTTATAGCCGGTAGAGAGCCGCAAAGAGAATGCAGAAGTTCACCCTGTTACGAGTTGATGAACCACTGAAGCAATTTTGGAAGAAAAAAAAGTTACAAAAAAAAAGTTACAAAAAGTTCTCTGGTGTTGTTTTAAAAAGACATGACACAGGTTGTGTTTTAGTTCATGTTTCTTAGTGGAGGTTTCACAGGCGTATCTTTTTTTTCAAAATTGTTATTATTTTAGGAATTGAGAACCACTTTTCTGCACATGTTGGTATTTATTTCTCTCCTCGTCACACAGCCATTGTGGCCTTGCGCCCTTCATTCTATTGAGTGCCAGCAGTTAACATGGCAATGCTGCAACTTCCCGTGTCTGGGGCAAGATTGACAAAGTCGGCAGCATTCGCTTCCTTCACAGATGCTTATCCAAATGTCTTTGCACATTTTCATAATTTTGCATTTTTTTTTTTGCATTATGTATAGCTCAGTCTAAATTCAGTCACATTCACTGTGCGTATGGCTGATTTTCCAATCCTTTAAATTCACATGCAGTCATGTTTCCACACATCTGGATCTAATCAAGACTGCGTCAAGCATACACTCCTGGAAAGAACTCGACAGCTACACTTGCTGCTTTTCACTCAAGTGTATCTGCTTGTTTTACTGGTACCCTTTCTACTTTAGTCTCTTTCTCTTACTTCTATTCCTTGTTGAATGTCTGTTCACCTCAGGTCTGACATGAGTTATTTTTGTTTTCCGGTGTCCCCTGTTTCCTTTGGTAATTAAGCTCTTAAAATCACAGAGTACTCCAGGACAGGGGCCATTGTGTAACCCTACCTCTTGTATTGATGTTTTAAATTTACATGAATCATTTACACAGAAGCAAAATCAAATAGTGTGTGTTACACACGCAGTAATCCCTCTCAGACAGACAGGAAGAAGGGAATGAGGGAAGGAAATTAAAAAAAGTGTGACACAAGACTTGACTGAATTTCCATTTGAACTCCTCTGAGCCTCCTCAACACCCCCTGCTACACACACACACACACACACACACACACACACACACACACCCTCACATGCTTTTCCCTCTCTGTAAGTGCAGTCCTTTTCTCACCTCCCATGTCACCCCGTGACCTTTAAGTCAATACTTTCATTTTCTGCCAATCCCAGAGCACAAGTCTGCTTAAAGACAGCTACCGTCTGGCACTTCTTTCACCCTGTGGCGAAGACGAAGCTGGAGAGTGAAGGGAAGGGGACTTAATTTCCTCCCTACATGTTGGGTTTTCCTTTATTAGCCCTGTTTTAGGCTTTGGAGGGTCTTTTATCACAACAGTAAGTATGAGGTTAGGAAAAAGATAATGGAAAGAAACCCTGTTGTTTGAGGGCAAACATCAAGTTAATAAAATAGACACAGAGCTGTAACAGCTGTGCTCTGAAAAACCTGGTTGTTGGGGCTGAACTGTGATCCCTGACCCTCACAAACAGTCAATGGTTGATCATGTTGTCATTGAGACAAGTAAGACGTAAGACAGGAAAGAGAGAGAGCGAGAGAGAGAGAAAATGTAAAGGGTGGTCCTTGCTTGTGGTTTGTTTGTGACTGTGTTTGTCTTTATGTATGAATGTTAATGTGTGTACATTTCCATTGGCAGGCTTTCAAATTGGCTTCCACTTGCATTGTTGAAATGTGTGAGCCACACTTCGTTTTGACAGTGTAAGGTTTCTTTGGCTACTGCTGCTGGTGTGCTGTTCAGTGTAGGTTCCATCCAACGGGTCTGCCTCCCATATGGTCATGGTTATACACATCTAAAGAAGCTCATATGGAGGTGAAGGGGGAGATGGGTATAACTAAAAATAGTGTGAGCTACTGTATGTCTAGCTTTTATTGAGGATGAAACCACATTTGCTGTCATGCACCATAAGCTGTAAAGCCTAATTCCACACTAATGATAAAAATGTATTGAAATGGTCTAGTTGTCCTACTATAGCTGCTAGTTTTATTTCTTCAGGATCTTTGTGAGGGCTCTGCATTGGTTACTGCTGACTTAAGTACATTCCTTGATTTCTCATGAGCCCCATGTGTCCAGTATGGGTGTATTGACCGTCTGCATCAAAACTGTGCGCACACACACACACACACACACACACACACACACACACACACACAAACATCAGTCGGTCCAACTGGCTCCTGGGCTTTAGTTTCTACCGGTGAATGATGTCGTTGGTTCCATCCTGAGCTCCAGATTGTTGCTCACACATTTTCCTAGCAACTGCTTTTGTTTGGGTATTGCTACAAATCGTTGCTCATCTCTATGGTCTGTATAATTCATAGGTGAATAACATACCATACTGAACACTACCTGGCTTCCACAAGTGATTTGATGGTCATTTTTTTTTTTTTACCTCATGCATATAAGTTTAATAAAAACTTTTGTCATTCGCAAAAATGTAAAGTTGCACTCTATATTTTACATTAACATTGGATCAAATCACTACATGTAATAAGAAAGGTGTTGCACATAGTGACAAAACCACAACTGCCAATATTTTGAGTGTTTCAGCATCTTTCTGCTTATTGACTTGGTTTTAAAGACCATAACTTTATTGTTTTGGTTTACGCTCACTGCTCTCATCTGTAACTAAGTTTTCATCCACTTGTCAATGGAATTATTTGAAGTTTGGTATAAAAACTCATGTGAATAAAGCTGGTGAATTTAGACATTTTACGGTGTTTCCATTCATTTTCGCACTGAATCACACAACATTCAAGCAAACAGTTTTTCTAGACAAAATGGACCAACCATCTACCAACACATGATTAATATTGCACAAGTTATAATAGTGCTTATGTGCCAGCTGATAGCGACATATCAAGCTATGATAAGAAAACAACGACACTATCAACACATCGCTATGAGGATGCAGGTGCAACTTGTCTTTTATTGTCCCTCCGGCACCGCTGCGAGACAGCTCTTTTTTGAGACATGTCTCGCTGTTTGAGCGCCTTCCACTTACTCTGGAGGACGTCCCACTGCTTGTCGTAACCTTTGTGGCCCATTTCCTTCGCGCGTTCCTGATAAATTGTGGCTATCTGAAATAGCCGTTATATTTTGCTCGTAAATGAAAATCAAAAAGTCTCTCGTCTCCTTGTCCGTCCACTTCCATCTGTCTTTGTTGACACCCGCCATGTGTGCAAACAGAGCGCAAATACTTCTTTGTTTTGTAGTGGGTTGCAACCATAAAATGACCTGAAACTTAATTGCAATTCATTATTTATTCGGCAAATAACGTTTATGTCAGCATAAGTCGTATATTGATCAAGATAAAACGTATTTCGTTTGAAATTCCAATCCAATTTTCTGTTTCCGTAAGGCGTTTTTCATTTGATATCACTTAATTTGGATGAAAACGTGTGGATGGAAACAGCTTGTGTCAGTTTGGACTGCAGAAGGCAGTTGTTTTAACCTACACTACCTAACAGCTATTACAGCTAATGTCAGACAGAAAATTAGCGACATAGTTGAGCATTTAGCAGCTGAAGAGCCATATATTTTTCTCCGGGGTCTGTGGAGACCAAAACAGAGCGAAAAGAATGAATATTGGACTAAATTGGACTAAAAGACGGATAGAAACCTGACTCCAAATGAAGCCTATGTGTATTTTTCTCTGTGTCTGCTGGGTGTATAAATAGGCACTTGTTTCCTAACAAATGCACCATAATAACTTTATAACATGAGCATATGTTGTGTTTACAGCTTTTTGTGCTTCCAAGCGGCGAAGAAATCAGTTAACTCATGTTTAAATACATCTGTAACAGTGTGACAATTGTCATAGTAGCTTGTGTACATACACACAACAATTTTACAGTGGAAAATCAACTCAAAGCACTACTCATTACACAGTGGTGAGGCAGTAAGACATCAGCTTGAGAAAAAAACTCCATCTGCAATTGCAATGAAACCAAAGTGGGAAGACTTTTTTAGTGCTTCTGGCACCTGTCAGCAGTGGCGTTCCTCTTTTTAATTCTTATCCAGGGTGTGGATGTTCGTCTAATACTAGTTAGCCGTGCTGCCTGAGAAAGCAGGATGCAGAGCTGTGGCATGAAAATCGTAAATAAGAGGAACAACAGCTTCCTTTGAGAGGCTGGCCAGTCTGGGATACCAGGCATATTTGACAGGGTGTCTCTGTGTGCTCAGCAGAGACCTGTGTGCACACAGAGGGCAGCAGATAGGCCAAGGGACAGGGCAGAAAGTGTCAGCTTCAGCCACAATTGCGGGGAATACATGTGCAAAAGGGTCAGTGTCATGTATAGTACAAACTAGGAAAGAAGGCATTGCTGGAAAAGAACTAAACCCACTTTCTTCATTAGCCAACTAAAGTTGATTCCCTACTTGAGACATTGCAATGTCTAGCCACATACTGGACACACATGTATGTCTTACTTGAAACAAAGCCATCCCAACCATTTCCTTGACACCGGATATAGTAGATTTATTTATATGTCAGGCAATGCAGAATTAAAACTGAGAGGGAATATCTCAAGCAACCTTTATGATCCAAGTAAACAACCAGTGAACTGAGAGCTATAATGAGGCAGTGTTTTTCCTGTGATGTCACTGTGGTGTCTGAGGTTGCTATGCGGCATTAAAGACATTTCATTTCAGCAGACAAGCTGCAGCAGGTGGTCTAAATGATGTCATGTAAATTGATTTCCCTGCAGCACGTAGTGTAAAACTCAACCTGTGAGTCTGTTTACAAGTTTAACAGAGTGACACAATCATCTCTGTTTTACGTACTTGGACAATGTAACATGTTTTTCTCTCAAATATTGAGATTGTTAAATCCTAAACGTTATTTAATCATTGGAGGTTTTTTGGGGGGAATTACAGAATGAATATTAGAGCTGTTGATGCCATCTATTGGTTGCCTGTCAGGATAACACAATCAGGGTCTATTGCATGATTTGGCTTGGTAGTATTATTTGTAGTAATATGGATTTACTTTTTCTTGATATATAAAAGCTCAATGTGTGAATATACAGGTAAAAGCCAGTAAATTAGAATATTTTGAAAAACTTGATTTATTTCAGTAATTGCATTCAAAAGGTGTAACTTGTACATTATATTTATTCATTGCACACAGACTGATGCATTCAAATGTTTATTTCATTTAATTTTGATGATTTGAAGTGGCAACAAATGAAAATCCAAAATTCCGTGTGTCACAAAATTAGAATATTACTTAAGGCTAATACAAAAAAGGGAGTTTTTAGAAATGTTGGCCAACTGAAAAGTATGAAAATGAAAAATATGAGCATGTACAATACTCAATACTTGGTTGGAGCTGCTTTTGCCTCAATTACTGCATTAATGCGGCGTGGCATGGAGTCGATGAGTTTCTGGCACTGCTCAGGTGTTATGAGAGCCCAGGTTGCTCTGATAGTGGCCTTCAACTCTTCTGCGTTTTTGGGTCTGGCATTCTGCATCTTCCTTTTCACAATACCCCACAGATTTTCTATGGGGCTAAGGTCAGGGAGTTGGCTGGCCAATTTAGAACAGAAATACCATGGTCCGTAAACCAGGCACGGGTAGATTTTGCGCTGTGTGCAGGCGCCAAGTCCTGTTGGAACCTGAAATCTCCATCTCCATAGAGCAGGTCAGCAGCAGGAAGCATGAAGTGCTCTAAAACTTGCTGGTAGACGGCTGCGTTGACCCTGGATCTCAGGAAACAGAGTGGACCGACACCAGCAGATGACATGGCACCCCAAACCATCACTGATGGTGGAAACTTTACACTAGACTTCAGGCAACGTGGATCCTGTGGGTCTCCTGTCTTCCTCCAGACTCTGGGACCTCGATTTCCAAAGGAAATGCAAAATTTGCTTTCGTCAGAAAACATGACTTTGGACCACTCAGCAGCAGTCCAGCTCTTTTTTTCCTTAGCCCAGGTGAGACGCTTTTCGCGCTGTTTCTTGGTCAACAGTGGCTTGACACGAGGTATGCGGCAGTTGAAACCCATGTCTTTCAAGCGTCTCTTGGTGGTGGATCTTGAAGCACTGACTCCAGCAGCTGTCCACACCCTTTTTTCACAATCTTGACTAGGGCGCGGTGATCCCTATTGCTTGTACACTTTTTCTGACCACAGTTTTTCCTTCCCTTTGCCTCTCTATTTATGTGTTTGGACACAGAGCTCTGAGAACAGCCAGCCTCTTCAGCAATAACCTTTTGTGTCTTTCCCTCCTTGTGCAATGTGTCGATGGTCGCCTTTTGGACAGCTGTCAAATCTGAAGTCTTCCCCATGTTTGTGTAGGCTTCAGAACTGGACTGAGAGACCATTTAAAGCCCTTTGCAGGTGTTTTGAGTTAATCAGCTGATTACTTTGTGGCACCAGGTGTCTTCAAAATGTAACCCTTACACAATATTCTAATTTTGTGACACACGGAATTTTGGATTTTCATTTGTTGCCACTTCAAATCATCAAAATTAAATGAAATAAACATTTGAATGCATCAGTCTGTGTGCAATGAATAAATATAATGTACAAGTTACACCTTTTGAATGCAATTACTGAAATAAATCAAGTTTTTCAAAATATTCTAATTTACTGGCTTTTACCTGTATGGCTAATATATTGTACTTACAGCACAACAGATGATTAAATTGGCAATCACAACTTACATATGATATCAATCACAGAAAATACATTTGTACAGAAATGTCTGGCCAGAGAACATGCAGAAGCATATACACGTAGTATAGCTTACTTAAACCAGAGAAGGATGTTTTTTATATAGAAGAGCTGTCCAAAGCTGAGTCCTGCTCCTGTCTCGTTTTTTATTTATAGGTGTTTAGTGTTTTCTCAGCCGTGTTACAGCTCCTCCAGATTGCATCTAAATTACACATTGGCTTTACTACAGAGTGGTAAATTAAACCTTATTTCCAGAAGCACAGAGGAAATGCTGACGTGTGTCTGAGTGAAAGAATGTGATTTGCAGACTCAAGACTCTCTTTCATAACAGCCCTCCAACTTGGGCTTTGTTATCTTATACTGGAAACAATTAGATTTGAAACAAATTATGGGAAACCAGTCAGAGAGGAGAAATACAGACATCTTCATTTCCACCGGGGTCACAGAGAAGAGTTTGAAATTGGTCCCTCATCTAATTAAAAATGTGCAGGCCTCGATGAAATTAAAAGTCTGAGCAAAGCTCATGTCAGGGATGTTACAACTAAATTTCATCTAAGCCAAACACCACAGAAGTTCTGCCCTCTAGAAGTTTCTTTACCGTTATGGTCCTACTGATACCCCGCCCCACTTATCTTTTCTTATTCATCACTGAAGTTTCCTGGAAAAGCTAAACCTGTCAGACAGAAACATCACCCTCTGCTGTAAAGTAGCACTGCCACATTGTTGATGTAGCCTAATTGGGTGAGCTGGCTTGTTTGAAAACTTTCCCCCCATTGGGACTCAATAATTTAGAAGGACTTTGATGTTTTTAGTTTGCCATTTGTGGGATGGAAGTGAAGAAGGTTGGCTATACAGCAGAGGGCTCCCCCAATCCACCTGGTTACTCTCTGGGGACCAAAGGACCACATCTGCACCCGATCGGATCGGAGAAACCCCACTGACAAAATACTTCCACTGCCCCCAGGACAAAGACTGAGGGATGTGGTCTCATTAAAAAAATGTTGCCTTGTAATACACATGCAAAAATCTGTGTACCACATTGGATCCTTTTTGCTATTATATTTATTAGGCCTCTCTTACATGTAATGGTTGCAGTATCCACTTACTGAAAGCTGTGGACAATTTATGGCTGAAGTCAGTTGATTCATTATTGCACCTTTGCCCCTGTACCTGGCTTTTATGCTGTACCTGGCTTATATGGCTTAAAGGCTCACTTTTAACACTCCCAAACGATTTGAGGAGGAAGGGAAAGGCCTTGAGAGCTTTCAGAGTCACTCTAAATCAACTATTGTTTTACATGCAATTGTGGGATCAAGACGACAACTGCTACCTGCATACTTTCCTTTCTCTTACTCATGGCTGAAGTTTTAGAGCCAGACAAAACTGAGTCCTTTCCTGAGAAGCAACGGTCCGAGAAACCTGGACCCACCATCGCACCATGACAGATCCTACCTGGGAGAGAGGTGCAAAGATGAATATGTCCTACTTGTGGCTAAGGTGGATGTGTGCATTCTGCAAAGCTGGTGTGAAATTCCATCATTGAGAGTTACAGAAAATGACGCTGATCTACTGTACGAGCATCTAGGCTTTCGCTGTGTGTGTAACGGGGAGACCCACTTTAGTTTTATGAAAACACCGATAGGCTTGGATTGCAGCAAAAATGAAGCAAGTAATCCTCTTAATTCTGCTGAAAGAAGACTTTTACTTGTTGCCATGTTTGCAGCATCAAAGAAAAAAGACTCTCTGGGCTAACAGAGAAGTACTGTCTCAGACTGCTGTTGGTCGGCTCCCAGCAGTCCTCTCTTGAGATCTCAGTTTCCATGTTCAGGCTGCTAGCGTTCTAGTTTAAGTATGGAATTCATACCACAGACCAAAAATATGTCTCACCCTTCCCTGGTTTACCATGTCTACCGACTCGGTGTACTTTATCCTTCCTTTTCACTTTTTCCAAGTTTCCTCTTTTTTAAGTGTTTGCCATTACTCATTCTGTTATTGCCCACACAGATATATGATATTATCAGGGCCTGAAATTAACACCCGACCACCCGCCAAATGCAGGTGAATTTTGCAATTAGCGGGTAACAATGTCAATTTACCTGCCACATTGGCAGGTAGCCAATGAGAGTTGAGTGATTCAGACACGTAACTATCGGTAACCAGGGTACGCAGTTGCTTATGGGCCCGGACCAATCAGCATTACTGGAAGACATTGATTGACAGCCGGGGCCCCTATCGCATTTTCATTACTCGAAAAAAAAAGTTAACTTCAGGCCCTGGATATGACATACATCAACATACATTGCACATTCACTTTTATGAGTAGGTATGAATTCTTAAATGAATGGTATACAATTTTCCTATTATGACTGTGAAAAAATAAATGCTGGCTATATATTTTAATGTATGTGCAGGTAAGTGTTTGTTTTTAATACATTTTAAAATAAAATACCCTTTGACATTTTAGCAGGAAAAGCACAGCTGTGATAAATAATATTAATGTCCCATATCAGTGCATAATGGCTCACTGACATGAGTTCCTGTGGCACTGAGCCATCGCTAGGTTTATTAGTCCTTTTTCTGCTATGAGATGTAAAAAAAACTCTTTGAACTAAACCTTTACCTATGATCATTTAAAAGGTATTGGATGTTTATCGAAAGTAAAATGATTAGCAACAGAGTTGGAGTGGTTGTAACTAAGGGAGTGGGCGTGACTATGTACACTTTCTTCTTTAAATTAGCAATAATTGATTTCTGGGGACTTGGGGGCAACACTGCCATACAGTATTGCCACCGTTTCATATTAATATAACAATATGTTAGCAAACAGTTACTTTTCATATGTAGCAGTTACAGAACATTCACTAGGAGACACGTATCGAGACACTGGGTGAATTTGAGTCCAATAGCCACTGTCCTTTCGGATTTAATTTTGTCTAGGCAGATATATCGGCTAATATTAGCTTGTTACAAATATATCAGTATCGGTGAATATGTTGGCCAATAAGTAACAAGAACATGCTGTAGGTCTACAGGAATGCTTGATTTACACAGTGTCTAAGGGATCTATACCAGGATTGTTTGTCCTTTGTGTATATTAAACAAAATGACTATCTCCTGATAAATCGGTGTTGAAACTCCTAAATATGGAGATCAATATCGATGTTTCCTTTAGAGAACTCAGTAATCAATGAAAAATAAGGAGCTTTGTTGTATAAGGTCCCTAACTAGGATAAAAACCCTACACTAAACACATAAATGCTAGACAGCAAAATATACCTTACTTGTGTTGCTGAGAAGCATATCTTTATGAAGAATCACTGACTTATTGATTTGGTGAGCCTCCCATTGGTTCCTGGAGTGGAGAGGGTCTGCCTTGCTGCTGGATGGAAACATAGAGAAAACTAACGTAGGAACTGCTGGTTGAACAAAGCATCTATTGTTAAATGTTCCCCGCGGTTTGGGGAATTGGCAGCTGAATCCAGATTAAAAAAAGTAAGGGTAGTGTAAATAAATGGGAAAAATCAACAATCTGCTTCCAGAAAACCTAAAATAACTTGGGTGTAATGTGAGTCCCTTGGAGAAGACAGACTGTGAGGACAATCTCCCCACCCAGAAGTCATTTGATTCTGTGCAGATTTGTTCGTTTTTTTCCACAATCTTTGAGGTGGCCAAGGACTGGCAATACTTTTACCTACCTCACCTAGTGTAAAAACATGTTTCGTTAATTAATCTTGTGAAATGTTAGTTTTAGCACAGCACTTGATGTTGACATCTCACTTTAACAGCTGTAACCAGAAATTGGGTTCAGAAGTACTGTACGCTACATTTGACCTAGTAAAGACACATGAAAAAAAAATAAAAAACATTCCCACACTACTTAAAGTAGCTTCTTAAAAAACATTTTAAATGGTATGTGTTAGACTTCACATATTTTCCTTTAAACACCTAAAAGGAAAGGAGCAAATGGGAAAATCACATAAATCCTCATACATATCCAAGTCAGTGGACGGCAAACTCCGTCGTTCTCCAAACATGAATCGCAAAACCAGAACTGAACAAATAAACTCTTCACCATCCAGGAAGGGCACATGGTGCGAATTATGAACTTTGACCTTTTCACACTGAAGAGCTATAATAAAAATACATGGTGTTTTCACTCTATTAGTTTAATTTGTGTGTGGTTGTCGCCCAGCTCACATATGAAAGTAGTTTTCTCTCATATCAGGGAGCAAGTAGCCTGCATTCCAAAGTTTACATAAGACAATTCCCTCATTCCCCATATCTGTCTGGGTCACATCATACTGCTGTAGACTGGCTCTAAACTAAATTTGTTTTTAAAAAAGTGATTTATTAGAATGTACACACTTGAGAAATAATTACTGACCTCGTTTTTTGAGTCTCTGTGAAAATGCAGTTATGTATTGGAAGCCACTTTAAATCAGTTATGTCCTTTATAATGATGGTGTTTAAAGCTGTCCTTCATTAGGAAGAGACTGTAGAAAAGACTGATATCTCTTCATAAGAAACATGGCCCAATAGACATATAACAAAAAAAAAATAATATTTAGAGAATTAATTTCTACCCCAATCACATACAATGTAGAGGATTAAAAAAGCGTTACTGTATATCACCTACAGTTTCATCTCATTGAACAGACAAACAATTCCTTTATTTAAAATAGTTTGTTATCTCTCGCGTTCTCTTAATTAGTGTGAACAGTACAACCTCACTGCAGCCCAGCATTATATGTATGAGGCCTTGCAAAAACAAATGTGCATCATTATAGCGGATTCAAAGTTGGTTTAATTTACTGAGAAATTGGTTCCAGTTGTTGCCCTTAAGGCATAGGGGGTATTTGTCTTGATGAATGCCCTTAAAAAAACAAGTGGTTAGAGCAAACATTGCAGTATAGTAGATCATCTCACTCGTGTCTCATTGACATTATTCACCATTATTAATTTAAGTTTTTGTGTCGCATGTAATGCATTTCTTTCCTTACAGTAAACTATAACTTTGGAAACAGGAATCAAATTAATTACAGATTGATATTTTAAAATATATATGTATCTCTTCCACCTTTCTGTCTCAACATCGTCCCTTACCTCTTTGTTTAATTCGCAGGAGAGCTGTAAAATCAGCACTCAATTGCAAACAAAAATCAAAGGCTCCCCTGGGAGTGCTGCACGTTGAAGAGCTGGGTAAAGAACTATTTTTACAGCTGGAGAGATAAACATGTGTGTGTTTGGAAGATTTCTACTGCAGCCAGAGCCATAACCTCCTTTGGTAGGTTGAGATACAACTAGATAATCCAAATGACTTTCATTACAACAGCATTATAAAAGCCTTGTACATTCCACAGTGATGTTTCATTTATTTGACAAATGTCTAATTTAAAAGGGTGTTGGTGTAAAAATACATAAAAAATCGTCATAAAAAGACATGAACCATGTTTTATTTTTCCATTTCATTTTGTTTCCTATACTTTGATAAAGTAGATACTACAAATAGATATACATATACTGTATTATTACAGATAAGCATAATGTATAACATTACTGTAAATTCTTGTGTACAACACAATAGATTGATGGTGTCTTTTGTATTGTTTTGAAAATGCACTGTGAATAGACATAACGGGATCTGCTTTAAACTGTCATCAAAATATAAAAATTATAATAAAGAAATCAGATCTGATAAAAACACTGTACTGTCTATGCAGATATGTATCCAGTGTAAAACAAGCCATATATATTTTTTGAACATATCTATTTTCTTTCATTGTGTAATTCAATGACTTGCTCTTGAAAGATATTCTACTATTACTACAACTATTTATTTTTTCATTTCATTTTTCATGGCAGCAGCAACATCTTGCCAATATCTGAGGGAAATCTTGGGAGTCTCTTTTTTAAATTTATTTTATTATTTTGTTTCTCCCTCTCTGTATGTGTTATAATAATATACCTACGTGTGGCCAGCAACGCCTGGTCAAAGAAATTACTTTAAGTTTGACACTATGCACTGGCCCTTTTACTCCCATTAGAACCACCCCAAATGAAAACCACATATGAATAACCAGACCCCTAGTTCCAAAGTTACAATAACAACTTTCTATCCCCAGGCTGTTTTCTAGTTAAAGACAACATGTTTTTCTCCTATAAAATGTCTGTTTCCTTTATCGTCTTGTGCTCTGTTTATTCTTTTAATTCACATATGCCACCGTACTCCCCCAGTCTCTTTCTCACAATATATGTACATATGTGAGCTTTGAGTCTGTACCCAGGTAATTCTTCGCCTGGCACTTGTATGTGCCAGAGTCAGAGGCTTTGGGCCACTGAATGATAAGTGTGCCCTGAGGGTGGAGCAGTTCGCTACCCGTGGGTCGGCCCTGTTCTGCCGTAGACAGAACTGAATGATCGGGCAACTCCCAGGTGATCTCTGGCTTGGGGATCCCAATGGCAGCGCAGTTGAGCTGGATAGGGGTCCCGGTCACCGCCCTCACACTGGGAGGTGGCCCTGTTGTGATCCGTGGAGGGTAGGCGATGATAATAACAGGGACAGTTAGCACAGCCTCCCCAGCATCGCTTCGAGCCCTGCAGATGTAGTTCCCTCGGTCGTGGAGAGTTGTATCCTGAACAACCAAAGTACCATTCGCTAGTAACTGGTAGCGCCCGAGAACTTGAGGCCGAGTAAGAGTGTGGCCACCAGGAATAGTCCAGTAGACTCTGGGTGTGGGACTACCATCAGCTAGACAATGAAGAAAGAGAGGTTCTCCAGACACTTGGCGTATGATGCCCCTAGGCCTTGTTAGGATATACGGCTTCTGTCCGACATCCAAAATGATTAGCTTCTCTATGTAACCCAGAAAATTCTTGGCACCACAGCGGTACTTCCCAGCATCTTCTTTGCGAGGGTTGTAGATAACTAAAGTCCCATTGTTACCTAGGTGGTGGCCACCAGTAAACCGTGTTCCGTTGGGCAAAGTCCAAGTGATCTCTGGCATTGGGTATCCATCAGCAGAGCAGTTCAGAACTGTGGTTTTCCCAATCTGAGTCACAATACGTTCGTTATAGGGGTTCTTGAAGATCGGCCTGCGGAGCATACTGCTGACCTCGAGCTGCACCACCATTACTGCTTCTCCTCCATCATTTCTCGCCATGCAGATGAACTCGGCTGTATCAGTCGGCCGCACGTTACGAATCTCTAATGTCCCATTATGGTAGACATTAATCCTGCTGCCAAAGTATGGTGCTGTCAGAAAGATGTTATCAGGCATAATCCAAGTGATACTAGGTTTGGGATTGCCCTCTGCTTTACAGTCTATTAATTTCCTGGAGTATTTACCAGCTACATCTTTAATTACAGTCCTGTTCTGCCGGTAACCATTGATCACTGGTGGATTCCCTTCTATATCAAGCTTGTAGACTTTTCTATTTTCTCCAGCAGGATTTCGAGCCATACAAACATACTCCCCAGCATCGATAAGCTTCACATCCCTGATATCCAGGGAGCCATTGACATGCATTAGGTAGCGTTCATTAGATGCTGCAATGACATCGTTGGTCGGCAGCATCCACAGGATCTTGGGTTTGGGTTCCCCAAGTGCTTCACAGTCAAAGCGGATGTTCCCTCCAGGCTTCACCCTGGCATGTGTCTGGCTGGTTGGACGTATCCTGGGGGCAGCGGCCACCACAGTGATATGTAAATGCATCTCATCCTTGCCCACCTGGTTCTCAGCAAAGCAGGTGTAGTCCCCTTCCTCTGACATTCCGACCTGGAGAAGCACAACACAGTGATGTAAATTCTTTTGAAAAATGTTTGTGTCACTGAGGAGAATGACATGCCATTGCATACCTGGTTTAGGTAGAGAGTTCCATTGTCAAAAAGTGTATAGCGTCGTGCTCGTCCTCCTCCACTGCTTGCATCAGACTGAAGAGCACTGTTGACAACTGTACCGTCTGGTAGACCCCAGGAGATCTCTGGCTTTGGTGCTCCTGATGCTTTACAGTCAACCTTGAAGTCATTACCGTAGGGTACCTGCTTCTTCCCATAGAGCTTCGGCTCTATCTTGGCTGGCTTCATTGACACGCTGACCTTCATGAGTTGGACATCATCACCAATTTTGTTTCGTGCCACACAGAGATAGTCTCCAGCATCTTTATCACTCACAGTGCTAACAATAAGAGTACCATTATCCAGAACCTGAATTCTGCTGCCCATCCTGAAAAAAAATATATGACAGAAATAAGACTTAGGAATTTGAGAGGAAAGAATAAAGCCTGAACAAATATAAGTGAGCAGAGTTCATATAGTGGGATCTTTTATTTTGTACAATTAAATTCTTCACAGTTCTAGAAAACGTCTCATGCTTTCACACATCACAGTCGTTTCCACAAAAACAGCAAATCGTTTTATATTAATGCATTAAAATAGAATCCACTGGGAAACGACATAAAAAAAAAACCTCAAAAGAGAACATTGTGGTTGCTAAGAAAATCTTCGAATAGTTAATAAAAATGAACAGCGGAAAACTTAATTACTAAATACTTAACACCAAAACATGTACATAAACTCACTAGGGAGGTTAAAATGACTCAAGATTTTATGACTGACCAGTAAACTGAGCCAAGGATTGAAAAAGACTAAAAGGCATTGTAGTGTAAGTAAGTAGTATAAATAAGTCCAGTGTCAGCTGAGAATATGCAGTATTTATGGAGTTGCTTCTGAAGCTGATGTAGCAAGTTGGTAAAGCTTCGGCTGAGTAACTATCACATCAAAAAAAAAATGTTTTTGGAAGTTCTGCATGGCCTTAAACTGTTAAGAAATGTTGAGTCTGTTTTGTCCAAAATGTTAGTAATGTTTGTGTTTTAGCTTTTACTCAAAATTTTGCTGTAAATGCTTCTATTCTTCTGTGCATTACTACCACTGATCAAGGGATTTCTTTTACCTGTGCCATTGGTCCACCACAGCTTTAGAGGGCAGCCTCCAGATGATCCTGGGTTTAGGGTCTCCTGTAGCTGAACAGTTTAGTCTCAGCTGGTCCTCAAAGAACAACACTGTCATGCGTTGGGATGTCTCCACTATTTGAGGTGCAGACTCTTGCATCTCTACTGTTAGAGTCACCACCCGTCTCTCTGAGCCAGTAGAGCTGGTAGCAATACATTCATATTTGCCGCTGTCTGCTGGAGTCATATCCTTAATGTGAAGGGTTCCATTCCAATACACTGATATCCTTGTGTCTCTGGCAGGTCTGTAAGGTCGTACCAATGACCCATCATGGAGGACCCAGTGAATAGTAGGCTGAGGGCTGCCCTGACCAGTGCAGGGTAGCCACATGTTTTGGTTTACACCCGCTTTCACCTGTTGCCGTTTCTCCTCCACAATACCTGGGGGAGCTGCCACCACCTGCAGTCGGACTGTAACAGTATCAGCTCCAGCTGGATTACTGGCGATGCATTTGTAATGACCTCTGTCATAAACAGACACCTGCTCAATGACCAAAGTCCCCTCAGCAGATACTGATACCCTTCCCTTCTCTGTGTTTTGACCCCTGACCTGTGTTCGGTTGGCCAGGATCCAGGATATCATGGGTGTGGGCCGGCCCTCTGCTTTACATTTCATCTCCACAGTGTTTCCTGCATGAGACTTTATATCACGCATTTTTGCCTCCATGATGCGCGAGGGGTAGGCCACCACAGAGAGAGTGACAAAAAGTTTATCTGATCCATGATCATTCTCAGCTAAACAGATGTACTGGCCACGGTCCTTAATGTTGGCATTCTGGATCGACAGCGTGCCATTGCTCAACACCTCAAACTTGCCCATTCTCCCCTTAACAGTAACGGTGCTTCCTTAAGGACAGAGAAAGAGAATTTCTCAACAACATTCAAGTTAAAAACATCCTAAAACAACATTTATAACATTACTATGACGAGCACAGATTCAAAATTCAGATTCATACACATCATAATTTAATATAAAAACAGATGGGTTATACAAAATTGCCCTAAAACAATGTCATAACATAAGTACTTCCAAACCCTTTTATCAAGAAAACAATCAACACTGTGCTCCCTGCTTTTTGAAATCTGAAAAACATTACAGTTGCCTCAATGAATTTCATTACCATTCTTACATATTGCTTATAGCTGAACATGAATATAAAGAAGCAGTTTTCACATGGCTTTTAAAAGATGTTTACGCTACACCTGAACCTTTTCTATTGTTTTTCTAAATGATAACAATTGATGAAATATTTTCTTTACCTGTAGTTGCGGAGAATCGTTTCCAGGTTATGGCTGGCTGAGGGTTTCCAACAGCCTCACATGGCAGGAAAGCATCTGAGTTAGATAACACGGTGAAGCTGGCTGCATTGCCACCAACTATCTTTGGTTTGTTCGCCATGACCTTTGTAGTGGGCTCAAAGCCAGCAATACTGGCACGTGTAGCTTCATTGCCAGTGAGATGATTATAAACACTTGAGATGGCATTGTGTTTGCCTATATTGTTGTATGGGGCAGGGGTGTTAGTGTATTCCTGCTTAGCTGTAAGAATGGTCTTTGTATTGAGGCCTTTATCTGCACTGTCTCTGGCACCACTGCTCTGCACAGTAGGTTGGAGTCTCCTCATTGGTGGCCTACGAGTGGTGTGACCGGTGTTCCTCTGTGTTGGTGGTCTGATGTTGCTGTGGACTTTGGGTTGCGCTGTTGTGTCAGGCACTTTTGTTTTAATTTGCATAAATGTGGTGGTGGGGGTAAATGTGGTTGAAGGGATGAAAGGCGCCTTGGTTGTAGTATAGGCTGTTAAACTGCTAGATCTGCTCCAGCCAAATTCCTCATATAAGTCAGTCTCCTTCTCTGATGTTTGGGCAGTGGAAACAACTACTGGAGTGCTGTCCTCTTTCCTAGATGGTGTGTAAAGGGGCTTATAAAGTGAAACAGTCCGTTGTGTGGTTGCCTCCATTGTAGTTCCCATAGTTATAGCCTCTGTTGTAGGGTGAAATTTAGTGATTGCTGGTTTCTTGAAGGGTCTCCTGCCTTTTAAGGGCCTTCTTCTTCGCCCTTGATGTCCTCGTGTCCCACCAGGCTTCTGTCTGATTATTAGCCAGTTATCAGCTAGTCCCCCAGACCCAGATAATAAGCTTTCATCAGGATTTTCAATTGAAGGAGGTTTGACAGTAGGTGGGGAAGGTAGAGTTTGTGATTCTGGTGGTGTTTCAGCAGTGGTGGCAGACTTGGAGTAATATGATGGACTGGTAGAAGTTAGATAGTGAAAGCTGGGTCGCAATGTTGTGAACTCAAAATCTGCAGGGGACAAGTCTTCGTAGTCATCATCTAATGAGCCCTCTTTGCTCCCTGTGTGTCTGGACGGAGACAGAGTCTCGGGTTCGGGAAGAGAGTTTGCGGTGGTGGTGGTGGTGGTGGACAGAGCAGCAGGGGTTGTGGTTGCGGTCAGTGTTGTAGTTTCAGCTGTAGTTGAGGTTTTTGGGGTGATGGGTGGCTTCCTTAGCCTGCTTAGTATCTTTTCCCTCTCCTTGCTTCCAAACAGCTTATTCCATGGAATTCTTCCACGGATAATCTTAGAGACAGTTGTAGTAGTGATAGTGGTGGAGATTGACAAGTCTTTATTTTTGGTCAAAAATGGATCCATTGTAGGGTCAAACTCGGGGGCATCAGCAGAGGTCATGTAGCCACTGGAAACATCTGGCCTAGACTCTGTATGGGTGAAGGGGGCATTTGAAGTAATGTAATAGTTTGTGGTAGAAGCTGCAGTTTTTTGTGTCGAGGCAGGTCTCTCTGTTCTGTGTAAGGATGAACTGGAGGAAGCGGTTGGTGTGACCACCTGCAGACCAGTGGTTACTGTCTTCTTTTTGTCTTCATCACAGTCTGAGGAAAAAAAAGGAAACAGATATACAAAAAAACAGGTGAACAGGCACACAGTCAACAATGAAGCAAAACTTGTCTCCATTTGCTAAGAAAATAAGGCTGCTTACCTGTGGTCAGTTCAATTCTATAAGGCACTGTGACGTTCCCTTCCTTCTTTGATGAGGGCTGTTTAAGCTTATTGATCAAGGACTGTATGTTGGTGATCTTGTTGGGTTTAATTATCCTCCTGCGGCCTTGGAAGGTCCTCCTGCGGCCCCCTTCTCTGCTGTTCTTGTGTGGGATGATTTGGATTTGCTGCCGGGAGATGATAGTGGATCCTGCAGGCAGGCGTGGGGATTTGATTGTCTGGGTCGTGTGGAAGGTTATCTCATCTTGCTGTCTCTCTGTGGTAGTGACGGCTGTGAATGTTGACTGCCGTTCTGGGTCTGTGTGAATGACTAGCTCCACTGTGCCTGGGCCATCCCTCATTGGAGTGACATGAGGGTCCGTGGTAAATGATAGAACCGCTCCAGTGGACGTCTCAGGCTCTGCAGGTTGTTCTCCTGAGAACTGGAGCTGAGTTTCTTCTGAAGTGTCTGTCACAGTAAGTTGGAGAGTGACTGGAAGTTTGTTTAAGCCTGGATTGGAAGCTCTTTCCAGAGCATAAAGTGCAGTGGTCTCATCAAAACTAAAGAGGCCTGCGTTGTGTGAATCTGTGTTATATGGTGTACCTGCATCACTTTGACTTTTACTCCTTTCTGTTGGATGGTGTGTGAATGTGAACTTCATCGGTGTAGAATCTGACTGCATATATGACTCTGTTGTTGGTGTGTTTTTATTTTCAGACACTTGACTTACATCAATGTGATTGCTTACTGTGGAGTCCATGCCAACTGTTTGATGTGCCCCCATTGTTGCTAAATTACTATCCTGATTTGTCTGTGTGGTAGTTTCAGGCTTCCTGTTCTCTTGTCCAAATACTCTACCTTTCTGTGAATTATCTGTCGTTGGTTTAACTATCTTTGGCACAATGATGATATGATCTTCCTTATGATCCTCACCAGAGCCAATTTCCCCATCACCAGAAAGACCAGTGTTTGAGTCTTCATACTTTACCCCCTCTTTATCTGTGCCAGTCTTTATTCTTGATCCTACTTGAGCCTTTTTCATTAGTTCAGCAAATTTCTGTGGGTCCACTTTCCTGGAAGCTTTATCAAACACCCTACTACTCCAGATGCGTCTGTTGCTGACTGTCCCCCTCCTCTTCTGTCCCAGTCTACCTCCTCCAGCCTGTGACCTGAGTCTGGGGAAAGGGCGATCTGAGGTGAGGGTCCTGGATTCCTGACTAGTTCTGTCAGAGGGACTGGAGGAAGGGATCTCATTGAGTGCGACCGTATTTTCAGTCAAGCTTTGGTCAACCTTGTCCTCCATTTTGACCAGTGATCCCTCACTGTCCAAAACCGTCACCTTTTCAGACGTTTCTCCAGTCACTGTCACCTGAGACACTAGCAGATCAACTCCCAGGTGATTAGAGACCAAACACCTATAAAATCCTCTGTCCCTCGCTGTGAGACCCTGAATCAGCAAGGTTCCATTCTCATACACTTTCCGGTTCCCATGAGACTTGTCCAGTACTGAGTGGTCAGGGAGTATCCACTGTGCCAAGGACTCAGGACTCCCTGATGAACTACAGTCAAAAACCAGTTTTTCACCCAGTGGCCTTGAGAGTTGGACACCATTGATCTCTGCCTCTTCCACATCAGGGGAGAGAACGGTCACTCGAAAGACAAGGATATCTGCATCCAGGTAGTTTGTGGCAATGCACCGGTAGAGGCCAGTGTCTGAAGCATCTGCGCCCCGCAGAGTGAGCTTCCCATCAGCAGAAATTATGATCCTCCTGTCCTCACTGGAGTAAGGAGCTCTGACCTTACTTCCATCAGGTAAAATCCACTCCAACAAAGGCTTTGGCTCACCCCGGATTTGACAGCTCAATTGCGCCACACCACCTATGTTACAAATAAAATAAATTAGTCATTATTAGTGGATTCTTATGCATGAGAAAAGAGATTATTTATTTAATGTAGACTGAAGTAAAGGCCAAATCAGCAATTAAGCATTGATCTCTAACTCCCACCTGTAAGTACAGTGTGCTCAGTCTTCGTTAGATTATCTCGCTTGATCATGGTCCAGGAATAATGGTCCTTCTTAGGTGATGTATTTTCCACACGTAGGTTGACCACAGACTGGTACTTAATGTGCAGAGTAGAGAAAGTGGTAGTAGTGCGGTCAAGCTGGAAACTCACCTCTCCCTGCAACAACCATGCAGGGGAGGCTTTAATCTCAGCCTCGATGTTTGTGTGAATTCCTTCCTCTCCCTCTTTTGTTTTCATCTGACTATAACTGTATACCATTTCTGGGCTTCTGGCTAGCATTACGCCTCTCTCCATTGTCATTGGAGAGTCACTGTAGGTGGCCAGGATTTGCCAAAGCTGCTGTATGTGTTCATAGTCAATGTTACACACCAAATATGCAGTTATGCCAGCTGTAAGCAGAGTGACATTCTTTCCCTCCTCCTCCTCCAAAGTTTGTGTCAAGTTCTCAAAAGCAGAGGGCCTCTGGACAGTGCATGATAGACTAGCATCATTGTGAAATTGGTCTGTCAGCTTGATTTGTATGGAGCCCAATGGGGCAATGAAGTCCTTGGGGGAAACTGGAGTAAAGTCCCCCTCATTCAGGCTGATGTTTTTCTGCTTTAGATGGGGTTGGATCCAGGGTTTGGTACAGGTGAAGTCGACACCGGGGAGAAGGGATAGAGGTCGGTTGTGGTAAGGAGCAGGATTTTCACAAACAGGACACAGCTGGCCTCTCGGATTTATCCTGTCTCGCTTGCATTTCAGCACACCTGGAAACATTTAAATCAAGTGTGTAATACTTTATAGATGGCTTCATGTCAAAAAACAAAACATTTACCGTTTCCACATTATGGGCCAACCAAACCAAAACTGATCAGTAAAATGTATGAACCAGAAAAGATCATCATCATACAGCGTTGTAATTTATGAGTTGACTTTTACATTAGCCAAGTCATGAATGAATGTTATAACTTTTGTTCTTCTGTGTCTTTAGAGTTTTCTGTAGGCCTAGAAGAAAAAATGATCTCTGCCTCCAGTGATGTCTCTTCAAAGATTTCTACGTTTTCTTTGGCTATGCCTTTCTTGCTTTGATTACAATTCCATGCTGTATAAATAAAAAAAAAAAGTAAAAGTCTAAGTAGAATAACCTATTACGTAGTTAGCAACATTGCCAGCTGTGCTTAATTATTATAAGCTCTTACCTACTACATAAAAAGGATGCAACTACATCTGCATATAGTAGGGGAGAGCTTATGTTAAGGACGACTCCAGCGTGTTATCAAACCATAATTTCAGGCCGCCCAAAAGATCCTGGACACAGACATGTTAAAAAAACAGTCTAACTAATGGTCTAACTCCACAATTCAGTGCTACACAGTTTATAGACTTTTCACATTAAAACACATATTTTCTTGTATAACGTGGGTAGAAAGAAACCAATGCCTTAAGAAAGAATCCCTTATTACGAAAGAAGGTGTTGTCTTCCCTTGTACATTAGCATGTAAATCTGTCTGATTGCTTTCAGACTAAAGCAAACCAAAGCAAAACCAAAGCAAACGCACACTCCTCACCTGTGTTCCTCTGTGCCCACACTGAGAACCATGTCATACGACAATCACATGCCCATGGGTTGCCATGAAGGAAGAGGTTCTCCAACTGGCTGCAACCTGAGAAGATGTTTTCAGGCAGCGTGGTGAGGAGATTGTCTGACAGGTGGATGTTTCTTACTGAGGACAGCTTGAACACCTGGCTGTGTCTCAGTGTGATGAATGTGTCTGGGTGGAGCTGTTGGAGGTGGTTACCCTCCAGATGGACCAACTGTAGTTTGGTTAGGCCATAGAAAGCCTCTGGGCTGATGAAATCAATGTGATTGTGGTCCATGTGGAGTCTCAGCAGACTCTCCAGGCCCTTGAACGTCTCTTTTTTGATTTCCTTTACTTTATTAAAAGACATCTTCAAGACCTGTGAGAACATGATTGAGACGTTGGAAATGTTTGTCAAAAGAATGTTCATTTAAGACTATTAAAAGGTCCCATGGCATGGTGCTCTTTAGATGCTTTTATATAGACCTTAGTGGCAGAATTACAGCCACTAGAGCCAGTCCCACAATGAGCTTTCCTTAGGACGTGCCATTTCTGAGTCTGTAGCTTTTGAGGAGGAGGGGGGGGCAAGGTGGAGGCTGGGGCTGTGGCCTTGACCAACTGCCACTTTGCTTGTTTGAAATCATGATGTCTCTCTCTCATGAGTGGGTCAAATTCTCTGGGTGGGCAAAGCAGAGAAAGGGGATTTAACCTTGCACCTTATGACCTCATAAGGGGAGCTCATCTTAATGTTAAAAAACCTCATAAAAGTGACATTTTCATGCCAAGGGACCTTTAACACACACCAGCACATTACTGAGGTATACCATGAAATGTTGTCAAGACAACAGAATAATTATTAGTCTGGAAAAGGGCAAGCTATCAGTTATTGGAGAGTATCATTTATACAAAATAAATAAAAGTGGAATATAATGCAATCAACTACGAAATTCCCATAATAATGCTCTCCTTGTGAATTTGGGGGGGGGCATTTTTGTTAGGATTGGGCTCTTAATGTCTGAGTTTGTAGCTTGTGGTGCTGATGTACTGGACTATGTTATACGGCACTAATATTTTAACCATCTTTTATAAATTCAATTATGTGAACATCAGTGGAAGTAAATTTGTGTCATTCTGCTCAAGTATTGCCCTAAACCAAAAGTTCCTGGCAGGCTTTTCACACTAGTGTTTTTGATATTCCACTACAGTGAACTTGTGTTCCAATATTACAAGACAGGACTGTAATCTGTCCACCAGAGAAGGTAAAATATGATTTTACCTGTAAAGACCTGAGGTCTTGGAAGGCTCGGTTGTCAATACTGTGGATAGTGTTGCTATGCAGCATCAACAACTCTAAGTTCTCAAGTCCTGAAAGATCATTTTCTCTCAAGACAGATATACTGTTGTACCTAAAAGCAGAGAAACAAAAAAAACAGACTTCAGCTTATTACCTCAAATGTACCACATACTGGGCTGGGCTTTATACACGTTACTGATCCAACCAAGAAATGTGTTACTTTAATCATTGCTCCCTTTCCCAATCAGAAAAAAACAGAAAATATTAACTTATTTTATATTATTATTTAGTTATATATTTAATAATACATGAACTTTTCCATCCCTTATCCAATTGAGTATCCAACTAGTAATTATAATAGTATTTAATCTCTTACTTCACCACAGATTTTTGGCATGCTTTTGGTGTAAAGTACTATCTATCTATCTATCTATCTATCTATCTATCTATCTATCTATCTATCTATCTATCTATCTATATTAAACATTTTGTATTTTCCACAAGGATTTGTTTTGAAGCATGGTGGTACTTCAGTGTTTTGAGCTGAACTGGCATATCAGACCTCACCTCAGGTTTAAATTGGACAGGATTACATTGGGAATTATGCGAGGTCGGCACAGTAGAAATAGTGTAGAAATAAAAATGGTAAAGGTCTAAGTTTAAAGAGGTCAAAAACTCAGCAACACTTGTACAACTTTAATGTAAGACCAACGCATTTCGGCTTGTTGCCTCAAGATGACCCTGATGAAGGCCACAAGCCAAAAAGGTGTCATAAGCCTACTACAAGTGTTGCTGAGTTTGGACCTCTTCACACTTCCTTCCGTTTTCCATACACATTGGAAGTAGGTGAACTTTTGACAGAAACCCCAACTCTACTTCTTATAGTCTAGGTTGTCCCTCCCAGACAGGTAACAAGAGATGGAATCAGGCACAAACTATACACAACATACCCACACTGCGATGAAGGTTGGTATTTCCTGCCAACAAGTCAAGGTCTTGAGGGATTTAATCAGTGGAATTAAGTAAAAACACCCGTGGGGTGTAACTTGTGTACTGTACACTATCTTGAAAGGGTGAGGACAAAAGCTTTTAGTTGCCTATCTGTTTATGTTTTTAAGATTGGCAACCTGAGGAAACACAAACCAATGGTACTCTCCAAGGCTACGGTAATTTAATAAAATGTTTACCTGTAGCACCATGTTTCATATTTCTGGCAGGCTAGCTAGCTAATAGCACAGCAATTAGCTAGTGGCTACATGACAGGTCGGGACTTGGGCTCTTCATCTGCGAGGGGAAACCAACCAGAGGCTAGCTGTGGCAGTTTTGCGGAGCTGAGAATCTAGTTAGCTGGTATAGTTGTAAAATTGGCATTATAGCTAGAAATTGAATAGGTTATCTAGCTAACGTTAGTTGAATGGGCTATTTGCTAAAGCTGACCTTAGCTAAGAGTCACAGGTGTTAGCTTAAGGTTATGCTAACGTAAATTGGTCAATAGATAGAATTTCTTTTTTTGAAAGTTCCTTTTTACCAGAGATGGTAAATTGTGTTAGTTTAAACTCTGAAAAGCAAGTAGCTAACATTAGTTGTTTTTTTGTAATGTTATTCTTGCTTATAACCATTTTGGAGCTGACAGTCTGTGGTTTGAGTCAATCAATAAAAAAATGGTCTTCCCCCAGAGTATCCCAAGGGTGTATGGCTGCAGTTCTCCAATCATCTGCTAAAAGCTGAAAAAAAGCGAAAGCTCACCCGAGGTTAATTCTTTCCACAGCTGGCGGGATGTGGTCAGGTATTGCGGTCAAGTATCTGAAGGTGCAGTGCACTTCAGTGGGGACGTTGCAGGCGCAGGATTTGGGGCAGTCGCCGCTCGACGGCAGCACAGCAGCCAAGAACAACAGAGCCTTCAGCAGCCACCTCCACAGGTACGAGGCGCTGCAGCCACACACGCTCATTGTGCACGGGCGAGGAGAGCTAGACGTTGAACTGGACCATTAATGAAACCCACCTGGAGAGGAAAGCACGGCGCGTAGAAGCGTTACTGCAATCATGAATACCAATGGTAGATAGATGATGCATTGGCAGATATATGGGTTTATGAAACAACAAACTATAGGCAAATTTATCTGAAAGTATTAGCCTATCCGACGCGGGTAAATATAGTACAACGTTTTTTCCTGTAAATTTGCGTCAGGTCACTCAACTTTATGTATATTTGGATAGGGCAGCCGTTGTTAGGATGGTAATACATTCAAACTGAGAAAATGTCTCATGCAAAGTCTTATGGATACCTAATACATATTCTGTCTATATATAGATATACAATTGTTACACTGTAAAGATAATATATACAATTGATAAGGCAGGATACATTACTTAAAACAAATCTAAATTACCTACGGTTTCCTTCAATGCACTTGAACAGCTGTAGAAAACAGAACTTCTGCAATTATAAGAATGCAGTATTGTAAAAACCCCAATGAAAGAGTAGCTAGAAGGTCCACATTCAGTTTGAGTAGTTCTCCAGTTTGGTTCCTCAGACGAGTCCACCGTGTCTGAGACGCAGAGGGAGGGGAGGCATTTCTGTAAGAGCGCCTGCAGTGAGCGCACACTTTGGTCTCCTCCGCCCCCCTGTAATCTGCTGTAATGTAATCCTACAGTTACTGCAACCATGAAATACTCAGGAAAGTGGTTTGCTGGAGATACCACGCATGCAAATAATAGACTGTTAAACGCCATCAAAAACTTGTCTGCCAAGACAATAATATTTGATTTATGTTATGTTTTAAAAGTTGTTTTCCCATAGAAGCACATACCTCCTAGAAGAATAATTTAAATGACTGATGTGATTTATTAGCTATATCTTGTGTATTCATTGATCACAATAAGTAGTACGATTGCATTTGGACATGGTAGTGGCCCATGCGTGTCTGCATCACACTCTTTGTTAAACAATTTGTCAGATGAATGCACCATGGGAAAGGACAAATATGTTAGAGATTAGCCCAATAAGCATTTAGCTTTATTCTTTCTCACCAGAAAAGCCATTTGAATCACTTATGTTTAAAAAAACAAACAAAAACAAAACATTATTCCAGGAATATGGGGGTCAGTTTCTTTTTTTTCTTATTCTAAATCCAATTCTTTTGACTAGTCTGTTGAATTCCAATAGTCCCTCTGTGCCCACAAATCAGCATATTTAGAGGCAAAGACTTTTCCTCCACATTCTGCTGTTAGTGGATATGTTGGAGGTAACTTCCGAGACCTTTTAAGTTAAATGGTATAGATAATGGTGAATTCACGGCAGGTGTACAAGGGTATTGGTACTCTTTTGATATCGCTTAGCACCCCAAATGCCTACATTTTAAGATCTTCATCTTAAAATCAGCATGTTGTTTATTAGTGGGCAATTCACTGTGGCTGTCATCCACATTTCTTCCGCTTACAAAGCTGCTCGTTCACCACATTTTTCATCCACACCATTTATCCTGACACACACACACACACACACACACACACACACACACACACACACACACACACACACACACACACACACAGGCACAGGCACATTTGCAGAGGGGAGAGTTTTGGAATGTGCACTATCTTTAGTAACACAGAAGACTGTTAATGACTACAGTATGACCTTTCAGTCATATTCAAACCACAGAGGAACAAACAAAGGGATCTGAACTTCATTTTAAATGTGTTGGTGGACTAATAATTTGCATGGAATCAGGCATTTGAGGATCCCTTTCATGAGTTACTTCAGGTCACAGGCTTGTTTACTTGAACATCTGGACAACACACCAACACATGTGGACACGGACAACAACAACACCTCTTATCTTCTCTTCCTCACTGAAGCCTAAATCAGATTTCTTGCTTCTATACAGTATGGCATGCTTCTCACCCAGCAACCAAGAAGAATAATTGGTTTGTTCTAGTTGTTGTTCTCTTAAACGTGTTACCATTGATTTACTAACAGTGATGAGAGAGAACTATTACTGTAATCCAGAGGCTTGTTGACAGATAAACATTTGATTCACTTACCAACTTCCATCACAGTTTTGTGTTTGTAATACTCTATTCTCCTCTCCCCACCTAATCTTGTATAATTATGTAGAATTTCACACCTATTGCTAAATTGCAATCAAAGTGGATTTGTTCTGCTTTATAGAGTAGAATGTTTTTTTTTCTAGTAAGGCACATAGAATTAATTATGTCTTGATCCAAGTTGTCATTATAACGGAAGAGTTGAACATCTTCTTAAATATGGCAAATTGACAGTGACAACAGGGTCAAGGAGAAGAGCTGATGGGACGAGAGTGTATGCGTGTGTGTGTGTGTGTGTGTGTGTTGCCAGTAAAATGATTTGTTTGTTTGTGATTCTGCTGATCACAATGTTGAATGTGGTCCATCTTTTTTCTTGCCAAGGAAACTGTTTCACATTGGCTTTAATTTACTCCAGAGCTACAAGGGCAGCTGTATTATTCCTCAAGCTATAGGCTATAAGCTTCTGGAGGTAAAATTGGGATTCTTCGTGGTTTTTAAAGAACTTTGATTCTGCAGGCTGTTAAAAGTCACAGCTAGCTGGTAGGCTCTGAGGAATCTGTAGACACATACAGCATTGGCCTCAGCTCCTCACACTCACTGTTCGGTTATGACTGGGGGCCCACATTTGTGGGAGTTGAATGACAGGAATAGTGTGGCTTGGAAAAAATATCATCTTACATGAGACTCTTTCAACATCCTTGACATGTTTTTACCTCATGTGTGGAATTTCTCTCTTTATAATTCAGAACATTTAATGTTCTTCTGTTTCTTTCCTTCAAATGTAGGCCTATTATTTCTGATTAGACACACATAGGCATTTGTTATCCATAGTATAAACTAATTTCCCTGTATGTAAGCTAGCACATGGTTAAAGTTTAATTTGACGAGCTTCTGTGGCTCTTGTGTGTGTGTGATTAAAAAGTATACTGTAAAAAGATTTTTTTAGAGCGTCCATCATCTGACATATATAGATGATGTACTGTGTGTGTGTGTGTGTATATATATATATATATATATATATATACTGTGTGTGTATGTATATACAGTATGTATATTATTTATTTAATATTATTATTTCCATGTGCCATGTGTAGTTGGAGCAATAAGCAGAACCAAATCGTTTTTTTATGGCTACCCGGAAGTTGGCATTTTCAAATTGATTCTAATTTGGAACCAGGATTCGGTTCCCAACCCTACCTACAATGCAGGAGGACCAATTTGCAGCAAAAATTAGCAAGGTCAACTGTTTTTGATGGATGTAAATACCTGTTTTGGTGGAGTAGTCAGTGTGTGAGTTTCTATGGTGTGTGAGCATTAGAGAAATCTATTTCTTGGAATTCAGTTCTGTGACTTCACTCCTGCACACGCCTTAATAGTACTGATGAAAAAAAAGAGTCCAGTTCTGTTGACACGTCTGATCGATGTTTCAGTAGTCTGTCATGTTAACAGCTGTCTGTCCTGAGACTGAATTGGCCTTTGACCTTTTAGGATCTTGAAATGGCATTGCGACTACTATGTGAGACAGGGAGGCTACATCAGCCCAGAATATATCTGGCTTGGTCAAATAAATGTGTACTTTTTTGCCTTATCTTGCCTTTTATTGTTTTGATTTTGTAATACTTCTTTTCATATTACAATAACACTATTAATGCAGTTTTGCTGATTTGTGCCAAGATTTAGGATAAAATGTTAAGTTCTGCCACATTAAACACGGTCACTGGAATTTGGTTCGTCAAGCAGTTTAAGTTCAGTGACTTGATTAAAGGTACCACAACATTAGCATTGGGTTTGTTACAAAAAGGATACTTATAATTACAGTGAGGGGAAAAAAGGTATTTGATCCATTGCTGATTTTGTACATTTGCCCACTGACAAATAAATGATTTATTTATTCATTCATTTGAACATTGAGAGACAGAATAACAACAAAAAATCCAGAAAAATGCATATAAATAATTTTATAAATTGATTTGCATTTTGATGAGGGAAATATGTATTTGACCCCTCTGCAAAACATGCCGTAGTACTTGGTGGTAAAACCCTTGTTGTCAGTCCCAGAGGTCAGATGTTTCCTGTAGTTGGCCACCAGGTCTGCACACATCTCTGGGGGGATTTTGTCCCACTCCTCTATGCAGATCTTCTCCAAGTCATTAAGGTTTCGAGGCTGACATTTGGCAACTCGAACATTCAGCTCCCTCCACAGATTTTCTGGTCTGGAGACCGGCTAGGCCACTCCAGGACCTTAATGTCCTTCTTCTTGAACCACTCCTTTGTTGCCTTGGCCGTGTGTTTTGGATCATTGTCATGCTGGAATACCCATCCACGACCCATTTTCAATGCCCTGGCTGAGGGAAGGAGGTTCTCATCCCAGATTTGACGGTACATGGCCTGTCCATCGTCCCTTTGATGCGGTGGAGTTGTCCTGTTACCTTAGCAGAAAAACACCCCAAAGCATATTGTTTCCACCTCCATGTCTGATGGTGGGAATGGTGTTCTTGGGGTCATAGGCACCATTCCTCCTCCAAACATGGCGAGTTGAGTTGATGCCAAAGAACTCCATTTTGGTCTCATCTTAGAATGTTATAAAAATTTTATAAATTGATTTGCATTTTAATGAGGGAAATAAGTATTTGACCCTTCTCAATCAGAAAGATTCTGGCTTACAGTTGTCTTTTATACAGGTAACGAGCTGAGATTAGGAGCACAGTCTTAAAGGGAGTACTCCTAATCTCATCTTGTTACCTGTATAAAAGACACCTGTCCACAGAAGCAATCAATCAATCAATAATATTCCAAATTCTCCAACATGGCCGAGACCAAAAGCTCTCCAAGGATGTCAGGGACAAGATTGTAGACCTACACAAGTCTGGAATGGGCTACGAGACCATTGCCAAGCAGCTTGGTGAGAAGGTGACAACAGTTGGTGTGATTATTCGCAAATGGAAGAAACACAAAAGAACTGTCAATCTCCCTCGGCCTGGGGCTCCAGGCAAGATCTCACCTCGTGGAGTTGCAATGATTATGAGAACAGTGAGGAATCAGCCCAGAACTACACGGTAGGATCTTGTCAATGATCTAAAGGCAGCTGGGCCCATAGTCACCAAGAAAACAATTGGTAACACACTACGCCGTGAAGGACTGAAATCATGCAGCGCCCGCAAGGTCCCCCTGCTCAAGAAAGCACATATACATGCCCGTCGGAAGTGTGCCAATGAACATCTGAATGATTCAGAGGACAACTGCAACTCAGATGAGACCAAAATGGAGCTCTTTGGCATCAACTCAACTCGCCGTGTTTGTCATAATTTCTTTGTCAGTGGGCAAATGTACAAAATCAGCAGGGGATCAAATACCTTTTCCCTCACTGTACCTATTACTCATTTTGAAAAATCAAATTCCCCTTATGATTTCCTGATCATTTATTTTCCATTACATATCCCAACTTTGTGATTGCATCCTTATATCAAATAATTATTAACAACTTATTTCACAACAAATGACTGTGCTCTGTGTAAAGATTCGCCATACAGTAGTGAAAGAAGTGAAAGAAGTGAAATACTTCCAAACGGAGAAAGAGAACTTAAGTTGGGTATCAAAATGCTTTGATATGGAAGTGCAATATTGCTACTGTACTGCTACTTGCCTTGCACTACTTGCGTCCTCAGTTGCTACTGAGCTGGTCAGTTGGGAATCAAAGTAACAACAATGTGGTTATTTTAGAGCATCTATAAGTCCTGCACAGTCTGTCTCGTGGACCTATATCTGAAGGACACTGACCTTTTTGTGAGAGAGCTAAAGCCTTTGCTCTCAGTTGGCTTCAGATGCTATAATCAGAAAAGTGTGATGGTTTTTGTGGACAAGGCCTTCTGTTGGTGTGTGTGAGTGGGTCTGTTTATTGCCTTACTTGTTTCCACTACTACATCAAATTGAAATATACATAGTAGTATTAATCTAGTGTTTATTGATACACTGTTACATGTTTAGCTGCATAACGTGCATGGCACTGCAGTGTGTCATGTGTGGGTACACCATTACAGCTTATGTCTAACTCAGGGCTTTCTGTTGAGCCGTAGTTGGAGTTTGGAATTTGGCGGTATTTTTACTCAAATGTTATTGGAGCCCTCAAAATCCACATGGCTATTTGGCATTGACCTAGTCATTGATAAATTACAAACATCTCACTGACGGTCATCTGTGTCAGTGAGCATGTAAATCACAGAGATGGTGAAAGGAGTTTTGGTTACACAAAGGATGCTCACAATGGTGAACAAATGCTAGGGATTCTGTGCAGGCTGCTTGATGAATGTATGATGGACCTTTGTTTTCCAGTTCTGAGATTAGCAAGACATTCTCATTGTTATGACTTTAATGTTTGAGGGCCAGTGAGTATTTTAGTCCTCCATATGGTTTCAGACTTTCAAGAGAGTAAAAGAAAACTAGTGGAGTGAGAAAGGTTAAGTATTTGCGATGCCAAATAATTCAGGCACCTTTTTATGACTCATTAAATAACACATGAAGTAGGACATTTCAGTTCTTCTTACCTGTCAGTGGCGATTAAAGATCTGTTGCATATTATTAGTGATGTGACACATTTGTTTGCTTTTTCCTGTGTAATAATGAGAAACAATACAGCTTTTCTTAGATTAATCTCTGTTGTGTGTATGTGGAAATAGCCTGCAAGTCTTGGGGAGTTTATAATTTATGCGTACAATCTGGTTTAATGGTTTAACATATGCAGACACTTGAGCATTCAGCTGTAATGAACAAACTGCTGTCTGTTTTTGGTGCATTCATGCTGATCGGTGCACATCGTCCGTACCTTTAGCTCATAAATAATACTCCAGCTTAGCACGGTCAACCTAGTCTCTTTACGGGACACATTCAGCAAAACAGTGGCACACATTGAAGCAGTTTAAGGTCTCTCTCCCTCTCGCGCTCTCTCTCTCTCTTCCTCTCTCGCGTAGTAACCATTTGTTCTTTTTCCCCCTCTTTTCTTTTTTTCATGCATCCCTCCTTTACTGCCGCCTGGAACTTGAGTCAGTTTCTGATCAACAGTTGTTTTTACTGCAGTGCAGGGAGAACAAAACAGATCAAAACTTATACTTTCCATTCACCTACTTCACCTTATCTTTGTTTCTTACCATTGTTTTAGTCCTTGGTCAAAATGTCTTTAGTTTGTCATCTTTTAATCAATTTGATGTTGTTGTTTGAGACTTCTGAAAGAGACGTGCTATATTTGTGTCTGTGTGGCATGTGTATGAGGCCATGGCTTGATGTGCAGTTGTATGCACAAGCGTGTCTGACCTCATTCTTGGTATGTATAAACATGCCAGGAAAACGCACTCCAGTCATTCCAGAGAGTTGTAAAGTCATGCTTTTACTGCCTTGTTTATCCCTCTGATTGCAATAATTGCATTACCATGGTAACTGCCGAATGGTCTCAATCACTCTGCTTTGCTAGTATTATCTTGAAGCCAGACAGAATAATCAGTAAAGTGCACTAATATTCCCCATGCATTCAAAAACATAGTACTAATACACAGTAGCATTTTCTGTCACTTTTTTAGATAAATATTTTCAGTGCAATTATCTTCATCCTATCTGATATGTTTTAGCTGTCTGCAGCCTAGGTGCGCTTCAAAAGATCATATATTTGGAAAGTAGAGCAAGTAATACACAGGATGGAGGGACTGAGGATGTCACAAGCTTGTGAGCTGGCTGGTGTAGCGGGACTCAGCGGTGCATTACCTGACTCTTTTTTTAGTGTTGAGTGATTCTGACATACAGAAGCACCGGGCCTACCACTGTGCTTTGAGCTCCCTGTCATGTTCAGCTGCTGTAACTCCCAGTGATTCCAGAGGTTACAGCCATAGGCCTCATTGACTGAGCACAAAGAAAACATGACCGCATATGTTTCTGATCCGGGTGACCCTGGACCGTGAAAATGAAAGAGTCCTCTGCTGCCTTTTTTCACACCATTTTATTTCCATGCCAAGTGGTCCTTTTGGGCCCTAATGGCCCTAATAAAAACTGAATTCCATCAGAGCCATTAGAGGATATCAAGGTCCTGCTGGTAGTCCTGTATGTCCAGCTCTCTGTTTATCATCATTCTTTCATCTTCACATACATAAAAGCACCACATTGAACACACATGGGAGTTATTTCACTAAAGGAAAATGCCATTAATGAAGAACAGCTCTCACTTTCTCAGTTGCATAAAATAAGATCATTATTGTGTGAGACTGTTACAAACCTGGATAATTTAAGAGACTCATTACAAGTGGATAATTACAAGAATGCAACAGGATGCATATTAAGTTGGAAAAAAAATTGGGGACAATTATATTGCTATAATAATTTAACTGCTAATGAAATTACCACAAGGATGTGCACTTCCTGACCAGCATAAATTATAGGCTTTACTGACAGAGGTTTTGTGACTTCTTTGTCATTGCACTAAACAGAGAATGGATTCCAGGAATAAAATCAAATAAAAAAGTAACAGGCGAATGGCAGGATTGTATTTTTATGAGTGGTATTTTGAAGATTAGTTGGTCAGATTAAATAAAATTGATGCTTGCATAGCATGTGTCATTAACATTAACATGTCATTATCAACAAGTTGTAACGTACTGTGCATGTTCTTCCTCCAGCGTCACTATTTAGATTTGAGTCCCTTGAGAAAACTCTTAGCACTTCCATGATTGCACGACAAAACTCCATAATGGTGAATACAACCAGAAATTGTAATTGAAACATTGGGCAAGTCTTTTTATAAAGCAGCGGGAATATTGTTATTTTATTTAAGATTTTTAATGTCTTTACAGTGTATCTCACAATATTGGAAGGTATAAATGACTGACCAAAGTTCCCACAAGCATTATTAGAGCTTTTGTTGTATACGGTATACGGTAATGTTATTTTGGTGCTGACTCTTTGGAAAATTCCCAACTTTTACTGCTGAAATATTGTCTGTGTATTAGAGACCAAGTAATTAAATCATCCTTCCACCGTCACTGTAATGCTCTCAGTGTGTCAGGTGATGCCAAAAGGCCGTCAAAATTTAACATGTGGCTCACTGATCTCAGTCAGAGCCAGAAGCTCATCCAGTTTCTCTGTGTCCTCAGTGCTGGCCAAGTTTTCTGTCACAGGAACACATTGTGTGCTTTACAAGTCTTACTATCACCCGTCCTGAAATCTCTGAATTTAAAAGGCACAGAAGTCTATAGCAGCAAGAGATGAGTCAGCCTGTTATCCTCTATGACCTTATTCTTTTACTGAACAAAAACAGTATCTGTCTGTAACTGTGTGAATACTGTGTGCTACAAAAGACAGCAATTAACAGCAAAGGCTGGCTTCAACATTTCCATCCTTAGATGGATGAGGGTAAGGCAAAACCTCCACTTTGACTTATTTTTAGATTGGGGGCAATTTAGATGATGGAAACTGATAATATTATACAGCCTTTGACCTACTTTAAGACTTGCAAAGTGAAATTAAAGAGACAAATAACACATGCAAGTTTGAGAGTGGCCATCTGTTATGTTGGTATCTGTTTAACCTGCATGGAGGTTTATGTTTTGGCTTGAAATATTGGAGATCCTTAAACTTAAGGCATCCGCTGCTGTGGAGATAAAAGATTACAAGCAACCACACAATATATACATATACATATTATTATTATTATTATTAATAATACTACTTTTATTTATGAAGTGCTTTTCAAATCAAGTTAGGAAGTGCTTTACATAAAATTAAAAACCCAATAAGTAAACCCAATAACTTATATAACAAAACAAAAGACAATAAATAGTGGCCAGGAATAACCTCCCAGAGGATCCCAGGTTGCATTCAGGCTCGTAGGGAGTCAAGAGGGAGGTCAAGCTATGTATTCTAGAGCTAACCCCCAAAATCCACTCAAAGACGGACTGGGAGCCAATAAAGTGATATTATACCAATGTGATGTGTTTCCTCCTCTTGGACCTGTTTATGAGTCTGGCTGCATGTTTTGAATCAACTGAAGTTTTTGAGATTTGGTTGTGTGAGGCATGAAGGGTGTGTTGCAGTAATCTAACTCGGATTAAATGAATGCAAGTTTCGAAATTCTTGGCAAATAAACATGACCTGATTTTTGAAGTAGGAGAAAAAGTGCAAACAATTTATATATATATATATATATATATATATATATATATATATATATATATATATATATATATATATAGTTCATATCCATTTGTACACCTGTTTAGAGCTACAGTCTAGCAAACGCTGACCTAAACATTCTTCATTTTGTCTGGATGGGATTCGTTGTTGGAAAGGATGGAAAGCGTGTAATGGGGTTGAATATGTCCAGTTTTTCTTTCCATACCGTGAGCAGAGAAGGATGATAACTTGTCTCAAGGGAGTGCTTCTCTAAATCACTGTGATCTGTGACCTCCTCTGTATGGGCTAGTCAACTCAAGAAGCCAATGAAAAGCCTTGGGCGGTACTATAGCAAATTATTTATATATACTATTCTGGCTGGAAAACCTGGACCTATACAATTACAAGAGTTTTTGTATAGTACAGTAAACGCCCCTCCGCTTATACTGTGGCCAATTTTGTAAAACATTTTATTGAAAGAAAATAAAAATGTTCCTACCTACAATGGCAGCAAAATGAACAAGCTTAGGAGTGACTGCGCCATCAATACAGTTGTGTTGCACATGTGTGTGTTTTGAATCCATTAGTCTCAGCTCTCCAGGACCATAACTCTGGTTTTTCCATCTGCTCATCTCAGACAGAGAACCTGACTGTGTCCATCTACTGAGTAGGAAGCAAGATTTTAAACTAAATACTTAAAGGTGAATCAGAAGTGTCAAGATGGAAATGTATATGCTACATGGTATGGTATAGTCATTACTGGTGACCTGTCTGTGTGTCACTGCATCTCCTCCATTGCTCCCACCATGCTTCATGTGTTTTTCAGGATTCATTTGGGACCAATTCATGTTGTTCTTTTAGCTTGTGTATCTTTCTCAAATGTGTGTGATTTTATTTTAGACTTTTTTCATTTTAAATCTGTCAAAGAAGATTACTAACATTTGATCTAAGTTTGATTAGCTCTTACATAATCATCTCTGGGACAACAATGCAATGCATGTGTTATACGGTGAACACCTGAGCTGAGAACGAGAGATGATCTGCAAAAAGAGATAAAGACCATTCCAAAAAAGGAGTAAACCAACACCAGTATGGTTGGTTTTCTCTTAAGTCTACAATATAAAAACAATCAATTAAAAATGGAGATTAGCAACAGTTATATGGAGGAGCTTCAAATTGTTTAATGTTTCAGTAAAGCTGAGCACATGAGTCATGTGCAGCACAAACAGTTGTACTGCTCACAGTATATTTTGTTGGTGTGCGGATGTGTGTTACATACGCCACAGTATTTACACACCTTTGACCTTTCACCTCTAAGTGTCAGCAACGCAAAACACCCTGCAACCTTAGGGGCCTTTTTATGCTCCTTGTTACAGAGGGAAGCTACAGACCAGGAAGTCTGGATGACTTGGTGTGCGTATCAAACAAAAAACTATCTAAACTCACCCTCATGCTGTCTATCACATTGAAAATTACCATAAATGATGATGGGACATTACTTTGGTTGTTATTTTTCCCTCTTGGGATATACGTTTGAGTCTCATTGAACAATTTATGTAGATTATATATTTCTGGGAATGATTGACACAGTAATCAGGTATAGCGAGATTATATTAAATGACTGGTCTGGCCACTGGGTGGCCTTGTTTGCCCAGCATGCATCTGTATTGGGGTCTCTATAGAGGAAAGCAACTGTTTTAAATCTATTGAGTTATCTTAAACCAATTTGCAGCCTTAAGGCTGGATACTGTATGTAGTTATTCTTCTTCTGACCTGTTGAGTAGTACAAAGAAGCAGATAAAAGCATTACAAATATATCATCACTCATTTGGTGGTTTGCATGCGTCATGTTTCGCTCTGTGTCGAGACCGTTTTTATCATCCTAAGCTTATTATGCCCCTGTGGAGAAATTTAAAAAAAATGAATTAGCATTTTGGAGGATCAGGCCTTTAGCCTGACAACAGCTGTTGTATGTTGTAAAGTAGATGCATGGAAGTCTTGTAGCAGTTGATTTAGGTCATAGCACCATCTGCTGGAAAGAAAAGTTCAACAACTAGAGATGGACTGATTGAATTCACATGTATGCTTGACGTGAACATACTCTATACTTAAAGTGCTCTAAGCGATGTTGGGTCATGTTACTTCTTGTTGACATTCAAATTATTTTTTAACAAGACTAGCTTGCCCCTCCCTCCTGCTCATCCCAAGCTTTTTGTTTCAATATTTCAATAAAATATGAATGCTCAAGTGTCTGCATATTGTTTCATACTTTTAGTACGCCTTACTGTTCCTGTAAAATGTTGTACTGTGTTGAATTTATTTGCCAGAGCTGTTTTTTAAGATTTCAATCTATTTTGATTCTTTTGAATCTATTTATGTATATAAAACACACATTAGAATATTGTGACATGCAATAGACTATTGCATGTCACAATATTCTAATGTGTGTTTTATATACATAAATAGATTCAAAAGAATCAACATAGAGGGAAATCTTAAAAAACAAATTCAACACAGTACAACATTTGAACATTTATTAATAATAGTCTGTCCCAATAAATTGACTCATGTTAAATAATGGTATTATAATTTAAAACAAGTATTACATAGCACTTTTAAAAGCACTGAGTCATTCTTCAGGTTCTTCTGAGGGGGATGAGTATTAGTTTTAAAACATTAAAACAATAAAACAACACATTTGACACAGACCAGAGTAATACATTCAGATAAAATCACTGGTGGAATGTAAGTAAGTACATTTAATAAAGTACTGTGCCATGTCCAGTTTTGAGGTACTTATATTTCACCTTAGTATTTCCATTTTATGCTATTTTATACTTTTACTCCACTACATTTCAGAAGGAAAATTGCGCTTCTCATTCCACTTCATTATTTGACACTTATAGTTACTTTTTACATAAAATAACAAACATATGTTTATGTGATATAAAGCACTTCTAATCTGCCAAGAAGTATACATAGTATATTAAAGCTAAGGTGCTAGTAAAACTATACAATAGACATAACTAAAACTCCTAAGTGGCCAAAAGAGGAAAACACTTATTTTCTTCTTTTAATGAATTTTGCATGCTTGCTAGATAACCTTTTAGGCAGCTGGACAAGGCTTTACGGTGATCAAGGCATGATGACAAAGAACAATGTAAAAACTTCCATTACCACAAGACCAAATGAACGTGGATTTTAGCCAAGCTAGTAGCTCAGATCTATGGATGATGATGTTGGTCGGCCCATCACTTCCAGATTGAAATAAGCCAACTGGCCGACTTTGAGTTAAATGTTTCTGCAACTAGTGGGTACATTTCCGTGTACTTTGGTTCACGTATCCACTGGCATTGTTAGCATGGTGATGCTAGCATTTACCATAAAAGCAGTGCTGTGTTTGATTCAATTCATTGTGATTAAACATCCCCAAATCATTTTATGTTTCTCAAAGTTTAAGCCATTATCAAAATATAGCCCCATACCATGTTTATTTTACCAACACTTTAAATGTAAATGAGTTTTCAGTGTGTAACAAAGTCCAAACGCCTTCCTTGTCTGGTGATTACATAAGAAATTCACGATGATTACATAAGACATTCATGTGGAATGGGGTGAGGGGCCAACATTCCTTATAACAAAAGTGTCACATAGGCGACTACTGATAAAGAGCTTATCCACTGCTGTGTCCTACACTCAGTCCCATGATCATGATGACGCATTGTGTGGAAATAATAAACCTCAAGATCCTTAATGCTGCTTTGGTTACTAGTCACGTAGGGATCATCTGCTGAAGAAGTATGTTGAAAACATTAAAAGTTAAACATTTCGACTGATTAGCATACTAAAATTCTACATGAAACTACAAAGCAGGTGTTTAATCTTCCAGACCACATGTTTTGATTAACGGATAAGAATTGTTAAGCAGATAAGGATACTTCAAGTCAAAGGGAAATGAAAATTGCAAGCGATTGTGTCTATTGTTGGTTGGGCCACAAGTTCAAAAGTTCTTCAATAATGGAAATCTTTATTTTTTTCCTGCACTCTAACTGTTCAACCGCTGATGCGAAAAAAAACATTAGGCCTTTTTGTGCATTGTCTGTTAAGGTTTCCACTAAGCGATTTTAATGTCTTGGAGTAGTTCTTAGACGTTCAAGAATTGTTTGTTATGGCGTACATAATTAGGCTACCTTTTATGTTGAATCTATTACTTTAGATATTTTAAGTATATATTAATTTATCCGTTATCTGTTGTGCCAAATGGCATTTGTGGTGGTTTTTGTTATCTGTTGGCAATTTAAAAGATAGGGCTGATGTTGTTGTTCTATATTTTTTTGCTTATTGTTAGCAAATCTCATAAAAAGGCCAAAACCAAGAATGCTTGTCTCATAATGGCCCCAAGTGAATGTGTTCCCTCTGAGGATGTACATCTTTAAAAATGGGTCACAAATATATAGATTCAAAAAATAAAAATAAATGATAAGCATTTTCCTAAAGAAACAGGGCCCTGTTGTTTTGAGCAGCATCTCAAACTGTAATGTGTTGCCACCTCTTCAAATAGGCACATCTAATGTACAAATAAGCATGTAAAGACTAAAGTGAGACTGATTAGCAGCAACTGTCTTTAAAAAGCCTGCAGTAAATACTGTATTTGACGTTTACCCCCTAACCCAATAAATGGTCCTTCTCAGGGCATTCTGCTTGATCTGGTTAAAGTTTGATGCATATTTTAGTGTTATGATCTAATTGGGGAGGCCTAAATTTGACCTGTCTCAATGTGTACAGTAAGATGTCCGAATGTAGAAAGGATATGACACATCCAAAAAGATATGGTGCACAGCCTGAAGGGAGAATCGAGTGACTTTAAATGCCTCTCATCACACAGCCAGTCTACTTTGCCTCAGCAAGGGCTCTGCAAATTAAAAAGTAAGAAAGTTTGCTCTCATACTTATTATTGGCTGTGGAGATCTGGATTGAGTTCCATAATTATAAGAATTTGATGTGCCTCTGTAGATGTGTTCAACCCAAGAATGTGCACGCACAAAGGAATGAAACATGGCCAAGCACTCACACCTTAACGCATGAACACACATTCAGACACATTCAAACACATTCACATGCATTCACACACATTCACACACACTACTAAAACTCCTTTTTGGAGTCTTCAGACAGTTTCACATCTGCTTGAGCTACCCCCACACGCAGCAGGGTGCTGGGCAGCCATGTGGCATAGCACTGCACAGCATGGCTCCATCCAGATAAAGACAACATCTTCACCCACGCACCCTCCGACACCCGTTTTCCCTAACTGACAAAAGGCAAAGCGTGAACAGGGCTCCATGAAAGATTTAGTAACCCACCGAGGTGGTCTCCCTTAGAAGCTGAGTGGAGGCCCATCTTTGGAGGCGAAAAGTAGGGAGGGAATTCCAGGGAGAACCCCAGAGTGTCTGAAGTGTAATTTTATATTCAGAGAAGATATTTAGTATTCTACCGCTCAGCAGTGATCAGTCTCACAGAGGCTTTCACCATGCCTCCGTCACACACTGGATCCTGCAGATTGCATCGCAGTAGAGTTTGATGCCTGATAGAAGGAGACACTTGCCTGCTCCTAAATACCAGCCAATTACCAATTCCCACTTGACTGAGAGAAAGTTTGAAAGGATCATAACACAAAGGTTCACACAGAGTCACATGGAGGCATTTGGTTCAGGTTTCTGAGAAGTCTGAAGACAAATCAAACTAATGTCCAGACACCTTATTGATCTAATTTTCAACCCAGAGAATGTCAGATGACTTTATCTTGAGCTTAACCCATGCCTCATCACAAAGAGCCACTTTTTCTTTTAGTCAATCAAATGTTAAGGGTAGGCCTATAACTCCTTAATTTCATTAAAATAAAGGCAATCAGGATTAAAGGAGAGATGTATGTTGCTGGTGCTACAATCTGCTGTTTGCAATCTAGTGCAATGATGAGTAGGATCTGCTATAATTGATAAGGCTACAATGATCACTGAGGCAAATGAGTATGGAAATGGTCTATAACGTTTTAATATAATGCTCTGGTTGAACATCTGATTTGACAGTAAAGTTGTTTTGTGTTACATTACCACAAATTAGTGATATCCATCCATCCATCCATCTTCATCCGCTTATCCAAATAAGGGATAAGGGGTCGCGGGGGCAGCAGCTCCAGCAGGGGACCCCAAACTTTCTTTTCCCGAGCCACATCAACCAGCTCCGACAGGGGAATCCTGAGGCGTTCCCAGGCCAGGTAGGAGATAAAATCTCTCCACCTAGTCCTGGGTCTTCACTAGGGCCTCCTCCTAGCCGGACGTGCCTGGAACACCTCCCTAGGGAGGCGCCCAGGAGGCATCCTTACCAGATGTCTGAACCACCTCAACTGGCTCCTTTCGACGCAAAGGAGCAGCGGCTCTACTCCGAGCTCCTCTCGGATGACTGAGCTTCTCACCCTATCTCTAAGGCAGACGCCAGCCAGCCTCCTGAGGAAACCCATTTCGGCCGCTTGTACCCTGGATCTTGTTCTTTGGGTCATGACCCAGCCTTCATGACCATAGGTGAGGGTAGGAACGAAAATTGCCCGGTAGATCGAGAGCTTTGTCTTCTGGCTCAGCTCCCTTTTCGTCACAACGGTGCGATAAATGGTCTCCATGGTCCCCTCACTCGCGAACAAGACCCCACGGTCTTTCACTTGGGGTACAAATTGTAAATATTAGGTAAATATTAATGAAATTACAAAACATTACATTTCATATAGGTTCTGTTGTATTTTAGTGTCCAGGCTTGCTGTTTTCCCATCATGCTGGTATTGGATTTGCGTGCATGTAGTTAAGTTACTATTGTATTGAGGTGTGAGAACGGTAAATATACTGTTTCAGATATTTATATAGTGTGGCATTTCTATTGCATAATTCCCCCCATGGAACAGTCAGCTACTTTCAGTATTTACATCTACTTAGAAAAATACATTACAAATGTACACTATACTGACTTACCATAGACCTCTATCATATTTAATATGCCAAATGTGGCTTTACTTTAATATATAATCTATAGAGTAATGCACACCAAGGGCTGTCATGAGGTGCTGATCACTGGAAGTAGACTTGAAAGTAAGAAAAAAGTGTTGCACACTCTGGCTCCATATGCATTTCTCTATTTATTATGATGACAAATCGGCTCTTAGGCCTTCTTCAAATCAAAAACCCTTTAATGTAACATTAATCTCTATCAAACGTCATGCTTCTAGATGGGTCTGTTCTTGCATCAGAGAAAGAGGCAGAAATGTATGGGGTGCCATTTGTAAAGCAGCTCACACTGAAAATAACATTTTATCACATTTAGCTTAAAACAATGTTTTAAAAAACTGGTATGAATTTTTGACTTTTTGCACAGTCACAACAATATTTGTCAACTTAGATATTTTAAATAATTAAATCCAAATATGAAATGTTACACCTAATGTTAAATCTAAATTCTAAATATAAATGTTAAATATAAATGTTAAATCTAAATCTAAATGTTAAATATAAATGTTAAATGGATTATTGTGGAAATAACTACCTAAAATTTGGACACATTTGGAGAAACAGTATTTGAAAAGTACTTTGAATTTTTAGTGTCTCTTTAATGAAGGGTGCGGGACTTATGACCTGTAGCCACTATAGCCAGCCACGGGGGCTCACTTTGACTGATCTGTCATGTTCGCCTACATAAAGGCCATCAAGAGCCTATCTCCGCCCGCCGACCGGCTATACAACATTTTTCAACAGCGACAGCGGGCGGGGATAGGCTCTTGCTGACCTTTTATGCAAGCGTATACATGACAGATCAATCAAAGTGAGCACCCCTCCTGGCTGGCATTTTGATTTAACATTTAAAGTTAGATTTAACATTCTTTTTTTACAAGTGTTTTATTGTTTTAGAAAATATATAATATACAGTACATTCAATGTCAATTGTAACAAGACATCTTTCTATTAACCCCATCCTACCCACAACAAACCCTTGTGCCGAGCAAAGGACAGATAAAGAAACAAATAAAAACACAAAGGAAAGAAAAAAGAAAACACAAACAAAACTACCTTTCTTCTATTATATCATGATATATAATGTAGTAATTGTGTTCTACCATCCCTACACCCCTAGCAGTTATGAAGAGGGTAGAGTAGTACGTTTTTTTTTTTTTTTTTTAACTTTTTTTAACTGTTTTTGTTTAACTTTGAATTGCCCTGTTGCTGAAATGTGCTATACAAATAAAGTTGCCTTGCCTTGCCTTGTCTTTCAAAGAAACCAGTAAAGTGTCCTGATTTTTGTAAAATTTTCTGGATGATCCTCAAAGGGAGTATTTGATTTTTTTTTCGATTTGTAGAAAAATCATAATATCAGAAAGCCATGTGGAGGCTTTTGGTGGTGTAGATGATTTCCATTCCATAAGTTTTCTCTGTCGTGCTATTAAGGTTTCAAAAGCAACAACACTCTCGTTACTATTGGGCATTACAAAATCACCGCCTTGTACCCCAAACACAGCCAATGTAGGGCTAGGTTATAAATTTAAACCAAAGCTTCATTTAAGACCTTAAATATTAATGTTAGATCTAACATGTATGTGTTACATTTAACATGTATGTGTAGCATTTAATATTTGGATTTAACTATTTAAAATATCTCTAATTTGACGAATAAAGTTATAAATGTGCAAAAACGTGACCCTCAAAAATTCATAGCAGTTTTTGAAACACTGTTTGAAGCTAAATGTGAAAAAATGTTGCTGTTATTTTCAGCGTGGGCTGCTTTACAAACGGCACCCCATAGAAATGGAGGCAGAGGCTGCCAATGTAAAGGGCATGACTCAAAAACACACCTTTTTTGTGGACCGGTTTCTCACACAAATGTGATTTTTGTCATGAATGTTGTGGCCTACCTCTGCATGAACACATGGGCACACAATTGACACTAAACAAAATACTTGAATATTATGTACTGAAATATTCTGTTCATTTCTTCAGGGTCCTTTAGAAACGTGAGAGCATGAGTCATATTGCTCTGACAGTCAGTCCTGCCAGGAAACGCGATATCTGCCTCTGTCACCAATAATATAATTAGCTAAGGCTGCCTTGCAACCATTGCTGTTCAGCTGCACTGCAGTCACTTTTATATGCTGCGGTCACACGGTTATGTGCCACACTGATACTGTGACCGGATGTACAGAATTTATACCCAAGAATACGCGGTTTGACCATTGACTGTAGGCCTAATATTAACAGTCTATGGGTTTAGCACAGACTTGGGCGTCTCGTGGAGTGCACAGCTGACACTTTGGTGCATCAACTGCATGGATCTGGAGAGATTTCCTCCTGAAAAAAAATCACGATCAATCTAATATGTATGACCTTTTTTTTTAATTTAAAATGTAACGTTCAAACAGTGGTTCATACAAGGTTGGATGCATGGGCCACTGTTGTTTCAGAATCTATGATTTGTAAGCATCAGTTGCATCTTGGCATGAAGTTCCCTCGGGCGTTGTGTAAGCTGTGCACGCTGAGGAGGCACCTGAAGAATTTGCGGTGTGGGCCAAGGTGGGACGGTCCTACACAGGGTGCGCGCTCCTGTCTCCATATCACTGACACTAAAAGTAATTCCCCGGCTCCACGAGACGGACATGCATTGTGTGCGCACGAGCAGGGAAGAAAAGCTCCGAACATGCACGCCTATAACGCCGATCAAATGACACCACGTGCTGTCATATTTAGCTGGTCTGGATCCAAAATTAATTCCGAGCGTAAGCTTTCTCGCGCACCGGAGTGACTTGCAGCAGCTAAGAGCCTGTTTGTGTTTGTACCCTGCAGTCAGTTGCTGGGGACGCTCGTTGTAAAATGAGGTTTGGAAGCATCATTGTATTCGTCGCTCTCTGCTCTTTTACCGCTTATTACATTTATGAGCCAATTCCTGAGGAGATAGAAGAGAGATGGAAACTCATGCTGACCAACTCTTTCTTCAGAAGTCTCAGCAACCTGGTAAGGAAATGGATTTATTCCTGCAAGCTATCTTGACATTTGGTCTGCTGGTACTGATGGTGGCTTTTAAAAATAATTCCCCTTTAGAATAGGCTATATAGCACTTTGGGTGAATGAACACGTAGTTGTTATTTCAGTTTAATACGTGATTAATTAATGTAGCCATGTATAAAATAACAAAACATGCTTAGTTGTCTTAGGGAAAGTGGCAGTTTAAACGTGTGTTGTATTTTGCTGATGTGGATATACATGCTTGTTATATCAGATTATGTCAGATGCTAATCCACGTGTTGTATAGTCCTCCTCACCTGTTCTAATATTAGATCCTATTAAGGAAACTCAAATCTATTTATGACCATAAGGCATCTGTGGTTTACGCTAGCCCGTTGTGGTGCAACTAAAATTACCCTTTATTGGTTTACACACCAAGTCATACATGGCTATAACATTAGTGTAAACATGAGTAGTGGCTTTCTTTTTCCACTACACCTTGAGCACTATTACATGATCAATATACTTCAGTCAATTCTACACCTAGAAAGGTGTTGCAGTAGGATGAGTATAACATATGAAATACAAGTGCAGGCTATTGCCTTTAATACAACAGGACATATTTTGGTAGGAAGAATAGTGTTCAGACTCACTATTTCTGATGGATTCAATATCATTTCAACATGAAACAAATTATTCTATTAAGATATTTAAATTTTGTATTGTTGAGCATATGAATGTAGAGCTTGGAGTGGATGACTTTGTTGTGGCGACAGTAGAAGAGCATCAGTTGATTAGCCCAATGCCTCATCATCAGACATAAGGGTGCGAGTCATGTTTTATAACTTATCATTTAGTTATGACATCCTAAAATCAATAACTAAAGGGCAGTTGACATTACCAGGCAACGTTCAAAGTCCCTCTCTCCCTCTGTAATACTGCATAGCCACATAGTTTAGCATCCCTTTACCACCCTTTCTGTTTTGAATATTATGAGATTTGGTCATGGTGGTAGTTTACATAGGATACATTGCCTGCAATAGCTTGAACAGTACAGTATGAGATGGAATACTCATGGCTCAATTCTCTAATGTGTCTGTCTCTCTCTGATTCTGTCGCTTTGCTTCCCTTTCCAGGCAGACCTCAGTGAATTACTGGGGCTGAAGGACTACATGGGGGTGATGTACTTCATCACTCTGGCTGAAAAGGTAGTGCCTGTTTCTGACGAACATGTCAAGGTGACAGAAGAGAAATTTGATGGCGTGGAGGTGGTGTTGTACCAGCCTAAGCAGAGGGGCGATGAAACTGAGCTCAAGAGAGCTGTCATATACCTTCACGGTGGAGGATGGTGTCTGGGTAGTTCCAGTAAGTTGATAGGCTGGCCTGTCTCCTTTACCACACAGAATTACACACACACATATACACACAGGGTGAAGTGTAGGATGTGTTCTTCACGCAGTAATTCTAGTAATTTTAATGAGAAAAGTACTCTGAAATGGGTGTGACAAATTACAGCTTTGTATGGGCTCCGTGTGTCAGTTATTATGACAGGATCATAAATAATTAAACCATTGAACACAAGCCACAAAGCTTTCACAGTTTCCTGAGTAAGAAACACTCCGTCTGCTGGAGCAGGGGGAACTGGCTAATCCAGAATGTAAATTTACACATGACATGCAATGTGACACATCTCATGCTGTTTTTGCAATCTGTTGAACAGCTAGAACAATTACAGTATCACACATCTTGTCAGGAAGTAGCGCAATACTAGATGGCAGGTTCATCTCTGTTACTGCAATGTTACCTTGGATGCCAATAATTTGGTGGTTTGTGTTGCTTTAGAATCTCAGTTCTGATCTGTCTGTCTTCTCTGTCTATGCAGGGATGAGTCCATATGATCAACTGGCCAGAAAAATTGTCACTAAGCTTGATGCAGTTGTTCTTTCTGTCGAGTAAGTATTTCATATTTTATAGCCAGTTATACGCAGCTACTGTAATATACTGCCCAAACTGCTGTTTCATTTGTATTATTCATAGTTAAGTTCTACTATTCCCCAAACTCTTTCTCTCAGCCACTCGCACAATTTTCTGTTGTCATACGTGCCTGTCGTCCTCCATTAGTCACAGGCTAGATGGAAGTCAGGATGCAGTAGAGTGAAGCTAACAGGTTTTCATTTGGGTCTCACCAGGCTTTTCCCTGTCAAAGCTGCACTCACTGTTGTTCTTTGGCCCTTCCGGCCCTAACTCTCACTCCCAGTACTGTAACTTTCTTTTAACAATACCCACTTGCTATCATCTAATTCACTACTCACAGTTTTTCAGTTTTTTCAACAGTTATTTGAAATACCAGTACCCCGTCACCCTGTCATACTTTCATTTTAGTGTGTATGACAAGGTTATGCTTGATGACATACTGTACATGATTTGACAGTGGGAGGTAGAGTGGATCAAAGTATTGGAGTCTGGTGTCTGGGGGTACTGCCTTATCTGCCTCAAGTGAATTCCTGTGCACTTCTTAAGGGTTTAATGAGTAATTCTAGCATTTGACAAACTCAAAGTCAGCCATGTGCAACATTTTGTTCATAGATTAAAACAAACGGTTTAGAACATGCAATTTATTTCCTTAATATAGGTGCAGTTTGCAGTTGTTTTGAGGCATTTATTTGACTCAATTGGCATGCCAATGTTTCTAACCCTTTAAGATGCCTGTGGTATACTGTAGCCCATTGTGGTGCTGTGAAAATTACTTTTTATTGGTCTAAAACACAATTAGGTACAGTAATGCATACCTGGTTGTAATGTTAGGGTAAACATTAGTAGAGGCTCAAGACATTAAAAAGGTTTTGCAATTTCATCAATTGTTTTGTTGATTGAATATTACAAAAACATTGCTTATATGAAACTGCTCAGACTTATTTTGTTTGAATACAGATTTACATTTCCAGAGAATATTTTTAAGAGGAAGTTATGCGTTGGTTATATATATATATATATATTATAGAATACACATACATTTGTATCAGAAGATGATTTTAATAGAATAAAGTCATTTGGCTAAATCTGGCATTTTTACACAAATAACAGATTTATATCAATTTATCTGTATTAAGATAAATTGTCAATGTGTACATTTTCTCTAATAACTTTAGTAATTTTAATTTTGCCTGAGCAGAGGTTGCTAAACAAGTAAATGTAGTGTGATAACACTGACCAATAATTGTATAATTTTCAGACTAGATGAGCATCTTTCTGTTGCTTAAACTTTTACACACCTATTTTCTTCTCCCAAACATGTAAATGTGTTAAACTAATTTTAGAAAAAAAAAGCATGGGCAATTTTCTCTAAATCTGATGGTCTGGTTATCCCCTTAGAAATGTTTTCATGTGTATTCACTATGACTCAAAATGTAGTTTTATTCTGCACCTTTGTGCTTCTTCAGGTACCGACTTGCCCCGGCACACCACTTCCCTGTCCCATATGAGGATGTATACCATGTGGTTAAACATTTCCTCCAGAAGGGGGTGCTGGCCCAGTACTCTGTGGACCCAGGACGCATTGCTGTGTCTGGGGATAGTGCTGGAGGCAACTTGGCAGCTGCGGTCTCCCAGCAGGTACTGAATCTGTTTTGTGTTAGCTTTATGTTTTTGGTTTACATATGGAAAAATAAGTGTATGAAGAGGTGACATGAGGCAAGGTTAATCAGCCAGTTTATGATGAATAGTATTGAATTACCCTGAATCGGGATTGAGGTGAACAATAGTGACCTACTGTATTGTTTGTTTGAACTATTTAGCAGGAAAAGACATTGATTTTAAGCAAATTTCTCTGATTCATAATAAGTAGTACGCTTTTAGAATTGTTTATACTCTGTGAGTGCCATAACATTACATTGAGACCACTCTTCATAACGTCAATGAACATGGGGAGCTGGGCATTTCAAACAACAGAAGTAGAAAAATAAAGAAACACAATGATGATGGGGTTCTTACAGGAGGGAGTTTTGAAGTTACAGGATAAGAAAACAATAAATATTTGCAAGACCAGGGTGACCTGGCTTCAGTGGGAGAGTAGTTCTTGGCGCCACCGTAATACGTTGCTTCAGTTCAGTCATGTGAAGGTTTTAACTCTGTCCTTACCTCATTTTGGCCAAGAAAAAGCAAAGGCTGAGTTTCCTTGATATCACAAATTTGTTATTGTTATTATTATTGTAAGTTTCATACTTGTGGAATATGTTTGGATAATGGACTCACCTACCCATGTCAATTATAAAGCCAGAAGGAATGGACAACCAAATGTGAACACTTTTCCCCCGCTGCAAAAAACATGCTAGCTGAAACATGAAACAAGATGTGTCGCACACAGTCTATTTGACACAGCACCTACAGTAACACTGTAGGGGGGTTTGAATCAGATGCACTACCCTTTGACCCTAAAGATCACAGTTTTAGGCCATGGAGGAACATCTGGTGTTGCACCATTGAGAGGAGCTGACATTAATGCTTCACTTTACAGGTGTACACAATGCTAGAGCAGACAGGATGTCTCTGGGCACGCTTAGCAGATGTTTGGTGACAACACTGACATCATGAGTCAGACGTCAGGCTGGTAGATAAGAATCTGTTTGCTTCAAAGCAAAAACCTACTGCCCTCACTGGCTCACGCTGCCTTCAGGGTGACCCTATGATCCACTGTCATGGGACAGGGCTGTTCCCCGGGAAAGTTAATGCTCTTACTCCTCCTCTTTGTCATATTTCCCAAAAAGGGAATTGTTTTGCAGCACCTTCTTACATAAACACAGGTCATGTTCTTCCCTTTTTACATTTTGTTTTATTTTTGTCCAGACAATCAGGAAAGATGCTTACATAAGTATTTTACCACTGTAATAATACATGAATAAAAAGCTGGTCTTTCAATGCAGTAGAATGGCGTAAATATTGTTTTTAATTGGTGCTACATGGCCAGAGAAAACACAGAAAATGGGCTGTGGTATTTCCTTCTGCTCAACTACCAGAATGCACTGTGCCACACCGGCCTTTATAGGTCCTATGACATGCTGCTTTTTGGATGCTTTTATATAGGCCTTAGTGGTCCCCTAATACTTTCCCATAAGCCTTGGTGCAGAATTACAGCCACTACAAGCTAGTCCCACAATGAGGTTTCCTTAGTATGTGCCATTTCTGTGTCTGTAGCTTTAAATGCAGGAGTAGCGAAGCGGGTCAAGGTGGAAGGCGGGGGTGTGGTCTTGACCAGCTTGCCATGGGCAAAGCAGAGAAAGGGGAGGTTACCTTTACCCTTATGACGACATATAGGAAGATTTAAGATTGACCCATCTGAGCTTACTTTTTCTCAAAGGATACCCAGGGCTCAGGGCTATCACCCCTTCTAGCCACTGGGGGACCATAGGCAGGCTGGGGGAACTCATATTAATGTTAAAAAAACTGAAAGTGAAATGTTCATGACATGGCACCTTTAAATTAGACAAATAGCAATTAAAATCCCTCCAATTAAAAAAAACAATACAACGTTTATAAAATAAAAGTAGATTCTGAACCAATTAGCTAAGAGGCAAGCGTTTCCCAGCATGCCCAGGGTCTGCCTGGGTCTTACATACGGTGGAAAGCAACTGCTCTGCCTGTGTCTCAAAACTGCGGTTATTGTTGCTGTTATGTGTGCATAACTTCAGAGCAAGTCAGACACAAATCTAACTGGCAGGCATTGGACAGATCGCTGGTGATGGATTCTGCGCAAGCCTGGCTCATCTTGAACGAGCCTATTGCATGCAGGTCAGAATCATTAGGCGGTTGACTGGTAATAAACAATATTGCCTTACAGTTAAACGGTAAGCTAAAATGTTTCTAAAAACATTTTAGGCGAGAAATAGGCAATACATTAATATAATCATTGAATATATTTGATCAGTGATGCATAGTTTTACCATTTCAAAGTTTTTTCATCCTCTGTTTTTGCAATACAGGAAACAGTATGGCGCCCACTGAATATATTTCTGAAAACATTTATAGTGAGAAGTAGGCAATACAATTACAGTCTAGGGTTATATTTGATCAGCATTGTCTAGCACTGTTTAATCTGAGTTTGATCTGAAATTAAGAAAGATTAACAGCGGCAGCTGTCTCTCGATCTGCTTCTATCCTCAATTTGAATGGAATTTTCTTTGAATACATGCCATCCTTTTCTGTCTCTTTTCACAGTTACAAAGAGAGCCTGGTCAGCAGGTTCAGTTAAAGGCCCAAGCACTCATCTACCCTGTACTGCAGGCTCTGGATCTTAACACACCTTCCTATCAGCAGAATCAGGACATGCCCATTCTGCCCCGCACCCTCATGGTGCGTTTCTGGAGTGAGTACTTCACCAGCGACAAGGCCCTCTTCAGAGCCATGATGGCCAACACCCACAATAACCCTGAGTCTTCACGCCTGCTGAAGTTTGTCAATTGGAGCGCCTTTCTGCCAGAAACATATCATAGAAAATACAACTATAGCGCTCCTGCTGTTGTGCAGGGAGTCGAAGGGGAGGCAATTGGGATGGATGTACCATCTCGATCTTTTGCTGACCCGAGGGCATCACCCCTGCTGGTTCCAGACTCTGCCTTGCACTCTCTGCCCAAGGCCTACGTTCTGACATGTGAGTATGATGTTCTCCGAGATGATGGGATCATGTATGTTACACGGCTCCGTGCTGCTGGTGTTGAGGTGACACATGAACACTATGACACAGGATTTCATGGAGGGCTGATGTTCACTGTGTGGCCAACTGACTTCCTGATTGCGCGTCGCATGACAGACAACTATATCAAATGGCTTGAGGAAAACCTGTAAAAACCTCTTGACTATCAATATTCATTCCTGCTTTTCAACACAATGCACCAGTGTTTGGTTAGGTGCAACTTGTTCCCATCTGGTGTTCAAGTTTTTGTTCTTTCTTTTTCTTTCGTCATGCTATTTCTCTGTAAATATATTGAGTAATATTAACTTCTGTTTTTCCATTCATGAATTTTACCTCATTAGATACCAATAAGAAAAAGGAATTTGTTCACATGAGGTGGTCTGAGTAAAATACCATCACTTAAGTATTGTACATGATTGTGTTCATTGTCCAACCAACATAACCCATAGGTGGAATATTTGAAAAAAAAAAAAGAAAGTTGAGATTGTTGTAAATGGTTAAACAGTTTTTTTACATGTGGCCTAGGTGGCTAGCTGAACTTTTGTGGTGCTGTTCATTGTATCCCACCACAGGACCTTCTACTTAATCTTATATCCATTGCGTCAGAATCAATACTGTAAATTAGCAATGCATGCCTCCAAAGAAATCTTAACTATCCCATCTGGGGTTTTAAGAATCCTGTGCAAGTATTGGCAAAGGGGAAAATAATTTTCACAACAGCAAAACTTTAATAACTTCAAAACTTATGTTCAGTTTGGACAAAGTTCCAAGAATGCAGCTAATACTGAAACCTAAGATTGTTTAGATGTGTTTACAAAACTATAACTGCTGCATCAGAGATTACACTGTATTCCACAAGTAAAGGACTGGCCATTAGTTGTGTAATCCATAACAATGTAGTAAACAGGAAGAGGCCTCGTGGTATGGTTAATGATTTAAATTGCAGAGGTTTCTACATCTCAACATCTATTCTACATTTCAACATCTAAGTTCAATTTCTACATACTTTAAGGAGTGTAACAAAACGGTTATCTGAAGTCTTGTTTGGAATTTGATGAGCCACATTCCACACAGAATATTGTTATTAATCAGTAAAGATCATGCTGTAACAATGTACATACCTCCAAGCATTCTTCACATCTTGTGTACACACATGCTTGTGATTGAGCAGAGCAGGGTGTGTTGTAGCAATATGGCAAAAAGAGGGATAATGTCCAAGAGGGAATTTGGTCAAAGTTGTATTTGGAGTCTTAGTATTTACAATGCATTACAAGTCTTAAGTGAATTCACTATAATAACATCTATAAAGGTGCATGTGTGTACTGTTAGTATCTGGCTTAAACCTCATTTAAAATGCTTAAAGCTAAAGTTGTTTTGTTTTTTTAAGTATTGCTTTAGGCACCAGAACCATTTTAAAAGTATTGTTTTTTTAACGGTTTTGAAAAAAAAAAAACAATACCCCACCCTGTGTGTGTACTACCCCCTTCTTTGTTCAAGCATGGTTTTAATGTAGTTTGAGTAAACCGTTTTGCATGTGGTGAATTTGACAGTCTACATGGTAACAATAAAGAAGCTATCATAGCTTCCAATTATAGACTTGCCTTTGTGTAATGGATACAGTACAGGGAATGACACAAAGGCTGCTTTGTTGGAAGAAGTTGCCAGTGCAAGACCAAGTGCCATTTTCATGATGACATTTGTAACATGTAACATTGTGTAGACAAGATGATATGGCTGGCACTAAGACTGTATGCCTCTGTCTGTTTTCTTCTAGTATTTTATTTCCACAAAGAAAATACAGTATCGCATACAGTATGTATCTTTTTAATCAAGTGACAGTTTATCAGAGAAAAAAAATTCATTTGCATTAGCACTGCTACATTCTCAATTGTAAATATGACTATTTTTTGTTTTGGATTTCCTCTTGGAGAACCTATGATTTGCATCATTTTTAATTTCAATGTTATCTGTCAATAAATTGACTGGACCTATAACTAATGGTGTGTGTGTGTGTGTGTGTGTGTGTGTGTGTGTGTGTGTGTCACACACTTTGTAGAGAGAGAAAGACATACTCGACTAGAGGCAAATGAGGAACAGAAGTGTCTTGTCATGTAACAAGATGCTGACAAATACATTACACATAGTTAAAGTGAACAGGATGATATGCTGTAAGGATATTATGTATAGAATGACCCAGACCCAACAAATCCAAGGTGAAGCATTGCAGATTGGATCTGAAAGAGAGAGTACAGTTGATCTACTTACATGCTGCAGAATATGTCCACTAATCTGTTCTATTCAAGAGGTTGGAAAAATTTTTTTTTTCCTTTGGATATGTGAGTGAACAAACCATTTATACCAAAGAATGATTCAACTAGTTCGAACTTGTTCATCAGGACACGTTAAACAAAACACTCCATGCCTCCTGGGTACAGAGTGGACTATTTATGTGCTAAACAATACTGGTCATATTTCTCTGTATGCTGGCCTTGTGTGCAAGTGTGTGCTTGTACTTTGTGTAGATTCACTTATTTATCCCTCTGGAGATGAAATGGTAGGACTGTTCCCAAATTCCTTCACTGCTATGGAGGGTTAATAACAGTAGTGTGAAATGGATTATGGTAGATGATTCTTGGAATACTAATAACATATAGTAGTTTTGCATGGATTATACCTAAATACAGTTTAGCAATTGCACAAATACTTTAGTCACACACAGGAATGTGTAAGCATGAGTAAAGCATGCACATACGGCTAATGCAAATATGCACTTACATGATTTTCTTTCGGGTTTGGTTTAACTTTTCATAAGGTAATGCCAGGTCAAATACTGAAAGATCTGAAGCTAAAGCCAGTCAAGGCAGATTTATTTTCATCATTTATTTTGAGTCGCAGAATAAAAATAAGTGATTTTATTAGGAAACCATAACTTTAACATAAAGCAACCTACTTAAAAACTTGTAGACTGTAAAGAGACCAAGTGCCCTGTAATGCTTTTGTTGCCTCAATGGCCACATCAGAATTGCAATATCTTCCCAAAAATATGTCACCTACAGTTGTCCCTTTATATGCAATATAGAGCTTTAGGTTTCGTATTTCCTTACTTGAACTTTTCTGCAGCTTTTTCTCGTTCTCACTCTGTCGCAATGCAACTACTCTACACTACACTTTTTATTATGAAACATGAAACGCACACAGAACGCAGTCCAAAATTTCACCATTGCTTATTTTCTTTGCTCATTCCAGCAAAGATGCCAATGTAAACGGAATGGGGGGATTAAACATGGTGTAATTAGTCAGGACTAAAAGAAAGCACTTGACATTATCTGTTCTGGTGAAGTTAAGTGTGGTTAATGGGGATTCAGGCTGAAACATGCATCAATTGACAGTCACATATGACGCAAGCTTTCATAAGAACTAAGACTTCTTGGTAATTCCAACTTTAGAAATACATTAGTATGGAAGCAGGTATTAGAAAGTTTCAATAAACAAGACCAACCAAAACCATACACAAGCTTTATAAAAAATATTGGGTGTCCTAACAAGAGCCTGATTGACATTGCTACAATACTATTTCCTCAGTGGCCATTTTTTTTTTTTTTTTTTTAAGATTGGAATTCAATGATTTTGTAATTGCAGGTTTAAATTTATTGAAATGATTCAGGAAAGAGAGAAGAAATACAGAAAAAAGCAGCTCTCCATTCCTCTGATTTTTATAAAGTATTTAATGTTTCTGTTTCTAACTTGTGAAACATGTTTCACTCTGAATGTGAAAGGCAAGAGGAAAAAGGATGTGGTGGTGGAGGTTGTGTGTGTGTGTGTAAGAACTCAAAGTAAGTGTCTCTGAGCTGACACTATTACACATGCATACTTTGAAAATACACACATTCACACTAATAAAACTAACATGCTACACAAGCCCTTCAATTCTCTATTGTAAGACTTCTCTATTCTAAGTCATTATCTGGGAAGTTGCACAATAAACCATAGTTCTCTAAAATGATGAGAAGCGTATCAGAATGAAAACGAAAGGTGTAAGCCTGCACAATATGAGGAAAATCTGCCATGAGCGATAACATAGTTTAATATTGTGATCTACATATTAGCTATGCATGTCCTATCTCGGTCTCATCGTTTTTACATTCAGAACCAGGTTTTTTTTTTTAGATTTATTTTCTGGGGCATTCATAGACCTTTATTAGGATTTTTTATTTATTTATATATTTATTAGGATAGCTGAAGACATGAAAGAGGGGAGCAAGAAGGGGAATGACATGCACCAGGCCAGAGTCAAACCCTGGCTCGCTGCGTCGAGGAGTAAACCTCTACGGGCACCTGCTCTACCAACTGAGCTATCCAAGCACCTGAGGATGGGCCCCTGCTTCTTTGCATGCCTCGGGGCTACTGCCGAAAACTGCTTCTTGCGACCGTGCATTTGCACAGCACTCAGACTTTGAAAATCGTCACCAATGAAAAGGGAACTCCCTGCTGAGTTCAATGATACCTCACACAAGGGTATACATAAAACAGGTCACAAGTTCTAAAAAAGGGCATGGCTACAGCATAGGAGTTGGGTCAAACCATCACCAATCAAAAATAAACTCTGCTGAGTTCAATGATACCTCACACAAGACTCTACCTTAAATGGGTCACCCAAGGGGGCATGGTTTAAAGCATAGGGCGTGGGCCAAACCTGCACCAATGAAATGGGAACTCTCTGCTGAGTTAAATGACACCTCACACAAGACTCTACCTTAAACGGTTCAAATGTTATGAAAGTTGGCGTGGTTAAAGTATAGGTGACCGCTCAGTATCACATGTAGACCACACATAAATTTCATGTAAATGTTAAATGTAAGTGTTTGTCATATAAGGCTTGTTTCCTGTATCCAGTGGGGGGTGCTATGACCTAAAGTCAGTTTTTGCCTGTAAATGTCCTCAGGCCTGGACCCTTCAATCACCCGTCAATCGTGAGACATTTCGGCCAAATTGGACAATGTTCACTTAAGTTACAACAAATTCTTCATTCATCGATACATGCTCAAAATGGCTGCCACGCTCACACTGTTGGACGAAAGGTTTTGCTTTTAATAACTTTTCATCTGTAAGGTCTTTAGATGATATATCTAGGAGGAGTTTGTTAAAGTATAGCACCTTGACTTTTATCGCACATCGCACCCTTTGGTGCCATGGCAAAACCATCTTGCCAGTAGTTGTACCAGGGTCGGGAACCAGGATGCGCTCGTGCGTTCCGGTGTAACCAGAATATCCGACTGTTCTGACTATGAGCGATAGATACACCCTCCTGATTTGCATATATGAACTGGAAATAAATAGAGAGGAAATTAAATAAATGTGGCATTAGGAAATACAACTCCATGGTAATAAATAAATATTGATATATATAATAAGGGCGTTTTCACACGAACAGCCTTTAGTTGGGTTGAATCAAACTAGTTTGTTTGCCCCGCTGGTGAGGTTTGTTTGAGCAGGTGAGAATGCGGAAATCGAACTCTTGTGCGCACCGATAGCGGAACAAACAAGTGTACCGAGACCTGCTTGAAGAGGTGGTCTCGGTATGCTTTCAATCAAAGTCTGGAGCGATTAGTTTGTGGTGACAACGTGATCCGTACTCAAACCGCACTGAATATACGTACTCTGCAAGTCTGAGCTAATGTCTCCTGTAGTCAGGTGTGTTTAGCAGTGAGCGATGCAGCAGAGCAGCAAACTGTGGCAGCGTGCAGTGTTTCTATCCCAGAAATAGGCGACGGTCCAGCTTGCCATCTGTTGCTCGTATCTCCATGGACAAAGCAGCTGCCGCTAAAGTTGGAGACAGACGCCGGCAGAGCAGCGCGAAGTCTCGGTGACCAGAGCAGACATAGTAACGTCTCTGGCAAAACAATGTCTAATAATGTTAATGAAATAAGCTGGTTTGACCACTAGACCAGAACACAGGACCTTATTCCTGTATTTACTTTCTTGCTCCCACCCCCAGGCATATCCGACCAATAAGAGGGCTGGATGTTCTTGCCTAACAAACCAAACCAAACCGACCGAGGGTAAATCGCTCCAAGGTTACTAACTCACCAACTGATTGGGACCAAAGCAAAGGAACTACAAGAGTGAAAATGCCCTGAAACTCTCTTGAAATAAATAAATGTGGACTTATGAAATAAATGTATCATGAAATAATTAAAAGTAAAACCTTTAAAATATATTTATTTATTTAACTAGTTGATAGATTTTTATATGAATATTTACAGTTAATTAATTATTTATCTATTTATTGCCTTATTTATTTATTTCATGATTTATATCAAAGGCATATTTATTCATTTATTTATGCATTTATTCATTTATTTAATAGTGAATAAAACAGCATTCCATAATGAAAACCACAGAAATCCAAATAATAAAAGTTGGCTTCTGATCAGCATTGCATTCAAAATGTTACTCTTCTGTCAAAAAACACCCTGATCCCCTTTATTTAAAAGATAATGAATATTTAAAGATGAAAAAAGAACCAGATTTCAATGCATCTATTAATATATTTCTATTTTCTCACTAATAATTAACCTCCCAATAGAAAGTAGAAGTAGCAAGCATTATTATTAGTTATATTTTAATTACAGTACAAGGCAGACTGTCATGCACAAAAGATAGAAGTTTGACAAAACAACAGTAGAAGATAAAACAACCCCAAATAAATATGCTTTTCCAACAAGACAAGAAAAACCTATCTGCAGATTTATTTATATATTTTATTAAATCTTAACTTATGTTTAAAAGATATTGTATGCTAATTTACTTAATAAACATGGAAAAGTAACTGTATTTTGTTAGTTACAATGGCAAATGTCAGCAATACTTAAGTAGTAATCAAGTAATCAAGTTACATTACTTGAATATTGTGATGCTTATATTGATCTGATGTAATACGTGTGGAAGTAATTACGACGACAATTTTTTTCTGTGAATTATTCTGAAACTACATTAGAACAACACAAATGCTCCACAATTACATGGGTTTTTCTTTGGCTTCTTTGCTACACCCTTCCACCAAGTTTCATAAAATCGTGCCAGTAGTTTTTAGGTAATCCTGCAGACAGATAAACAAACCACCAAACAAAAGATAAGCCGAGCCAAAAACAAAACCTCCATGGGTGGAGGTAATTAAAACACAGCAGAACTAAAGTAAAGCATAAAACCTTAATAAAACACGTGTAAAGATAGAAATGGTCCATGATGTGTGTCTCATAGGGATATATGTGATATAGCTATATGCTGAATATTTTCAGTCTGATCCACGTTGCCGCTCTTTTCTACCCAGCTTTCTGAGCTTGGCAAATAGGAGCTCTCTGAACTTGTCACCCATGAGGAAGTAGAAGACAGGGTTGATGACACTGTGCAAGAAGGCCCACGGTCGGCTCAGGATGTACAGGGACTCTATGTACATCTTTGTACATCCCTGCTGCATACCTGCCCAGGCCTTAACAGATGCTATTTTGACATTTCTCAGCACATGGTAGGGAGTGTAGAGAACCAGAAAAATGACTGCAGCCATTACAACAACCCTCAAAGGCCGCTTGTATGAGGTTGTCCTATTCTGGACGGCCCTTTCTTGGACACGGAGCAGATGTGCAATTTGTAGGAGAAACCACAAAGTCCAAGCACAGGGAGAAGGTAACCAGTCAGGGTTAGTCCCAGGCTGTAGCCCAGTGTATTGACATCTCCTTCCAGGCTGGCAAAATCCCTGCAGAGACTCCAGTTTCCGCCTTGGAGGTCGTGGACCATTAGTGATATCATTGGAGCAACTTCCACATTGACAGCTAGCCAACTCAGCCCTGTTACGATCAAGGCTGATCGTGGACTCAGCAGGTAGTGGTTCCGTGTTGGATATCTTATGAGCAGGAAGCGGTCCATGCTTAGCAAAACCATAAACAGGATGGAAGAGTAAAGATTTACATGCAGTACATAGCGGTTGATAATGCAAGCATAGGGACTGGTCTCTGATTGGTTGTTTGCATAGAGGTACGCGAGACGTGGCAGTGTGCAGAGGAAAATTAGGTCGGAGACTGCCAGGCTGAAGAGGTAAATGTTGCAGCTCTGCCACTGCTGCAAACAAAAGATGTAACCAAGTACAACCACAAAGTTGCCAGGAAAACCAATGCAGAACTCAATGCCATAAGATGGTGACAGGTAGTACCTCTCGAGCACTTGAGTGATGTTTGGACAAGGTTGCACCTGGAGAGAAGAGGGGATGGGAGGACAGAATAGAAGAGGACAACATAGAGAAGAAAGGATAGAGGAATAGAGAGGACAAAGGAAGGGAAGTAAGAGGGAAAGGAAAACGTGAGTAATAATAGAAACAGTGTTCTATGAGCCTAACACATTCAGCACAACATCATCATTGTATGTGTTAGTATACGACTTACCATGCTGTAGTTGCTGGTAACCTGAGTATTTGGTGCAGCCATGAGCAGGTGCAGCTGGGAAACAGTTAACACTGCGGTCTAAGGGTTCTAGTGCCTCTAATATGACATGGGTGAGAAAACACAGACATTGAGTATCATTTGCATATGAGACAATAGAAAACAAAGAAAACATCCTAGCAGACTTGATAGGTTACCTATTAAGTTATTAGTAAAAACTGCACGGCCACGCTTTGCCTGGTTACCTGGCACTCCTCCAACCAAATTGAACCATTGATCTGCTGTTCCAACAGTTATTTCAAACTTTTGCATTTAATTTAGAAAAGAAAGGTCATGGTTTCACGTATTCTCTAGAAGAAATGCACCATCTAGACAATTTTATGTTTCAGATTTGTATTTACATATCCAATTCATTCAATTACAATGCAAGAAACCATGCATCATTACAAGTTTGCAGGGTTACTACTGCTGGTAAGGATACTAACAGCATTGGCATAGCAACATGTAGAATCACATTTTATATTCATCTGCCAAAGTGTAAATCAAACCCAATTTAAGTGTTTTTTAAATAATTGTTTCTATCTACATTTGTGAGATGGGTCTGAATATTTTATATTTATGTGGGTCCATCCATGTGTTTACTGTCAGTAAAACAGCATTGCATTCAGAGATTGGGGCATTGCAAGAGTGCAACACATATATCAACCAGCAGATGAGTCAGTATTTATTGTTTAACAGAATGAGTTGGTGCAGGATGGAGCTGATTTCTTCATAAAGCCTTCTCTACTTGCAGTTTTACAACAACACTTTCTAAAATATTGGTCCAAAGAAGTTAAGCTTCAAGTCGTATCTGCTCCGAGGAAAGCGTTGATTAGACACACACTATTTTGTTTTTCCTTCACTGAAGACCGACTTTGATGCTCTACAGAATAGGTTTACAGTTTACAGTATGTGCTATATGTGTACAAACAGCAATTAGCAGGTAAAATGTGAAATGGAATGATGAATAAGAGAATTATTAATCCCTTTCAAAACTTTATTTTATAGTTGTACTTACAATCTTCCAAGAGCTGAATAAGCTTTCTTCGTCTCAAAAAAAGAAAGAAACACTGTACTGCAAAAAAAGCAGCAAAAGAAAACTGGATGTTGTGGTTGTTGCGGAAAAAACAGACAGAGGTGACAAGACTTTTGAAAACTATTTACTGGTAGCATTATTTTTTCTTGAGGCAGCCATTTTGGGTTTCACTTATTTTTTTCTTTCCACTGCTTACTAGAATATTCCCTCTTCAGGGAAATGTAAAAATCTGTAAAATGTAAAGAAATTATTTTGATCAGTGTTAATGCAGTGTCCCCTCCAGTACAGACTGATTTTTAATCTGACAACTTTAGCATTTATATACTGTCCCTTTTGGTTTCTGTTTGGAAATTATCTGTGTGATGATGACATTGTCTGCAAGAATAGATAATGAACTAATGACTCAATCACTCTATTTTGCATTAACTAGAAATGTATCTCTGTCATTGGTACTTTCCACGGCCACTTTAAAGTTCCCTTATTTATTTCAGTCAACACAAACACATATAGTTCCTGTTGTGGACTCACACGTCTTAAATTAAATCTTGGATTAGTTTCAGATAAGCACATTTTCTTAATTTCCATACTTTTGGGTAGCACTGCTGCCATACCTCCTGAGTCAAAAAGTTGTTACCAAACAACTGGTCGCTGTCTTTCTGCACACATGTTGTGAACTTCTTAAAGCATACGCTCAAAGTGCGTAAATTGCTAGTTGCTCTTTCAAGGCTTTGAAATAAAACTGTTAATCTGCTGCACGGGCACTTTTTCTTCTTAAAAGACAAAGCAAAAACACTAGCTATCATTCAACTAGTCAGATTAAAGATTTAGAAAATAGTTTGTTAATAGTATGGGCATACATCAATTACAACAACGACAACAACAAAAACTATAGTTCACTGGGCAGTAAATATTTTTACAGGGCAAAATAATTATTTTAGTAACGCCTTTAGTAACGCCGTTATTTTATAACGCCGAACTGAATGACTGATTATGACGTGGTGATTCATTGTATGCGCTTGAACTAACATTTTACTATAAAGGGATGAATCAGGTTTTTAGATCTTTACTGGCTTATTAGAGGAATCTGTTAATGTAACAGTGACGATTGAGGAGCTTTCTTGACTGTCTGACAAACAATTAGTGTCTTCAATTATAATCCTTTTAAATTGAACATGGTGTTTTGACATGCTGATTATAAATGTCTGAGAAATGTTCACATGCTATGTGAGGAAAGTCAGTTATTATGTATCACAAGCAAAATAATGCATTACAATCTTCCAGGCCTGCGGCCAGGGCGTCCAACCTGAGTCATTTCATACTACTTCTACAAATGTGGCTTGGATCGGATTTCATTATTCAACAGCATCGAAGGTCCTATTGAAACTGAAGAAATTCTTCTTTTCTTCCAGAAAATGAATTGCCTTTCATACTTATTTCATACATAAACTCACCAAAATTGGCGGTCACATCAATTCAAAATTCTAAAGTATTTTAAGGGTGTTTGGAATAGGCACGCAAAAATGGCTTGCTTAGCGCTTTTAAAAAAATTAATTAAAAAGCCAAAGAAATTGAGCTCCTGCAGTACGTGTAACGTATACTAACGTAAACAAAACTTGGTACATATATGAAGCATGTCAAGATGTACAAAAAACGTCATGGGAGCCATACCCTAAACCCAACAGGAAGTCCGCCATTTTGAATTGAAAGTTCGGAAATAGTGCGATTTTGGCCATTTCCACATCTCTTCCTAGAGATTTCATCCGATGAACTTTTTGGTCTGTATTATCTCAACACCTTAAAGATGAAAAGTTAAAAGAGAAGAGTGGTGGCAATTTTGAGCATTTATCAATGAATAAAGAAGTTGTTGTAACTTTAGTGTACATTGTCCAATTTGGCTGAACTTTCTCTTGATTGATAAGAGTCCAGGCCTAAGGACATCTGTAGGCCAAAATTGACTTTTGGTCATAGCCCCCCACGCTGGCAACAGGAAATCAGACTTATATGACAAAGATCATCCGACATACATGGAATTTATAATGTGTGGCTACATGTGATACTGAGGCACCACAATACTCTATACTCAGCAGAGAGTTCCTGTTCTACTGGTAAAGGTGTGCCTCAACCCCTGCGCTTTGGCCACACCCTCTTTCATAGCTAATAAACTGTCTTGTGTGAGGTTTTATTGAACTCAGCAGGAAGTTCCTTTGTCATTGGTGACAATTTTCAATGTATTTGTGCAAATGCACGGTCGCAAGAAGTGAGGGCTCATCCAACACTGCTTTCAGCTTTAATTCACAACTTTGGAACAATGGAGCATTAAACACAAAACTATACTTCAGTGTTGACTTTCATTTTCATTCTATGGTATCAAGCACCTTTCCTGTGGCTGTATAAGACATCTTTATCATGTTTGGTTCTAATAGGGAGCCTAGAGTATATTTAGGCAACAAAGCTTACACTGTTGGTCAGCCTTAGCAAAGCACATGATCTACTGCTGAGAGACACGTGAGACAAAGTCAGGATAGTGTTATTTATATTTACCTTGCCCTGCAGAGACCATAAGCTAGGTATAATAGAATGGGCATGTCTTTAAAAACCCCAGCGTGGGACTGACAGTGGTTTGTTTGGTTATATTACTCTGGGAGAAAGAGTAATCTTTCTGCATTCCTGTGTTTTAGAATGGTTTGGAGTCGTTCCAGTAGTAACGGTGGGGCAATGATGCAAGTCTTATTTTTAATACTGACTTTGAATAACTTATGTTAGTGTTAAAGTATCCTTTGGTTTAAATGATTTATAAAGCATGTGTGATCATCTGTGAATCATTAAATAAGATAAAACCTGGCCATGCTCCAGATTACACAAAACAAATGTTCGTCCAATATCAACAACGGAACATTCCAGGCAGTGCTCTCCTGTGTCTTCCACCGATTTTAAGTCTGGAGGACTTCTGTGGTTCAGACAGGGACTATAGTTTACATGAGTCATTAGGTTGATTTGAGGACACAGATGTAAAACATGACTATTTGCTTACAATAAAAATTAGTTTTCTTCGTTTTCTGTAAACACTTTGTTATATTATGTAAATACAATTTGCCTCCTCTTGTCTTGTCTCGCTTTGTTCATTACAGAGTTAAGCACATTTTTCCTTTCCGGGAAGAGGGAAGAGAAGATGCTTTTTGTTGATAACAATGTAATAATATAGCCGATACGCTTTCATATTTTTTTAAATTAGTACTATGAAAGTGTTTTTAATTTTATATAATGACAGTGCCCTCTGGTGGCAGACCACACTGAAAAAATATTAGCATCTTCACAGCAAGTGCTGCAAAAGGTTGTTTTTTTTATTTCACACAAGACCATTCCTCATTACTAATTGTTGTCTTTATGTGGCCAGCCTTCTGGAGGTTTCTCTCATTTGAACAATTTACAGTGAATGACCTGTGGTACACAATCTTTATTTTGTATCCATCTGAACCTATTTCTATACAAAATATGTTATAGACAGAAAGTGAAGGTACTCACCTTTTGTAGAATGATCAGGTCAAATATGATGACATACTGAATGCACATTTACAGCATTTGGCAGTTTAAAATGATGAAGAGTGACTGATAGTAAAGCAGTACTCAGCAAATGATGGAACTACAGGAGAAATATTTTAACCTTCCTGTCACCATACAATGTTTTTTTCTTCTATTTTTCTATAGACTTCATATAACCTTTATGAATTTATAGCCCTGCACATAGGGAGTCTGGATAATGGCCAATATCATCTCCTCTAATGCCCACTAGTGCCACATTTCTTCATATCTCTATTTCAGACAAAATGACGTGACTTCAGCAGGTGGATGGAGTAGCATATACATGTAGCTGCAGTTCCACAGGCTGCACTGTCAGGAACGCTATTCTAGGACCCTAACTAGAGGGTTTGCCAAAAAAGTAAGTGGTAATAATAATGCGACAGGACGCATTTCCACCAAAAATGGAAGAAGAGCACGTCAAGCCCTGTGTGAGTAACATTACTGATTGCAAATAATGTTAAAGTAAAGTAATATTCACTGTCTAGCTGAAGTGTGAACATTACTGTAATGATCTTAAAGCTCCTAATTTTAAAATCATTGTTACGTCATGGTAGCTTGGTAACTGTTAGCCTAAAGTATTTATATAATAACTACCTTTATCTATATTTAAAAAGCCCAACTAGGTTTTATCAGATTATTATAACTATACTATATGGCTATAGTTAATAATCATTAATTATAGCCATTAAATTAAACTTCAAAATAGTCCTTAGGTTGGTCTTCACTGGGTATGTGAACGTGTTTAATATATATATATATATATATATATATATATATATATATATATATTGTTTTTATTGACTAAGCATTGATTATGTTGTCCACTTACTATTTCAGTGAAGTGGAGGAATTCTGCAGACGATTCTTTAAAGAAATGAGAAAAGAAGGAATACCACTCAATTAAGAGATAGTGTTGTTACCTACTTCACAATTTGGGTTTTAATATGGAAGTGTCAGGAAAAGTCAAATGTTAATAAACCGTGATATCTAATGTTTTTTGCATCTCTCTCATCCTTCTGTCTCTCTTTCTTGCAGAGATCATTGATACAACTTTCATTCTCCTGTTTTATTGTTTTCAATTAAAATTGATTTAAAAAAGTAGATCTTTATTTTACCTGTTAATGAGCTAAGTCTGTAAATAAGGATACACAAATTGCCCAGCGTGCAACTCTTAGCACACAAGTTCAGAGAATTGCACGACAAGTAGCATCTGGGTGTAAAAACCTTTTTAAACTTAATATTTGGACAGAATGTAGCTTTTGGGTAGAATGAACCTTTTTAAACGTTGTGGTCATCCAATTTGGTAAGTGGTGTATTGAAAAAGTAGGCTACTTGAAATGCGGTCCTGAAAATGCATCCCCCGGTACTGCAGGAACAGAGTATTGGGTGGAGAAGCCATTATGTGTTTGTGTGTTTGTGTTGGTTTGAGCCTTTCTTAAGAATTAGTGTTACAATGTGACCATGAAAAACATTTTCCCCTTATCTAAACATTTTTGTTGCTTTTTACAAAGTTTTTGTAATTTTTTGTATTTTAAATTTGTTTTTAATCGATTTTGCCGCTTTTTCCAACATTCTTCCTTTATTTAAGATATTAAAAAAAACTTTGAAATCATTATAATCATAATCATTTCATGTGTCTACCATTTGTGACCAGTTCAACCAGAGGGATTGCAAGTGAGTTAGAAGAAAAAGATTAGAGGAACACCTGTAAATATTTGTGTAAGTAGCAGAAATGTTTTTGTTGCTTACTAATATCACAAGCACTCAGACCTGTCTTGTAACCCCTTGTAGTGGTACCAGTCAGCAGTGAGGTTGGAAACCACTTTACTAAACTACCTCCCAAGTGTACCAGTGAATTTAAATGTGAATGCACTTACTGAAAAACACAGTAATCTCCCACCACCTGTATGTGTTCAAGGATTTGTGAGACGGGTATAAAAGTAGCCCAAAAAAGAGCCCATACAACTATGCAAATTACAATCCTCATACAAGCGAGACCCACCAGGGAAGGAAATTGATGAGAATTGTATATAAATCATAAATAGCATTTATTGCAGCACATTTAATGTACCAGCCCTGACGGACATCTTGTGATACAAATGTAATCCAGCAGAGAGCAGTATTAGCCCAAAGCTCTCCGGACTAAACTCTACAAGTGTCCTGCCTTATGTTTGTGGGAAATGACATTGATGAAATGATGTAGCAACAACAACAAATGAATAAAACACCTTAAAGTTAGATCAAATGAACTAAAATAATGAATGAAGGTTAATGGGGGACAATGCATGAGAGAATGTCCTAATTGTTAAATTATTATGCACTGTTAAATGGAAATGAAAGAACCAGAATGAGGCAGAAAAGACATAGTCAGAGCTTGTGATGAACTAGCTAGTTGAGGGTTCAATATTTCACAGTGGCTTCATCACTACCGGTATTGGCACTCATTAAAAGTGGAAGAGTAACAGGTATTCAGTCAGCCAACTACATGGAATGAATTATGTGAATGACAACAAATATACGTAATTGATATTTGGTATAGGCTCTTATCTCGTTTCTCCCCGCAAACATATCACTCAGGAGGGATTGGTGATTGGCAATCATGGGGTGTTGTGATAAATGTCAAATGTCTATCTAAAGTATGACTGATGAATGTTGCTGATGAAAAGCTCAGGAATCCAAATAGTAAGAGGTGGCTTCTGATCAGCTTTGCATTCAAATTTTACTTTTTTGTCAAAAAAAAACAACACAAAACACCCCTCTCACACCTTTATTTAAAAGACAATGACAATTTAAGAAATTCTTCAATGAATCTCCTTATATATTTATTTTCTAACTAATAATTAACCTCCCAAAGTAGCAGCCAATAATTATTAGTTGAATTTAGTTATATTTTATTTCATTTAAAAGTAATACAATACAATGCAGACTGTAATGTACAAACATCCCATAAATAGTAGTGCAAATGATAAAACATCCACCTCCAGTTTCATATGACTACAAATAATTATGCTTTTTACAGATACGAATACATACAGCAACCATTCTGCACATACATACTCAGGCTTAAACAGTGCATTAATATAAAAATAGGCTCTAGCTTTTAGCTGATTATAATTGTTTAGATATCTTTAATTAAGTTTATATGAAAGCTAACTTTGCATCAGTTCCCCTTTATAGATATCCAGACATGTCTTCTATCACATATCAGGCTCAGAGAGAATAGACTACATGGGAAAATAACTCTATCTTGTTAAAGTTACAAACAAAAAAGAAACAATCATATTACTGATATATTTTGTAAAAATGGGGATTATTAGCAGGATTACATCTTGTCTTATGCTACAATGCCCATTAGCACACATTAGAACACTTCATGAGTCTCACACAACACTATTCTGTTATCGAGTGAAATCAGAGCTACAGCTTCATTATCACGGCCTTTAACATTCGTAATAAAAAAGGCTTTTACTGGGGGAAAATGTCAACATTATTTTGCATATGAAGCAGAAAGTTGGAACAACATCACAGTAAAGTGCAAGTTATGCCCATATGTACTACTTTATGTATTACTTTAATAGTGTGATACTTTTTTGGATGAAATGTAGTATATGTGGAATAAAGTACAGTATTAAACTAAGAAAATACATGTTGATGTGGATCTCATAGGGATATGTGTTGACTATTTTTAGTCTGATCCACGTTGCCGCTATTTTCTACCCAGCTTTCTGAGCTTGGCAATTAGGAGCTCTCTGAACTTGTCACCCATGAGGAAGTAGAAGACAGGGTTGATGACACTGTGCAAGAAGGCCCACGGTCGGCTCAGGATGTACAGACCCTGTATGTACATCTTTGTACACAGCCCTGCCCAGGCCTCGTTAGATGCTATTCTGACATTTCTCAGCACATGGTAGGGAGTGTAGAGAACCAGAAAAATGACTGCAGCCATTACAACAACCTTTAAAGGCCGCTTGTATGAGGTTGTCCTGTTCTGGACGGCCCTTTCTTGGACACGGAGCAGATGTGCAATTTGGTAAGAGAAACCACAAAGTCCAAACACAGGGAGAAGGAAACCAATCAGGGTTAGTCCCAGGCTGTAGCCCAGTGTGTTGATATTTCCTTGCAAGCTGGCAAAGTCCTTGCAGCGACTCCAGTTCCCACTCTGGAGGTCATCAATCATCAGTGATATCATTGGAGCAACTTCCACATTGACAGCTAGCCAACTCACCCCTGTTACGATCAAGGCTGATCGTGGACTCAGCAGGTAGTGGTTCCGTGTTGGATATCTTATGAGCAGGAAGCGGTCCATGCTTAGCAAAACCATAAACAGGATGGAAGAGTAAAGATTTACATGCAGTACATAGCGGTTGATAATGCAAGCATAGGGACTGGTCTCTGATTGGTTGTTTGCATAGAGGTACGCGAGACGTGGCAGTGTGCAGAGGAAAATTAGGTCGGAGACTGCCAGGCTGAAGAGGTAAATGTTGCAGCTCTGCCACTGCTGCAAACAAAAGATGTAACCAAGTACAACCACAAAGTTGCCAGGAAAACCAATGCAGAACTCAATGCCATAAGATGGTGACAGGTAGTACCTCTCGAGCACTTGAGTTATGTTTGGACAAGGTTGCACCTGGAGAGAAGAGGGGATGGGAGGACAGAATAGAAGAGGACAACATAGAGAAGAAAGGATAGAGGAATAGAGAGGACAAAGGAAGGGAAGTAAGAGGGAAATAGAAACAGTGTTCCATGACTTGGAATTGTGACAATTTTAAATAAGAGATTCAATAGGAAGACATTTTTGGTTCAGAGCCTAACACATTCAGCACAACATCATCATTGTATTTGTTAGTATACGACTTACCATGCTGTAGTTGCTGGTAACCTGAGTATTTGCTGCAGCCATGAGCAGGTGCAGCCGGGAAACAGTAAACACTGCACTCTGAGGGTTCAGGTGCCTTTTATATGACATGGGTGAGAAAACACACACTTTAAGGATCATTTGCATATAAGATAATACAAACCAAAGAAAACATGCGGTCAGACTTGATAGGTTAAGTTAATTAAGTAATTAGTAAAAACTGCCCATCCACGCTTTGCCGAGTTACCTGGCACTCCACCTGAGTATTTCAATGGATGTGATTGGCTGGCGTTTGTGTTAAATGTCTGATAAACATTTTTACTTTTCAACCAAATTGAACCCGTGATCTGCTGTTCCAACAGTTATGTCAAACTTTTGCCATTTAATTTAAAAAAGAAAGATTATGGTTTCATGTATTCTCTAGTAGAAGATTGTTGCACCTAAACAATTTTATGTTTCATATTTGTATTTAATTATGTATTTCATCCCATAACAGTGCAAGACATCTTGCATCATTACAAGTTTACAGGGTTAAAATGCAGATGAGAAAGGGTTCTAACAGCAGTAGCATAGCAACAAGTAGATACATATTTTATATTTATCTGGGTCCATCCGTGTGTTTACTGTCAGTAAGTAAGCATTACGTTCAGAGATTGGGGCATTGCAAGAGTGCAACATATAAATTAACCAGCAGATGAGTCAATATTTATTGTTTTTAAACAGAATAAGTTGGTGTTTATAGTTTTCCAACAACACCTTCTAAAATGTTGGTTTTCTCTGTCTATAGGTAATAGAAAGTGGATCTGGACAATGGGCTGACGAATATGAAGTCCTCTTCTTCACTGTCTGTCAAACAATTGGTGTCTTTTATTATAATCCTTTTAAATTGAACATGGTGTTCTGACATGCTGATTATAAACGCCTGAGAAATGTTCACATGTTCTCTACATGTGAGGAAAGTCAATTATTATGTACAGTATCACAAGCAAAAAAAAAAAAATGCATTACAGTCTTCGTGGCCTGTGGCCAGGGCGTCCGAGCTGAGACGCATCTGTAGAAATCCGATGGAATTATATTTCAAACTACTTCCAAATGTGGCTTAGATCAGAAAATAAGTATTTCAATTGGTTTATTTGCTGTCCAAACTTTCTAAAATCAATCTGAATACCATCTGGATATACCAAAATAAAGGATTTGGGCTAGCAGTCTGAGCAAGGCCTTATTCACTTTATTTTGGAACAATGGAGCACAAAACACAAAAATGTACTTCATTGTTGACTTTTTTTTTCAATCTATGGTATCAAGCACCTTTCCTGTGGCTGTATAACACATCTTTATCACGTTTAGTTCTAATTGGGAGCCTAGAGTATATTTAGGCAACAAAGCTTACACTGTTGGTCAGCCTTAGCAAAGCACATAATCTACTGCTGAGAGACATGTGAGACAAAGTCAGGGTAGTGTTATTTATATTTACCTTGCCCTGCAGAGACCATAAGCTAGGTATAATAAAATAGGCATATCTTTAAAGTGTGGGACTGGTTTGTTTAGTTATATTACTCTGGGAGCAAGAGTAATCTTTCTGGATTCGGTCATTAAACAAAGTTTTTCTCTTAAATGTTTTACAGACTTCATATAACCTTTATGAATTTCTAGCCTTGCAGAGGGAGTCTGGATACTCTCATCTCCTCTAATGCCCACTAGTGCCACATATCTTCATATCTCTATTTCAGACAAAAGGCATGACTTCAGCAGATGGAAGGGCCATAATGTGTATAAATGTGTGTGTATGTGTGAATCAGAGCCCTAAAGAAGTAAATTAGCCAGTAAGTTAGAAGATAAAAGGACTGGAGGAACACATGAAAAGCTTTGTCTAGCTGAAATGTTTTTCTTGCGTTTCTCCCCTTGTAGTGGTACCAGTCAGCAGTGAGGTTGGAAACCACTTTACTAAACTACCTCCCAAGTGTACCAGTGAATTTAAATGTGAATGCACTTACTGAAAAACACAGTAATCTCCTGTATGTGTTTATGGAATTGTGAGAGGGGCATAAAAGTAGCCCATAAAAGAGCCCATACAACTATGCAAATAACAATCATCATACAAGTGAGATGGAGAAGGGAGAAGGGAATGTAATATAAATCATAAATAGCATTTATTTCAGGACATTTAATGTTCTAGCCTGGACGAACATCTTGTGATACAAATGTAATCCAGCAGAGAGCAGTATTAGCCCAACGTTCTGATCCCGGGCTAAACTCCACAGGTGTCCTGCCTCATGTTTGGGGGAAATTACATTGATGAAATTATGTAGCATCAAAAATAAATAAAACACCTTAAAGTTGAACTAAAATAATGAATGATAGTTTTGAAACAATCTGATTGATTGGTTGGGGACAATGCATTGGTCCTAATCCTAAATCCTTATTGTTAAATTATCTTGCACTGTTAAGGAAACTGAATGAGGACCAGTGAGGTGTGAGGGAGTGTTCCCATTAGCCCCTGTAGTTTAAAGTGTCCCAGTTCTGGAAGGTGACACACTTACAGCGTTATCACTACAACTCTGCACTAATTACCAAAGTGGTTTACATTTGACAGTGAGTTAATTGGATCAAAGTGGATGTAGAGCGTGGTCTAATGAGTGTTTTAGTGTGCATCACATGAGAGCAGAGAAAGAGAAAGTGAGAGACTTAAACCGCTAAGTGTTAATGATGTGGAGGTACATCCAGAAATTGTTAAGCATCAAAAAAGTTCAGCATAAAGTCCTCAAGCTCAGAGCATTTTTCTTTGCCAATCTTTTAGTTGCAGAGTGAGTAAGACATTGAGTGAGATGACAGTATTTTCTGTCATCTGTATGCTGGATGTTCTAAGTGGATTTTTCATTTATTTCACGTCGTCATGTCTAACAAAAGTTAAGTAGCCTGCAAATTAAACAGTTAATAGTATTAAAGATGTGAACACATAAATCAGGGGGCCCGAGACATATTTTGAAAATTAAAATAATCAAAACTCTGCACCAAAATGATTTATGTATATTTTTTATTATTTATGTCAATACATACATTGAATACAATTCAAAAATCATTAAAACCATGAACTCAAGTGTAATTATGGTTTGTACAGTTGTGTTACTTATATGTAGTTTCCGCTAGCATGCAGCCAGACTATCACTACTCTAGTCTGATTTTGAGACTTTGCTCTAATTTCTGGGACAATTAGGGCAGGATTCTGCTTGGATTTGGAACTGTTTGGATTACGGGACTGTCCCAAATTTTTCGGGACGTCTGGTCACCCTACAATTGAACCAGACCTTCATTCGAGCTAGCTTTCAGGTAGCTACCCTGATTGCAACCAGCGGTAGGCCATTCAGTGTTGTTTGTCAAGAAATTTATGAATGTTGTTGCGGAGGAGGTGTGCCCCGATAAAAAAGACATCTTAAATGTCACTCACCAGACAAATTGACAAAATGGGGGATAAAGTGAATGCCCAGTTGCAGGAGAAAGCAAAACGTGAAGCTCCAAGTCAAGGGGAAACTAGTATGTGACATGTATGCCCACATGTGGCACAAGTGCAAAAACAAGACTCACCTTCTCCCTATTACCCAAAGCTCTCAGCTGAGAAACCAGTGGCCCCCATTCCCAGCTCAAAAGTCGGTGGAAGCGCTGGAAATGCTTAAGGCAGAGTTTGGTGTGTGATTCCGTGAGCTACATGTTCACGCTACAGAAATCCGCCTTTTCAGAACTCCTTTGCTGTCGACATTGCTATAGCACCCTCTTCCTGTCAGTTTGAGTGGGCTGAGTTACAGAACTGTGATATTTTGAAAGACACATTTAAACCCAAAAGTCTCATTGAATATGAAAAATCTAATTTCCGGCGGAGTGGGCGGGGTTTACTAATTTCAATAGCAATAAATATGAAAAAATGTCATGATAGTAATAATGCTCTTTTAATAGGCTACATATCTCTTGAAAAATAATGTTCATTTGTCTGTACAGTGACAAAATAATAACATTAATCTAGCATAATAACAGGCATAATAAATAGATTTAGCCCATGTCCTTATTTGTTACAGTTTTCCATTCCCAATGTTTTTGAAGCTTTCCCCAATGTTTTTGAAGCTTTGTCCGATGTCGGAAAATTATTTTCTTCAAATGCTATAAGAATTGAATCAAAACACCAAAATTCAATGAATGTAGTGAACTGACCATTTATTTTACTTGTGAAGAGCGTTGTAAGAAACCATCCATGTTATTTCTTTTTGACAATTTGGTTAAAATAAACCCAATTTTCTGATCTAGAAACTTCAGAAAATGGAAAAACAATCCAAAATTTGGCTTTTCGAAATGATATGACCATTTACCATGTGTTCACTGTCACATGTTTTATCTTTGAGATTATAATCCTGAATTGAGCTCATATTTTCACTGTCAAATCTTTGGCCCCTACAGCCTTTAACCTTAAATACAGTGATTACAGCTTGAGACTATTATTAATTTATTGAAAGAAAATTTGGGGAAATAGAGGAAAAACAAGAAGAAATATGTATTTGTGATAATGTAATCAAAAGTCTGTATATAAAATCCAGTGGCAAAAGTGCACTAATCTTGCTAATCTAGTGGATATTTTACAGTTATTCAGAGGTGCAAATTTGTTATACAGTATACAGTATACTGCATATGTATAGTATATATTACAAAATAGATGAAAAAAAAACTACTGGTCATAATCTAGGCCTACTTTTATGGTACATAAGTATTGGAGTAGCTACAAAACAAACACCGAAAGACCTGAATGAATGTTTGGGATGGGCACCATATGGAGAGGAGTGCATGAGTGTGTATGTGTTTCTATGTGTTTTGTTTGTGAACGTAATTAAATAATAACTTGCACTGAAGCGTAACACACTTGGGAAACATATATGTTTGTTATTGTGCATTATGGAGGTGGTGTCATGGCTTCATCATAAACCTGCCAATTTACCTTTTACCCAAGGGGGTTGTGGGGGAACAAGGGGCCAGCTGGGCAAGCAAAGACAAGCAAGTGTTTCCAACAAGACTGATGACATCTGGCCCTCAGGCAATGAAACAGGAGCTCACCAGGTGTTGTGTTGGAAATTAATTCATTTTGACTTTTAATGGTAGGTGATCTCACTTCTTTCAAAACAAGCCATTAATTTGTTTTCTTTTGCAACATTGTTGATTGTTCAAGATGAATAATAAATTAAATCAAAAGTCATCATACAGTACCAGCTTTAGAGAGAATAAAATCTTTAGGTAAATGTGAAAAATCTGGCATGTCCAAACCTAATAACCCAATCTAACACTATTCTCAGCGTGATTATTGAAAACACAAATGTTTTCCTCAGTGAGAAATAAAAACACAAGATTCTTCAGATGGTGAACCTATCATTTAGACGTAAAACAACACATCTATTTTAATTGTAAGCCACAAAGTTTAGTGTGTGTAAAAAAATGAAAGCGTATATCCATAAAAGGAATTATATAAATTGCAATTAATTGACTTAGCAATGTTCAACATTAGATTTCGTAACCTTGGTTCTTTACAGCTTTGAAGATATACTTTGTAAAATTACTGACTTAAAATGTTGACTATACCTATGCTATATATTTTTAAGTTATGTACTTAGATTATCCCAAATATTTCCAACAGTTGTTAAACCTAGATACATCTGTAATTTAATAGTACCTTGATATAACCTTTGACCTTGGTTACACAAACGTTCATCACCCTCAACATTTTTTTCAGTATTATTGTTTTGACCTCAGATGACAGCACTGGGCTAGTCTGAATCAACAGGATAAAGTCTGACGTCAGACGACCCTCACCTTGCACCTTGCTGTTGTCAAAATCCCTTTAGGATACGTCGAGGTTGTAAGCTAAACGCTGAAAATGTCAAGTTTTGAAGAAAATTTGGATCTTGCAAAAAAGCAGGCCTGATATGGACTAAGGCCACATGGCGACACACTAGTCTGAACAAATTACCTTTAACCATGTATCCAGCTAATTTAAATAGCTCACGTTTCTGTATTATGTGAACAATTATATTCATTTATTATTCTAAATAGGGTATTCTTTCCCTATTTCTTCCTGAAACTATTTTTCAGATCCCCTATTTCTTTTTCCGGAGACCCAAGATGATTATGATTGGTTCAAAGAAATGCAAACAACCAAGAGTGTTTTTTTTACCTATCCTAGAGCGCATGATGGGTGTATCCAGAGTAAGGCCTGGCAATGCAAGACTAGCACTAAGCTAACCCAGTTGGTAGTCGACTAATTAAATGCTAGGTAAGCAAGCATCTGCCTCATTTCCTGCTGCTAAGAAACTTTATTGGGATGAGAGCGGAAGCATCCCATGGCCACGGCCAAAGCTAGCCCCCAGCCAGCGACTAGAGCAGCCCGGTGCTATCACGGCCAAGTCTCCCAGGTGCATACAGTACAACAAAACCTTTTACTCCCAGTGCTGAAAAAAATCAGAAAGGAGACTATGCTGTGAAATATATTGTGATATCTTGGGTTTAGCTGCTAGCTAATGTTAGCTTGCTTGCTTGATAACTGGCTGGTGCCCGTTTGGAGTGCGTTCCTGTTCAGAAAGGGTTGATTGCTTGGTTCCCAGTATTTTTTTCCCACAACTTTATTTAACTATACGTGCAGTTCGGTCAGGATCGGCAGTGGCTCATCTAGAGATTTGGCGTGTCCCCTTCTTTTTGTCCATTGTAGCCATCACCAGTGTCGGGAGTAACACGCTTACTGTAATTCCACAGTTTAGCGGTTATGAGCATGTAACAAAACATTTTTTTACTTGCGTTGTTCTCTTTTGTGAAACATGACCTCTTGCAGAGAAGAAGACAGATAGGCCTACTGTAGCTGCTTCTGATCTATCGTTGCATATTGTTATTATCACACGTGCGATATTGCACATTATCACACTCATGGTGGCGCGATGATACGCCAATTGAACAATGAGCATAAAACCACAGCATGGCCGATGTGCAGAAAGCCAATGTGGAAGTATGGACATTACTTTTCGCACATCAAAATTAAAGACAAAAATGTAGTGGTGAGTTGTCAATTATGTGTAGGTGTAAAGAACCTATCCACATCTAAGAGTAGCAATTCAAATCGTATGAAGCACCTGTTGACGCTTCGACAAAGCTAGTAGTGAAAGACCCCAGCCCTACAGATGCTGAAGGCGCCACTCCATGGAAACAACTAAAGCTAGATTTCACAAGGACTGCAGTGCAGCCGATAAGCCAGGCAGAGCTGAAGAAATTGATTGTTAGGTATGTTGTCGATGACATGCGTCCTCTAATGTGGATAGGTTCAGTGACAAATGAAATAATTGTTGTTATATGCAGCACCTCATGTCACCTTTGTTTTCCCTTTTAGTAAGTGCTAATACTGTATAGGCCAATCACCTTTATTTCATTAGCCCTAATGTGGTAAACAAAACACTGTTAAATGACTAAGACACTTGGTATTTTGTTATTAAAAGGGACTTTTGTACTACTGCTTGATTTGAAGGCCTGTTGCCTTGTTGATTACAATAAATAGGTCTAAAAATTGTCTTTATTGTGTTTGACTGTTCCTATTTACATTTTAAAAACAGACATAAAAGTTACTTTCCCTACTAACTCATTACTTTTGATATACAGTAATTGGTAAAGTAATTCAATTACTTTTAAAAGAAGTAACTAGTAACTTTAACTAATTACGTATTTTCAGTAACTTGCCCACTGGCCATCACACATCCAGGTAGTGATGTGGCCCGGCCGAACTGCAATCAATGAGCCTTCTAGTTCTAGGGACAACTCCCCACCCCCACTGCTGTACTGCACACACACACACACACACACACACACACACACACACACACACACACACACACACACACACTCACTCCAAGGAGATACTTGGGGTTCATTGTCTTGCTCAAGGACACTTTTGACATGCTGCCAGAGTCAGAGAATTGAACTGCCAATCTTTTTGTTCTCTATCCCATAGTACACTATAGTGTTTTCACTGGAAAAGCGTTTGCTGCTCAACCTTTGTTTCTGATTGTGCCACAGTCTTATTCTTTATTTCCCTTTGATTACCCTGTTGTGTTCCATATTACATTTATTTGTTTCTTACATCCTTATATTATCAGTAAATTTCAACGTTTATAATGTATTTGCCTGTATAGCAGTGAACCCAATTGTATTCGCCTATATTATTCTTCTTAAAGGTCCAGTGTGTAACGTGTTTAGTTGTTTATTATCAAAATCAGTGTTGCCCGTTAACAAACTTGTCATTTTTCATAAATATTTACCACCACCAGCAATTCCAAGTATGTCTTTTAGCTTGAAATTTTACTTTTGCATTTGCAACTGGGGTAGATGCTCCATAGTCATGCGCCATCTTGAAATACGTTAGCCGGTATGGGATATGCAGGATATACTACTCCGCTTGTCGCGTTTCCGCTGTCCTTCACAGGTGCTGCTAATGGGTATCGTCGCTTACCGGCCCGGCAAGTTTAAAGAAGGAAACAAGGAGGACCATACGTATTCAGAATCCAAATTTCAGGAACAGGACTCTTCTTCTTTACCCAGTTAAAGAAAAATTATATTGAAAAGAGCAAGAGAACGTAGCTGTAATACATACTTTTACGAGAGAGTTGATTGGATTGTATGATCTCAACGCTAGATGGGAGAAATTCCTACACATTGGACCTTTAAGAAATCCATGTCCCCATGCAAACTCACCAAACGTTGCACACATCCAGTCCTATGCCAAACACAATCAGTGCCATTTGTGTGCTAACTTTCCTGATGGTGGTGCTACAACAGCCATTTCAAATTCTAAACTTAAAAAATCCATACAAAAATCAGCTGTACATGCTACAACATTGCAGCTTACGCCAACATGTAGCCCCAGTAACTTCTTAAACCTATCTCCTCCCACATTTGTTGTTTCAATTGAGACCAAATTCCGGCAACTTTCTGTCCTTCACAAATTTGCCATTCAGATTTTTGATATGTCAAAAATTGAGCCCACAGTACATTAGGTGTACTGCATACAGTTGTGTAAACAAATACTGCAATTTCTTCTAAACTTAATCTTTGATGTTCATGGGAAGAATTCACAACATTCGAAGATCTCTGTAGATTTGCTGTGCAAAATTTTAGAATTTTATCTCAAAATCTCATTGCAGTCAATACAAAATACAGCATCTTTAAACATTAGTTTGCCATTTATTGATCCTTGGGAAAATAAATTACAGGCATCTCTGTTGTTTTAATTAAGCACACAAATTGTCAGCTCCTTGTCTAACGGGCATTGGGATAGCTCCCTGAGATCAGAAACTGCATACGGCTTCAATGGTTCTGAGTCTGAGCACCTTTTTAAGTATGAATACAAAACATTATAATATACATAATCATCATCTTCATCACCTGAATCATCTCTACCATAAGCTGTAGCGTTTAAGCAATTGCACAATATTGCCAGGAGATGGCAACATTGTATAAGCTATGGCCATGCTTAATAGTTACAGAGCAGTGTGTGTGTGTGTGTGTGTGTGTGTGTGTGTGTGTGTGTGTGTGTGTGTGTGTGTGTGTGTGTGTGTGTGTGTGTGCCTGTGTCTGTGTCTGTTCTTGTATTACCCACATTGTAGCAACAAAAATAGGTTGGTCATGCTGATAGGATAGAATTGTTGTTGCAGTATTCATTAGATCTAGCCATCCCTGTTTGCACACTTTGCACTGTGCCTTTAAATGCAACAGAACATCTTTTATTTCAGAATGGGAGTAGAATTGTGTAGATCTAGAAAAAATATCTTAGCAATATTCACCTATTTCAATTGCTTGGTTTAAATCTGACTAAAACATTGTAAAATGTTCTTTAAGAAACCATAACTTTAACTTAGAGCAACCTAACTTAAAACCTCCACAAAGAGACCAAGGGCCCTGTAATGCTAGCCTGGGAAAACCCTGACGAACCTCCAGCAAGTTTGAGATTTGCTCTGCCACTCTGTTACAAATGGGAAGGGTCTGATGTCAACCAGGCTACTGTAATGCCCTTGTTGCCACAACAGCCACAGTTGTCTGAATTGCAATATCTTCCCAAAAAAATATCACCTGAGAATGTCACAATATATGTAGAATAGAGCTTAAGGTTTTGTATTTATCCTCACATAAACCTCTTTGCTGCTTTTGTCATTGCTTCTGTTGCAATTCAACTACTCTGGCTTTTCTATTAAAACTTGAAACGCACACATAGTACGCATGCCGATATTTCACCATTGCTTGTTATTTAACTGATAGAAAGCACTTGATGCTATCTGTTGTATTAAAGCCCAGTGGAGTTGTATTTGATGAAAGGATCATTGACTTGATATTGAGTCCAATATTAAGGAGGCTTTTATAGAATCCACTTTAGATATATATACATTAGAATGGAAGTATATATTAAAAGGTTTCAATAAATGAGACCAACCAACACTATAAAGAAGGTTTATTGAATAATATGTTGTGTCCTAACAAGAGGCTAAATCAACATATTACAACACCATTTCCAAGATTGAGATGGGGATTACATCATAAACCATTAGGACACTGCTCATGTTTACATTTTGATATTGCTTGTCCTGTAATGGGATTGAAATTCAACACTTTTTATCTCAAGTATGACTGACTTAAGGTTCTGTTGAAGAGCCCTTACATCCAAACAGTAAGAGGTGGCTTCTGATCAGCTTTGAATTAAAATTTTAGATCTGTAAAAAAAAACACCCTGATCACTCTTTTATTTAAAAGATGATGAATATTTAAAGATGAAAAAAGAAATTATTAAATAATAAGTAATTATCCTCTCAATAGAAAAGAGTAGCGGCCATTAATTATGAGTTTAGTTATATTTTATTACATTTAAAGGTAATACAGTAAAATACAGACTGTAATGCACTAACATCCAAAAAAATAGGAGTAAAAATGCTAAAACATACCTCCAGTTTCATCCAAATACAAATAATTATGCTTTTTCAACCAATACAGATACAAATACAAACAGCAACCATTCTGCACATACATACTCAGGCTTAAACAGTGCATTAATATAAAAATAGGCTCTGGTTTTTAGCTGAATTATTATATTATAATTGTTTATAAATCTTTAAATAGCAGTTATTTTATGTTACTTTACTTTGTAAACATGAAAGCTAACATTGCATCAGTTCCACTTTATGTCCAGACATGTCTTCTATCACATATCAGGCTTAGGGAGAATAGACTACATGGGAAAGTAACTCTATTTTGTTAAAGTTACAAAAAAAAAAAGACACAATCAAATTACCGATACATTTAATAAAAATGGGGATTATCAGCAGGATTACATTTTATTTTATGTTACTAAGCTCAGTCGCACACATTAGAACACTGCATGAGTCTCTCACAACACTATTCTGTTATCGAGTGAAACCAGAGCTACAGCTTCATTATCACGGCCTTTAACGTTAGTAGTAAAAAAGGCTTTTACTGGGGGAAAATGTCAACATTATTTTGCAAATGAAGCAGAAAAGTGGAACAACATCACAGTACAGTGCAAATTATGCCCATATGCAAATAGTCACTTTAATATTGTGATACATATTTGGATGCAATATAATATATGTGGAAATGGTCGCTACGGCAAATTATTCTGACACCACATGAATGCAGCACAAATGCCCTGTGATTCAGATCCGCTGCAAAAGTAAATGTGTTTTTCTTTGCCTTCTTTGCTACACCCTTCCACCAAGTTTTGTAAAACCATACCAGTAGTTTTTACGTAATCCTGCTGGCATATAAAAAAACAACAAACAAGCCGAGCTGAAAACAAAAGGTAATAAAAACACAGCAGAATTAAAGTATTAAACTAAGAAAATACACGTAAAGGTAGAGCTGGTCCAATTGTATGGGTGCACTATGTTGATGTGTGTCTCATAGGGATAATTGTTTTCAGTCTGGCCCTCTTTGCTCTGTCTTACTGCTCAGCTTTCTGAGCTTGGCAAATAGGAGCTCTCTGAACTTGTCACCCATGAGGAAGTAGAAGACAGGGCCGACGACACTATGCAAATAGGCCCACGGTCGGCTCAGGATGTACAGACCCTGTATGTACATCTTTGTACACAGCCCTGCCCAGGCCTCATCAGATGCTATTCTTACATTTCTCAACACATGGAATGGAGTGTAGAGAACCAAAAAAAGTACTGCAGCCATTACAACAACCTTTAATGGCCGCTTGAATGAGGTTGTCCTATTCTGGACGGCCCTTTCTTGGACACGGAGCAGATGTGCAATTTTGTAGGAGAAAACACAAAGTCCAAGCACAGGGAGAACGTAACCAATCACGGTTAGTCCCAGGCTGTAGCCCAGTGTGTTGATACTTCCTTCCAGGCTGGCAAAGTCCCTGCAACGACTCCAGTTCCCACTCTGGAGGTCATCAATCATCAGTGGTATCATTGGAGCAACTTCCACATTGACAGCTAGCCAACTCACCCCTGTTACGATCAAGGCTGATCGTGGACTCAGCAGGTAGTGGTTCCGTGTTGGATATCTTATGAGCAGGAAGCGGTCCATGCTTAGCAAAACCATAAACAGGATGGAAGAGTAAAGATTTACATGCAGTACATAGCGGTTGATAATGCAAGCATAGGGACTGGTCTCTGATTGGTTGTTTGCATAGAGGTACGCGAGACGTGGCAGTGTGCAGAGGAAAATTAGGTCGGAGACTGCCAGGCTGAAGAGGTAAATGTTGCAGCTCTGCCACTGCTGCAAACAAAAGATGTAACCAAGTACAACCACAAAGTTGCCAGGAAAACCAATGCAGAACTCAATGCCATAAGATGGTGACAGGTAGTACCGTAGTAGCATGTCAGGGATCTTTGTACAAGGGGGCACCTGGAGAGAAGAGGGGATGGGAGGACAGAATAGAAGAGGACAAAATAGAGAAGGAAGAGTAGAGCAATAGAGAGGGGCATGAAGGGGAAGTAAGAAGGAAAGGAGAGAAAATGAAACAAAGGTGAGTAATTATAGAAACAGTGTTCTATGACTTGGAATTGTGAGAATTTTAAATAAGAGATTCTATAGGAAAACATTTTAGGTTCAGAGCCTAACCCATTCAGCACATATCAACATAGTACGTGTTAGTATACGACTTACCAAGCTGTAGTTGCTGGTAACCTGAGTATTTGTTGCAGCCATGAGCAGGTGCAGCCACGACAGTATCTGTACACTGTAAACAGTCAACACTGCGCTCTGAGGGTTCAGGTGCCTCTTATATGACATGGCTGAGAAAACAAACACTTTGAGTGTAATTTGCATATGAGACAATAGAAACCAAAGAAAACATCCTAGCAGACTTGACAGCTTACCAATTAAGTTATTAGTAAAATGTTTCCACCTATGCTTTGCCTGGTTACTACTCCTGTTAATTGGCTGGCATTTGGATTAAATGTCTGATAAACAGTTTTAATTTTCAAGCAAATTAAACCAGTGAAACAGTTATTTCAAACTTTTGCATTTATTTTAGAAAACAAGGGTTTCAAGTATTCTCTAGAAGAAGAGTGTTCCACCTAAACAATTTTATTTGCATTTAATTATATATTTCATCCAATTACAATGCAAGAAATCTTGCATCATTACAAGTTTGCAGAATTAAAATGCAGATGAGCAAGGGTTCTAACAGCAGTGGCATAGCAACAAGTAGAAACATATTTTATATTTATGTGGGTCCATCCGTGTGTTTACTGTCAGTAAAACAGCATTGCATTCAGAGATTGGGGCATTGCAAGAGTGCAACACATATATTAACCAGCAGATGAGTCAGTATTTAATGTTTAACAGAATGAGTTGGTGCAGGATGGAGCTGATTTCTTCATAAAGCCTTCTCTACTTGCAGTTTTCCAACAACACTTTCTAAAATGTTGGTCCAAAGCAAGTTAAGCTTCAAGTCGTATCTGCTCCGAGGAAAGCATTGATTAGACACACACTATGTTTGTTTTTCCTTCACTGAAGACCGACTTTGATGCTCTACAGAATAGGTTTACAGTTTACAGTATGTGCTAAATGTGTACAAACAGCAATTAGCAGGTAAAATGTGAAATGGAATGATGAATAAAAGAATTATTAATCCCTTTCAAAACTTTATTTTATATCTTCCAAGAGCTGAATATGATCTCTTGGTCTCACAAAGAAAGAAAAAACTGTACTGCAAAAAAGAGCACAACAAATTTGGTTGTTGCAGGCAAAACTGACAAAAGCCACAAAACTTCTCAATACTAGCATTATTTTTTCTTGAGGCTAGCTATCCAAGCAGCCATTTCGGGTTTCACTTCTATTTCTTTTCTTTCCTCTGCTGACTAGAATATTCCTTCTTTAGGGAAATGTAAAAATCTGTAAAATGTAAAGAAATTATTTTGAGCAATGTTAATGCAGTGTCCCCTCCAGTACCGATTGATTTTTAATCTGACAACTTTAAATTTTAGCATTTATATACTGTCCCTTTTGGTCTCTGTTTGGAAATTATCTGTGTGATGATGACATTGTGCAAGAATAGATAATGAACTAAATGACTCAATCACTCTATTTCTCCATCCATCCATCCATCCATCCATCCATCCATCCATCCATCCATCCATCCATCCATCCATCCATCCATCCATCCATCCATCCATCCATCCATCCATCCATCCATCCATCCATCCATCTTCGTCCTCTTATCCAGTATCGGGTCGTGGGGGCAGCAGCTCCAGTAGGGGACCCCAAACTTCCCTTCCCCGACCCACATCAACCAGCTCCGACTGGGGGATCCCGAGGCGTTCCCAGGCCAGGTTGGAGATATAATCTCTCCACCTAGTCCTGGGTCTTCCCCGAGGCCTCCTCCCAGCTGGACGTGCCCACTCTATTTCTCATAAACTAGCAGTTTATTGCTGTCATTGGTACTTTCCACGGGCACTTTAAAGTTCCCTTATTTATTTCAGTCAACACAAACCAATATTTAGTTGCTGTTTTGGCCTCACACGTCTTAAATTAAATCTTGGATTAGTTTTAGATAAAACTGTTAATCTGCTGCAGCGGCACTTTTTCTTTTTTTGTTGAATGCAATAAGCTTGCCTTAAAAAAACTGTCACTGTGAAACTGTCATTCGCCTATTCAGATTAAAGATTTAAAAAATTGTTTTTTAATAGTATGGGCGCATACATCAGTTACATTGTGACTATAATCACATCTATATTTCACAGGGCAGTAAATATTTTTTATTGGGCAAAAAAAGGTTATTTTGGCTTGAAAGAAAGGTCCCAGATAAAGTTAGGAAAGAGGCTTTGCATTGCAGCATTATGTCATCTGCATCAAATGATATTTGGTTAACACATTATTCTTTAGCATTAATTAGATCAGTGATATTCAAATGCATGGAGGGAAATGTGCAGCAAAATGAAACTCAGGTCTAAAAATAAAAGTATGATAGTATTTGCTCTACAAACACTTTATAGATATTCCAGTATTTTCTCTGTCTATAGGTAATAGAAAGTGTATCTGGACAATGAGCTGTCAAATATGAAGTGGTGATTCATGCACAGTTCTTTCTTTGTATGCGCTTGAACTAACATTTTCTATAAGGAATGAGTTTCTAGACCTTTACTGGCTTATTAGAGGAATCTGTTAATGTAATAATGACGATGTAGCTTTCTTAACTAATCTTTCATCAGTGTGGGAGTTTATATCTGTTGATGTAGTCCAAACCTGCTCCTCTTCTTCACTGTCTGTCAAACAATTGGTGTCTTTTATTATAATCCTTTTAAATTGAACATGGTGTTCTGACATGCTGATTATAAACGCCTGAGAAATGTTCACATGCTCTCTACATGTGAGGAAAGTCAATTATTATGTACAGTATCACAAGCAAAAAAAAAAAAATGCATTACAGTCTTCGTGGCCTGTGGCCAGGGCGTCCGAGCTGAGACGCATCTGTAGAAATCCGATGGAATTACATTTCAAACTACTTCCAAATGTGGCTTGGATCGGATTTTGCAAAAAAATTAATTTCGATTTTTGCTGTATAGACCTTCTAAATTCAATCTGGATACCATCTGGATATACCAAAATAAAGGATTTGGGCTAGCAGTCTGAGCAAGGCCTTATTCACTTTGCATTGGAACAATGGAGCACAAAACACAAATCTATACTACGTTGTTGACTTTTTTTTTCAATCTATGGTATCAAGCACCTTTCCTGTGGCTGTATAACACATCTTTATCACGTTTAGTTCTAATTGGGAGCCTAGAGTATATTTAGGCAACAAAGCTTACACTGTTGGTCAGCCTTAGCAAAGCACATAATCTACTGCTGAGAGACATGTGAGACAAAGTCAGGGTAGTGTTATTTATATTTACCTTGCCCTGCAGAGACCATAAGCTAGGTATAATAAAATAGGCATATCTTTAAAGTGTGGGACTGACAAGTTTGTTTGGTTATATTACTCTGGGAGCAAGAGTAATCTTTCTGCATTCCTGTGTTTTAGAATGGTTTGGAGTTGTTCCAGTAGTAACGGTGGGGCAATGATGCAAAGTCAAGTCAAGTATTTCATACTGACTTTGGTAAGCTTATGTTAAAGTATCCTTTGGTTTAAATGATTTATAAAGCATGTGTGATCATCTGTGAATCATTAAATAAGATAAAACCTGACCATGCTCCAGATTACACAAAACAAATGTTCGTCCAATATCAACAACGGAACATTCCAGGCAGTGCTCTCCTGTGTCTTCCACCGATTTTAAGTCTGGAGGACTTCTGTGGTTCAGACAGGCAGCATTACATGAGGCGGGCCTTAAGATCAGGTTGATTTAAGGCACATATGTAAAACATTACTGCTTGTCCGTTATTCACATAACTTTGGTTTCCTGTTTAATTTTAAATACAAATTACACTTTTCTTTGTTTTTCTGTAAATACTTTGTTATATGTAAATTAAGTTTGCCTCCTCTTGTCTCATTTTGTTCATAACAAAGTTTAGCACATTTGTCCTGTCTGGGACAGGGAAGAGAAGATTAATAAATAATCTAATCATATCCAATGTTCCCCTTACTATTTTTTTTATTTAGTACTGTGAGTGTTTTTTAATTTTAATTTTATATAATGAGAGTGCCCTCTGGTGGCAGACCACATAGACAAATTATCAGCGTCTTCAGAGCAAGTGCTGCAAAAAGGTTATTGTTGATTTTTTTATTTCACACATGACCATTCCTCATTACTAATTGTTGTCTTTTTGTGGCCAGCCTTCTTGAGGTTTCTCTGGTTCAAACAATTCACAGTGAATGACCTGTGGACTGTTTGTATTTGAACCTAAAATAATTGTTTTTATTTTATATGCATCTGAACCTTTTATTTTTTATTTTTTTTAATTATTATTATTTTTCCCCTTTATTAGATAGAGTGACAGTGGACAGATGTGAAAGGGGGAGAGAGATGGGGGAATAACACGCAGCAAAGGGTTGCTGCAGGACTCAGCCAACATGGGGCGAGCGTATTAACTGAGTGAGCTATAGGCCGCCCCAGAACCTTTTGATTCTATAAAAAGTATGTTACAGAAAGAAAATGAAAGTACTCACCTTTTGTAGAATGATCAGGTCAGATATGATGACATACTGAATGCACATTTACAGCATTTGGCAGTTTAAAATGATAAAGAGTGACTGATAGTAAAGCAGTACTCAGTAAATGATGGAACTACAGGAGAAAAACACAGGGAGCTCAGGATTTTAACCTCCCTGTCTCCAAACAACGTTTTTCTCGTATATTTTTAATAGACTTCATATAACCTTCATGAATTTCTAGCCCTGCAGATGGAGTCTGGATACTGGCCAATATCATCTCCTCTAATGCCCACTAGTGCCACATTTCTTCATATCTCTATTTCAGACAAAAGGGCGTGAGACCCCCCAGAGAAAGAAATTGATGAGAATTGTATATAAATCATAAATAGCATTTATTGCAGCACATTTAATGTACCAGCCCTGACGGACATCTTGTGATACAAATGTAATCCAGCAGAGAGCAGTATTAGCCCAAAGCTCTCCGGACTAAACTCTACAAGTGTCCTGCCTTATGTTTGTGGGAAATGACATTGATGAAATGATGTAGCAACAACAACAAATTAATAAAACACCTTAAAGTTAGATCAAATGAACTAAAATAATGAATGAAAGTTAAGATACAATCTGATTAATGGGGGATAATGCATGAGAGCATGTCCTAATTATTAAATTATTATGCACTGTTAAATGGAAATGAAAAAGAGAACCAGAATGAGGACCAGTGAGGCAGAAACGACATAGATGACAGAGCTTGTGATGAACTATTTAGTTGAGGGTGGAGCTGTGCCAATCAGTATGTCTGTGTGTGTGTGTGTGTGTGTGTGTGTGTGTGTGTGTGTGTGTGGTATCTGCTAGTTTCAATTGCTCATTCCTCCCTCTCCTTAGATAGACAATTTGTCCCGAATGTACCCTGATCACATGCACGCACACGCACACACAAACGCATGCAGGCTGAAGCCCACAGGCGTATACGTGAAAGAGTAGGAGTGAACAAATCTCAACAAATTGCCCTTGGTAACCAACTGTTGGTAAATATTCTTTGACAAAAACAGTCTACACACACACACACAGAAAGAGAGAGAGAGAGTGAGAGAGAGACAAACAACCTTAATGAGTGACCTAAAATACACACCTAAAGTCAACTCTAAAATAAATAATTTGGCCTGACAATATATGGTTATTATTTGAACTAGATATTCATGTTAACACATGTGAGTGAGTGTGTGTCTCATGCTGTGAGGGAGTGTTCCCATTAGCCCCTGTAGTTTAAAGTGTCCCAGTTCTAGAAGGTGACACACTTGCAGCGTTATCACTACAACTCTGCACTAATTACCAAAGTGGTTCACATTTGACAGTGAGTTAATTGGATCAAAGCGGATGTAGAGCGTGGTCTAATGAGTGTTTTAGTGTGCATCACATGACATGGGGGCAGAGAAAGTGAGACGCTGCATATTTAAACTACTTAGTGTTAAGGTAAGATTCAGAAGTTTAAGTTCAGCATAAAGTCCTCAAGGTGTATGTGCTCTCTACATGACCTGTCTCCTGTGCTGTTGTGAATTCTTTGTTTTTATTCTTTTTTTAGATTGTTCTCACCTTTGATTGTTACAACCTGTTACTCACTCTTTTGTTCCATCCTGTATCCTTTATTTTCTTTAAAATATGCTCATAGACTTGCGTCAGAGGGTGTTTTAATAATTCATCTGGTGTTTGAGCAGCAGTCAAGCTGGCATGCTCAGACAGGGCTGAGAGATTGGAGGCTTCAGCTGCTCTTGTCCCTTTGTTGGGGTCACAGCCCGGACCAGTTATGCAAACTGATCTAAAAATGTCCCGAAACAATCCTTGTTTTCATGTGCGTGTTTTCATTCTGTCTGTTCAGTGAAACATCATCATTAGTTGTGGATATATACATCTAGCTATTGCTTTTTTTTGGCCAATTTACAGTTTAACTTCAGGAAGAGAACCAGTTTGGCTCATGCTGTTTTATCTGTCAGAGACAAATGAAGTCCCCCTTCCTCTTTCCTCCTGGCTCCTGCAGAAAGAAAATAAAACTCAACCCTAACGAAGGAAATAATTGTTGGACTTTGACATAAAGCAACATTTTTAGGATATTTCTTTATTCAAAATTGCAGTTTGTGGTTTAAAGAGTCCCAACTCCAAATGCTCGACTACAAAACTACTGTATCATACATTTGCAGCATTTCAGAGTATTTGCACCCCAATAATTTTTAATGAGAATAACTAGAAATATTTCCTTCAGAAGATATTCTACATTATTACTAAATAATGTGTTTTGCTTACAGTAGATCATGTGTAGGTAGCAAGTTTGTGCACTTGACATGTATGAAACCTTTTGTGGGAAAAAGAGTCTACTTTGGAGCCCTGATGGAAACCAAGTTATGTCAGGACAATAATTGTGGCAGAAAATGTATTTAAATAGCCAGGACCACCCCATGTTCTACTATGTCAAGTCGTATAGGTGGTCTGGGACCCTCATTCCCCCTCAGTTTAAACCCTGTGCCCCTGTGACTCCTACATGTCTTTTAGTATTCTTTGCTCTGCTGCTAATCTATTTCATTTTCAGTCATGGAAGCTCCAGAGGTTTGTTTTACACACGCTGGTGGTATGCTGTGTCAGGCTTTCTCAGTGTCACTGATATGATTGCCTCTGTTGCCTACGAGGACATATAATTTCAAAACCCCCCTCAGGTCAGCTAACTGTCAGCTAATCTCTACGCTAGTCACTGGACACGTTGCAGAGCTAAGACTTCCTGGCCTCGTATGGGTCTAATATCTAACCCTGCCATGTTTTCACTTCAGCCTCTGATAGCCAGCTCTCAGGGTCAGTCAAGCACAACTAATGTCAAGCCGTGGCTATATCCGGACGCTTCACATTGTGAAATCATACAAAATCTCTGCATAATGCATGGTTAGTATGCTTTTCCATATAGTGAACAGTCAGAAAAGCAGTAAGCAGTCGCCTGCTTTTAATTCTCCTAAACGGTAGCTTGAGTAAGTCAGTGTGGATTTTTCACAAGCTATGGAACTTGTTTCCTCCATTAGACTGGCAGCTGTGTGACACACAAGGGTGTGCTCGGAACTGCAACATCTGTGTGTGATTGGCCAGTTCATGTGAATGAATACCATTCATTTTGGCAGGTGGCAGTTATACGTTTTTTTTACAGGAGTTGTTTTCAAAGTGTACACACACACACACACACACACACACACACACACACACACACAATTTAGGGCCTTTTCTTCTCATGTTTCATTACCGACATCCCCAGGTTTTTACAGATGTGAACATTACCACACTGCACAGGAAATAATGGCTCTCCTGTTCAGTGTCTTGACTTGATGACATCATACATTTGCTGTGGGGGAACCTGGGAGCTGTAAAACATGTCATATTATGTAAAACACATTGTAATAGTTTATTTAGGTTAGAAGAGAAACTGAGCGCTTTGTAAATCCCCGGTAGTGATTGTAAAATACTGTACATTGCTAAACAGCAAGGGAGGAAGTACTCTTTGTAGCACAGATTTCCACTCTTAACAACACATCAGCGCTCTTGTCACTCCTTTTTCTGTGAGGCCTGCATCGGCAACTCTGTCAGTTGACAGTCAAGCGTGGGCTGACGACAGAAAACTACTCTTTGCAACACTGACATCAGCCGTTCTTTCCCACTCTTTCTCTTTTTTGTTCCCTTTTGACTTCCTGTGAGGGTTTTTCTTGTTTCCTCCCTCCCCCCCATTTTCATCAATGTAATTCTCTTGACTTGTCTCTGTTTTGCTTCCTCCCGTCTCACTATAATATCAGACACAGAAACACAGCTTGAAAGGTTTATTTAGTCAGTTACAGCGTTTGGACCACTGGCTTTGTCATATCCACAGCCGCCTAATTGGTGTCACAAAGTGTCAGGGGACTGGGAGAGCTCGTAACACCACGGAGGACGTCACTGAAATATGTCTCAACAGAAGGCGCAAAAGGCGCTTGGAGGAAAACAATGCATTGAGCATGACATGATTTGGTTGTTTGAAAGGTGAGATGATGAAGTAAGATTTGACACAAAAGTGGAGTTAACATGATATCTCTATATCATGTCTCAGTGTCAGAGGGAGAGAATTATGAATTTTCCCTGTGCGGTCTTTGACTTCCTGACTTGTTTGTGTTGGCACCAAAGGACAGGACTTGCTTTGCCAGCCATTGTCAAAGTGGGCAAGCAGTTCTCCAAAATAACACACCCACAGGAATTTGTCTCAGTCTGCTTGGTTTTAAGAAAATAACGAAAGGAAACAAGGAGACATCGTGTTTGGAGGTGCTCACAGGATTAGCCACAAGTCTTTAAATGTTTCTTCTGTGGTCAAGAAGGGTTATCCTGTTGTTTTCTCATTTGGTGACAGATGTAGCATAAATACTGCAAGAAGTCAAATACAGTTTATAATACAGATGTTCTGATACCGATACATAAAACACTGGTATCGATATCAGGAAGTACTGGAGTTTATGCATCGATCCGATACCAAATAATAAAGCCCTAAAGAAAATCTACCTTAAAGTAGTTAATGTTCTTTTTCCGTTATAACTGACTGTCAAACTGGATGATAAAAGACAGTTCTTTGGCGCTCTTTGTTGGAAAGTTTAACTTGAGCCAGACACACAACAAAGATATAAATGATATCACATCCATACAGGGATAGTAGTATACACTTGTTAAAATATAATAAAATATAAGATTCACTGGCATCGTATCAGTACTCGGTATCGGACGATACACAAGTTGAGGTATCAGAATCGATATCAAAACATGGTATCGGACCCTCTCTTGTTTTTTAATTAAGCACGCTTGTATGTTGGTCTGTGTTTGTTCATGTGGTGGCGGCCTTCATGTCCATCCAAGTACGCAAACCAGTGTTTCCTCATCCTCATTTCTCTATCTCTGCTCTCTCCTTTCTTACTCATTGGTCAGTCGTTCTGCCTTCTTCACCTCCCTCTCTCACCCACTCACTCCCTCACTCCCCAGGTGGTGATTATGAGTGGCATGATACTTCTGTCTCAACGTTGTGCTCTGCTGCACACAGACAAGGGGAAAAAAACACCAATAAACAACATCAGTGTTAGAACAGGGGAAGCAGTCTCTCCCATCTCCGGTTTCCACTCCTCTTCCCTCTCACATCGCCTCTCTCAGCAGGTAGATGAGGCAGAGGTCTTGCCCTGTGACATCACATCCCTTTGCTTATCTCATGGTGGCTCAGGTTTCAGCACCAAGGATTAGGTTAGGTTCATATTGGTTGGCTGACTCACTGTCCTTGAGTTATGTTGTGTTGTGAAGGGGAGCCTGCAAGTATATGTGGTCAAGTAGGGATGGATTTAAATTGGATTTTTTCTCAGATGGAGATAAATCTAAAAATGAACCTGCATAGATTTTCTGCTCTCTCCTCTTTTGCCGCAGTTCCACATTTGCTTCTTTATTCAAAGCACTCCCTTGTTTTTTTATAAAAGTCACACGGTTGTTTTAAATACTTATATTTTCACAGTTTCAGCCACGCTAGCAGCATGGTTTTTGTGATGGCAATGGTGGTCAATCCACCACTCTGGTTCAGAGGTCCAGAATATCAATAACAACTACACTAGGATGGATTGCCGTAAAGGTTTGCCACCCATGGCGCTCAGAGGATGAACCCTTCTGATGGTGCTCCCCCTTTTCTCTTTAGCTGGTTTACATATTTGATGAGTTTTGAATTTTGGTACAGATATTTGTGGTCCCCAGAGGATGAATCCTAATCACTTGAAGTCCTGATCCTTCTTCTAGCACCTCAATGAGGTTGGCTTGTGATTTGAGTGAAATATCTTATCCACTGTTGAATGTATTGTCCTGAAATTTAGTACACACATTCTTCTCCCTTTAGGACAAAGTGTAATACTTTTGGTAATCCCTTAACTTTTATCTTGTGCCACCATGAAGTCAAATTATGAATATGTCCAGCACTTTGATTCATGTCTATTACCTGTAAATGGCAAATTATAGCATGTTAAATTAAGATTCTAGCATCGTAAACATTATACCTTCTTAACATCAACATATTATTATTCACTATGCAATGTTACCATTGAGCTCTAAGCTGTGCCAATTACAGCATCAGAGCCACTAGAGTGGCTATAGATTTAATTCAATCAAATTGGATAATAGCCCAATATCACAGATTTGCCTCAGAGGGCTTTATAATGTGAACAGCATAGGACACCCTATGTCCTTTGACACTCGCATTGGATAAGGAAAACTATCTCATAAAGAAATGGTAGAAACCGAGAGTGCAACTGAGGAGGGATCCTACTCTCAGGACGGACAGACATGCAAAAGAGTTGTGTGTACAGAACAGACCAGCATATGAAATTACAGTATAAACTGTCCATATGACAAAATGATACATAAGAAATAAGGAAAGAGAGCGAGATCTGCAGCAAAAACAACAATAGTACTAACAAATAAAATACGTATTATATATTTAATAATAATAATTATAATAATATAAGTATAGTCAATAAAAATTATAATAGTACCAGTGAATATAATAGAGTAATTATAATATGTATAGCAGTATCAGTAATAAAAACAGTAATAATATAAATACGACCTATAATGATAATAGTAACAGTAACAGGCGCATCCACGATCCAGGTGCGACCACGATCCATGGGAAACGTGCGAGACGGGGAAGCACAAAGACTCCTGGGGAAGAAGCTTAATTAGCAACATACGTTAAAGGGACATGCATGATAATTACACTTTCATATCTGCTGTTAAAGTAGCTTATCCCTGTCCCAATCATTGTGATTATATTACGCCTTCTGACTCCTGAATTAACTTCTATGATATATAACTGCGTAGGGAACAGCCCACACACACACAGAAATCAAAATACATATAGTACATTCAGGATCCATTTAAAGAAATGGCTCAATGACAATCAGAGCTGTCAACATTACCATTAACTTTTAGACCTGCTCTCGCTGCCCCCTGCTGGCTTCTTGCCTTGTGTGTGTGTGTGTGTGTGTGTGTGTGTGTGTGTGCATGTGTCATGTCTTTGTCTGATGTTTTTCTAAATGTTGGTCATCTATGTTTCTATTGTACATTTTAGCTCAATAGTACTTTTTACCAAATGTATTGTGATTGTTCTATTGTTATGTAAATATGTAATTTTACTTTCTTTTGGGGTGTCTTTTACCATCTGTCTAGGGACTGCAGATGAAAAATAGCCTTTTGGCTAACTCTGGCATATTGACAGAAATGTATATTTATATGCACTGTCCCTGTAATGAATAAATAAATAAATAAATAAATAAAATTTCCTTAGACATGTTTCTATTTCAAACCTCAGACCTTTGAATATCAACTGAATCAGTATAAATTGATCTTTATTTGCCATAATAATTCTTATTATACCATTTTATTTCATTTGTGTGTCTAATGTGATATTTTGTGTTGAGTGTATTTGGATACTGTCTTCTCACAGTTTTATTTGCCTTTTTTATTCCAGTCCCTCTGACTGGCAGGGGCAACATTTCTATAATGTATGTAGTATGTTCTTTTACCTTACCTCTACAGTATATGGGGACACACGTTCATACACACACACACACACACACACACACACACACACACACACACACACACACACACACACACTTGGCTTGGGTAGATGGGTATAGCAAAGTGCTCAGAAACCACAGTGATGTTTGAATCTAATGAAACAATAAGGATGAATGCATTTTGCAGTGTAGATGGAAATAGTAGAAATGGTGCAGTAGGGTAGGAAGGGCTTTGATTCAATTCTAAAGAGAGCTTCCCAGATTTCTTTAAACGTGAGACTGCATTCTTATGAAAAGTGTAAAACTCTCCTCAATGGACCACACACCTGAGATTTCTCTTAATGGATTCCATTTCTTTTCTTTCATTCCCATATTACCGTTTTCTCTCTTTTCTTCATTTTTTTCCATCACTGCTTTGGCAGAGCTCCAACACCTAAGCCTTTTCATTGGACTGCTGTCTCTACAAACAGCTTTACAACATTCCTGAGCAAGAATCATGCCTCCTCCTCACCTCTGTGTACACACTACACCGTGTCCCTCAAAAGCTCTGATAACCTTTACAAAGACCTCCCTGGAACATCCTTGTGCTTACGATGCTTCATTCCCGTTCTGTATTTAACCGCAACCACAAATACTGTATTGTGGCCTTCACCTCCTTCTCTGGTTGTGTTTCTTTATTTCTGGTTGTGTCGGTTTTGTGTAAACACTGCACACACATACAAGTGTGCACATGGTCAGACACATTCCATGTTTATACGAGCGGGGATAGAGACATGCCAGTGTTTTAAGCACTATAAACACATCTTAAACGGATGTCTGCTGCACAGTGTGAATGATGTCATCCCGTGTGTGGCCTAAACCAAGTTCAACATTCTACACATGCAAGCGGTGAAGAGGGTTGTCGCACACAAGAAAACATATGACCAAAAAAAGGCAATCCAGCATCGGCCGCAGCATCAGTAGTCTGAAGCCAACATTAAGCTAAGAACTGTGACTAGCAGAGCAAAGAATTGAGTTAGCTTAGACAGTCAGCTTTCATCTAGACTCATTAGGTTACAGCTCATTCTTAGGCCTGACACACAACTGCTTCTAATGTTTTTCTTCTTCTTTTCCCATTTATTTCTTTGTAACAGCCTCTTTCCTTCTTGTGCCTACATTGTTTTTAACTCTCTCTCTCTCTCTCTCTCTCTCTCTCTCTCACACACACACACACATCGAAAAAGAGAAAAACAAAAAGCAATATTGACTGTGCATAGCAGAATGATTACTTTTAAGCTGATGCTTTGGCAGACTGCAGCCTGTTTTTAAGTCAATGACTCACCGTGAGCAATGGGTAACGGCTGAGAGATGGAGACGGAGTCAAGAAGCGGCGTGGTTGGCAGGCTGGCTAATGGGGGCTGTGTCGCTGGGAGGAAGGAAGATAAGTTCTCTGCTGGTTGGCTTGGTGTTGCCCTGCCTTAGAAGGCTGTCTTTGGGAACATGGTTTGTTTGCAGAGTGATGCTAAATGGACCATTCAGAGATGACTGCACAAATAATCTATCTCTCTATATCTCTCAGTCTTTCTGTCCATCCATCCATCCATCCATCCATCCATCCATCCATCCATCCATCCATCCATCCATCCATCCATCCATCCATCCATCCATCCATCCATCCATCCATCCATCCATCCATCCATCCATCCATCCATCCATCCATCCATCCATCCATCCATGTTTTCTTTCTCCTTAGCTTTGCAGAAACATACAACATGCATTTAGGCACACACAAACACATTTACATTAAATTTCTGTCCAGCTCTGTAAGTAGATGAATAATTCAGGAAACATGAAGCAAATTCCAAACACACCAGGAGGCTTTGGTGAATTCCAATCTGAAATAATCATGTTAACATTGTTTCATGTTGTTTACTCATCCAATACACATGAACATGCTTATTATTTTTGCTGAATGTGCTTTTCATAGTTTGTTTGGTCATGCAATCATTGTATGTTAGACATTTGCAAATACACTCAGGAAAGTGCTGGTGAAACAAAGAAGATTCTTCCAGTTACATGTAATTAGTGTTATTAGTGACAATCCACAAAGGGCAGCTTTCGTTCATTGCTTCTGTACCAGTTGTCATGGTCTTTCATATTCTCTACAAGTCTCTTCCTGTTGCACTTATATGCACAGCTTTTTCTCACAGTACTCCCAACCAACCAGCTACTGAAAAGCACTCTGCAGTAACTGTGTGTCTCACTGTCTCTTTGCTAATATTGAAATTGCAGTTTTCTACTCTATATTTAGTTTTTTTTTCACTTCACTTTAATCAATAATGAGCTGAGTAACATGCATGAATTTCCTAAGGCAGTATGGGTAGTGTAGTCCCCCAGAGTGCCTCTCTCAGTGTAGGTCTAAGCTATGTGCTCCCTGTCGGGGTAGTAAGGGGATTGGATATGCTCTGCTAATGCTATTAGTGCTGCAGCTGGGGATTACTGTCTCTACAGGAAAGGGGGAAAGGGCGTGAAAAGTGAAAAATCATTGCAGTGTGTGTGACAGAGATTTGCATGTTTGTACATGTACTGTATTTTAGAGAAAAGGAGAGGGATTAAAAAAGGGATATTCATGCAGACTATTGCACACCAACAAAAATACTAAATCACTGGCTCTAATGCAAAGTGTTGTGTGAGCTGTTTCTTAATTTCATTTGGCTGTTACATTACTCCTGGGATTTAAGTTAATTAGTCTATTAAGCTGGCCAGCACCTCCTAGAAACAGACTTATTTTTAGCTTAAGGAAAGATAGATGTTGTGATTAGTATTTCTTCAAAAAGGCCAAAGTTGAAATGTGGTACAGGAGACGAGTACTGATCCGGTTGGACTGTCTTGTGTCATACAAGCCTGTTAAAGTATTATGTGACATGTGAACAAGGCAAAATGTAAGTGAAAGTCAAAAAGTGAATCCTTACAGTTAAATTCCAATTGCCCAGCACTGTTGAGAAGATTGTTGTTCAAACACATTCTCCATTTTCTCATATTTCGACGTGTCCCACAACTTAGTCCTCTGATCATTGTAAGATAATACTGGGTTCTTTGTAATAGGTAGCGGGCATACGGTGCAGTGTGTTCATTGCTAGAGATCAATACAAAAGGAAAATGAGTAAATGAGTTTCACAAATTAAGCATCTTGTTTTTTTTACTTACGGCAAAATACCGAGCTGAAGGTATCTTTATACATCACCCCTGTAAAAGAACACATGGAAGATACCTTTCTCACAGACTGGACATGATTTGCTCTGCTCACCAGGATTTCCCTATAGCTTACCTTCTGGGTTATTCTGCACTGTGAATTGTGCATCTATAACCAGCTGCTAGATAAGAGTGTGTGTCTTCAGGGAAAGACATGCTGACTTTGAATAATGAAATAAGAAATTAAGAAGTGTTTGAAATCATGAAACACCAGGTACATCATCTGGTACAAAAAAACATGACCTTACAAATATATAGTGTGTGTTGAGGACTCACATTCACCACAGGCGATATTATTTCACGAAGCATTTGTCTGTCCAATCAAACAGAAACTTTTTCGATTCCATATTGCCCGGGGGCTGCTGCAGGTGATTCTGAGGTTTTCTCACCGCAACAAAAGTCACAGTTTGAGTTTGATATTCCCAGTCAAATTTTGATGAAATACAAAGTGTAGACATTGGCCACTTGAATTTTTTTCAACATATCATTGAATTCCCTGTTAGCTCAGAATGTCAGTGATCAAGTTGCGTTGCATATGTTCTCTGATAATGTGGTTCATGCATCTCTAATAAGCTATTTATCTCCACATGAACAAAGTGCAGCTTAGTTTTCTTGATGGATTAATAAGATACCATAATTGCCAATTAGTTGAAGAAAAAGGTATGTGCATCTATTTGACCAAAGCATTTCACTTCTGTTTAACTGTGTTTAAACTACCAAAACCAATAATGATCCAATGGTTCTGTGTTTTTTTTCATTGTTATCCAACACCTTCAGTCTCTCTATCGTAGAATCTGTTCGCTTTCTCCAACACGCTCTCCAATAACCATTATCTTCCCTTGAAACACACTCACACATCCTTGTTCTAGTTGCCATGGGTCTAGAGACTGTCCTTATGAATATTTACCAACAGTTAGTTACCAAGGGCAATCTGCTGAGATTTGTTCACTCCCACTCTTTCATATGTATGCCTGTGTATGCTTGTGGGCTTCAGACTGTGTGTGTGTGTGTGTGTGTGTGTGTGTGTGTGTGTGTGTGTGTGTGTGTGTCAGTTCTCTCCTCTAGGCAGGGTCAGGCATTTAGATCAAACCCTAGAGTAACCTATGTTATCAGAGATGTCAACATCTCTCCCACGTACAGAGCCTGACCTGCTGTAGATTCATATGTAAAGTGTTTTTTGCATACTTATTTAATTCTATGGACTTTTACAGTAAAACAAGATATTAAGTTAGGTTTGTATTTCTCACATCCACATGCTATTTGCAGTACTAGCTCCGTCTGCATTGTTGAGTAACTGACTGTAGCTACACATAGTCAGTATGTACATTGCACTCTAGCTGTAAGCATACAGCACACACCCAGCAAGACACTGACAAGGTTGCAGCTATATTGCACCATTCTGTGTGTGTGGCGTTAACAAGGAATTTTCTTCTATCCAACACTTTTCAACAATTCCTATTATTGTCCCAGCAATGGAGTGGCATTCATCTGTAGAACGCTGTCAGGGGCAGCAGTACTGAACTGGTTGCCAAGCTGACAGCCCGAGGACAATAAACCAAATACAGGAATTTAAAAATGTTAGATTGTATAGTTAGAGGTCCCATGACATAGTGCTCTTTGGATGCTGTTATATAGACCTTAGTGGTCCTTTAATACCATATTTGAAGTCTCTTTCCCAAAATTTAGCCTTGGTGCAGAATTTCAGACACTAAAGCCAGTCCCGCAATTATAGCCACCTATTGCCATTTCTAGCTACCACAGGCAAGCTGGAGGAACTCATATTAATGTTAAAAAAACTCATAAAGTGACATTTTCATGCCATGGGACCTTTATGGACAATTGCACTAGCCTAAAGAATGTAACAATGGTTTGCCATTTCAAGGTTAAACATGAGATTTCAGTATTGTTTTAGAGATTAAGTGTGTTAGTTTACTCCTGGCTTCACATTTACAAGGGCCTTGTTTTAAGTGATGTTAATTTGGAAGAGGTTACGGGTTTACTATTTATTGGTCAGTTTATTCATCTCCTGCCAAAGTCTTGAGAGCTGTTGCTGTTTGATTCCTTGACATGCTGAAGTTGCACTTGGCAATTTTTTGTTGTTGTGTTATGGAACTTTCTCAGTATTTTATGTATTTTGCGTTGTCCATCTACATAATAGTTGATGTAGTAGTTGTTTAAGTCATGTGCTAGTATATTCGGATACAACCTCTGCCCAAAGTTAGTTTGTAGAATTTGTTGAACTTTAATATCAAGCTGCCCTGACCTGTACAGGCACAGCTAGTTGCTGAAGGCTACTGGTTGTATGGAGGATACATCATCAAAGAGTGCTTCTGAAAGTATACTGTATATTCAGTACAAAAATGAAAAGTGTTTACTGGCTGAAAAAAGCAGCCTCTGTTGTGATGTAACTACGGTAAGCAATATTCATATTGTGGCATGTGGGTCTTTGAAAATTACACCCGGTAAAATTAGTAAATGAGCTAAAAAGTATTTGCAAATTAACATTTGCCGATAAGTTAATTTCCACAGAGTCCCACTGAGTAAGGTTCAAAACTTCTGCTTCTGTAATGCAGCATATACACACACGGTACTGAATGCAGGACTACTATTAATCCACAGTATCAGAGAGACCCACAATGCCTCCAGTACAGGTTTAAAAAAATCTATATTCAAACGCAGGGTAGTAATAATTACACCAGCAGCTCCCCCACCATCATTATGCATAAGCCTAATCAATGGTCATTGCGCTTAAGGGGAGCTGCAGTGTGTGTGTGTGTGTGTGTGTGTGTGTGTGTGTGTGTGCGTGTGCAAGTGTTAATGTCTCTAATGAATAGATGTGGCACACGGACCCTGGACCCTGTAGCCACCTGCTGATGCCACTAGTCACAATTTTTTTCAAATCTGAGCAGGTTATTCAGTGTTGCTCCAACTCAAGGACCCTTCATTACATAGAGCACATGAGGGTTCAGTAATAATGACAGTTTATTCAGATATATGCTTCTTTCAAAGGCAAAAAGGTGCCACGGAAAAGCCCATTTGTATTGATTCACTGCAGTTTTCTCTCCTGCAGAGCACTGGCAACTAGAGGAGTAGCTTTAACTTTATAGTGGCACATTCTTAGCAGGGCCTTAAGAATAAGTAGAGCACCAAGTATGATTCTGGTAGTTTTGGTGTCTAAATTATAGCCTATGAATTGGCAACCTGATTGGTCTGTTGGTAGTTTTGTACCTACACTTAATCTTCACTGAAAGATGTCAAAATACGTACCATAGTTTCACAGTGTTACATAAATGTAACATCATATTTTGTTTGATATACAAACTTGTTGATGATAATACATTGCACAAGCACACTTATCCTGGCACATTGACAATCACTACCATCTGTTGCCTCCCACCTTGTCTATACCTTTCTCTGCGCTCTTTCCCTCCCTTTGCCAAGCTTACTGATTAAATCATCCTCACAACACTTTAAACAATCAATGCTTAGTAAATCCCAGTTCCCACCTGTTCCCATGGCTACCAGAGTGACAGAGAACACAACTGTGGGAGATGTAGTTTTTCTCTCAACTGGTCTGACTAATCAGGTTGTTTCTAGCTCCAGTGTCATGGTGGTATCTATGTATGTATTCCACTTAATCTATGTATGAACCTGTAATATACATGTTTCGGTGATTCTTGCAGGATCAGGTAGAGTTGGGAGCAGAATGGGGCAGCGCAAGACTGAGAGACAGACATAACAAGTGCAAGACAACAGGAAGGCTAGATATTAAAAGATTGAGAATTGGGGGTTACCAGTGTGGCGGTTGCGCTGTAGCTGTGAGCTGCTGATTTACAGGGCCTGAAGGACAGCCACGGCCTTCCACCCACTCTGTCGCTATGGGAGACGGTGGAGAGGAGGTCTTGTCTCTTTTTCTTCCTAACCTTCATGCTCTCTCCTTTACAGTACTTATCCTTCTATCTCGCTTTTCCTCTGTTTCTCTGTTCTTTTTCTGCCTGTCAACCCCACTCCCCCTCCTCCTACCAAGCTCCTATTATCATTCTGAATCAGCCGCTAAGTAACACTTCATACCAACCTCCAGGAAGGTCAATAATGAACAAAAATTGAAATAATTACACCAGTGGGCATAGTCAGTCTTTATGTGTGTCTGTCTGCCTGCATGCATGTGTGCACAAGACCCATTCATTTCATTGGTCAGTCCAGCTGTACTTCCCTTCTTGTGACTGAAAATGTATGTTATCAAAGGGCTGCAGGCCTCAGTGCACTGGCAGTAGCAATGGGAAAATGGGAAGAAACCACAAAGAGGAACTATAGCCTGTTTCAGGGAACCACCATATCACGCACGCACGCACGCACGCACGCACGCACGCACGCACACACGCACACACATAGTCTGTCTCTATCCCCTCTGACTAAACACCACCCTCTCCTTATCTCAGAAGGCAGAAGCAACAGTTAGTGATCACAATAACTCAAATAAAGTCTCTCGTCATTTCTGCATTAGCTGGTTAGCTCCGGCTCTAAGTAATGTAAATGCTGACACAATGCTAACTAGAAGAAGTGCAGACCAGTAGAATAAGTTTGTGAAACAGCTTTCAATTTTTTACTATTCAAACAGAATACACTGAGAGAAAGAGCCTGTATAGCTACGGAGGGGGGGGCTGTTGCCACAGCAACCAGAGCCGCTGTACTCGTCATCATGAGGCTTCTTCTGCATTGAGTGTGTGTGTGTGGATACAGCGTGTGTGAGTTCACCCTCATCTCTCTAGACAGGAGGCGAGGACATCCCCCTCTAACACTGTGCCAACAGAGAGAGAGGAAGAGAGAGACACACACAGCAGAGAGAGAGACGAGAGAGAGAGAAATAGAGAGATTGAAACCCCATAATGCACTGCACGCTGCAGGGCTGAAGTCGTGCAGATTCATCAGTTCCTGTTCGGAGGGATTGTGTGTGAGCACACACACACATTCGTACACCAGGACCGAGTGCAAGTGAAACACACAGACAAGCAGGCAGGTAAGGCAGCTTCTCTCTGGCCACGCAGACAGCCACTGGTTTTACAGGATGATCTGTTCATCCGTCTGTTATTGCTTCTTGAGAGGAGGAGAGGGGAGAGTTGCTCTGTGGGGACGACAGGGTATCATTAATATTTGACATGTTACGATTCCGACAACTTCCCTGCCTGTTGCTCGTGAATGCTGCTGATTTTTCTTCTTACTTGAAAAGGTCTGAGTGGGGATTTTTCAAAAGTGAGGACACATCTTAGATGATTTGAAATTTTTTGTTTTTGTCTGTTACTGGGTTTGCTTTTTGCATAGTTCCCTCACTCCAGCTTGCAGATAGTGTTTATCTGTAGCTGATTTAACTATACCAGGAAGATTTTGCATGGATATATTATGGAAGTGCAGGTGAAGACTTTTAGGAAAGATAACTTGTGTCATAGAATTGCACATTATGTTACACTTTATCATTCTGATGACAGTTAAGCTTTTTTGGGTACAGTCCAGCATATTTTTGCTAATGCAAAATCATTTAAAATCTTATAAAATAATTCTACAAAGAAATAGGATTTTAACAGTACATTTTAAAGTTTATTCGCAAAATATCGAGTTAATGTTGTATGATTTATATGATGATAATGCATGATTTTGTCTGATATGCTTTATGTAGCACTTAATTAAGACAAACTATGTTAATATTATTATTATTGTTATTATTATTGTCATTATTATTATGTATTCATTACATTTATCAAAGCGTTTCAGGGGGTAGAACTACTCTCTTAACACCACCAATGTGTAGCACCCACCTGGGTGATGCACGGCTGCCTTACGACACCAGACGGACACCACACATCAGCTTGGGAGAGAGGGAGGGGAACATATTTTTAGTGGTGTGGAAAACCGGAGTATCACTAGTGCAAGTGCACCGGAGTGACACTAGTGCAAGCTGAGTGGGAGTTAAAAGCGTGGCTTCTCCATGACGGGTCAGTTTGTGGTTTAACGGCCAGGATTGTGACCATATCTGTTGCACCAGAGACACAGGCAGGCTGGAAAGTGCGATTGCAGCAGCTTAGGGCAGGGACTCTTAAACTTTATTACCCCAGCACTCAAATGGGGAATTTCAGTCCTCCACCCATGGGACTCTATCATGAAATCATGTTTCGACACTGTAATTTGGAGACACGTGAGAAAAAGGTTTTGAATAAAACTCAATTATTTCTAAATGAAACCTTAACTTCAAAAGGTTATAATTTCCGTAGAGATCCCTAAAGAAAATATCTCAACACAATTTGATATTATCTCAAAATTTAAATTAAATACAGCTAATTTTATTTTTCTTATCACACAAATGTCTCAGAGGAGCTTTGAGACTGTTTTGCATGTGTGTCTTGTACCTTTTGACAGTGTGTATTATGTGGGTGTGGGAAGCTGTGTATGCAGAACACTGTAACGGACTATGCAAAGAGCTTTTGTGGCTTGGGAAATGAAATGAAAAAAAGCCATAATGCAGATCAGACAAAAAAATCTTTTGAATATTCAGTTTGTCTCCATTTAGCTCTGAGCGAGCACGGCTCGTATCTGCACTTCCCTGCAGAAATCCACCTGTCAAAACTCAAAATGGAGAGGCTCCTCTTTTTCATTATGGGTCCTTTTATGAAGAGTCCCCCCGCATCACTATACTGTTGTCGCTTGACAGAATAATCCACCAGACACCCATATGACAGTAGCATCTATATATCTGCCTTTGCTCTTTAATAATTCAGCGTTGGTGTTCAGGAGATTAAAAGCTGCCTGTTTAAAGTATACATCTATATCATAAGTCTATATCGTTATATGGGTATATAAGGTCTTCATAAAGTAAGTGTTTTAATTCAAGATGGAGCTGTTTGTGAGAAAAAGAAAAGCAGAAGAACGTATGTCTGAATTGTTGCAACATAACAGTGGTCATACCAGAGCTATTTCAGTGGTGAGTCTAGAAGCTTTTTGATTGCTACTACTAATCTATTTTAGAGCTCTGTGTTTCCCACATTTTACACTGAGGTCCCATCTCTGGGCCCCAGAATTGGTACCAGAACACAGAGCTGTTCAGACCAAAAAGAACGATGCAAGGCTCTACAAGTCATATCGTTTTAAGAGACTGAAATAACTACTGTTTGATGCTCATCTGTTTTATAATTTGACCTTAGATACTCCACAATAGAGCAGAGGTAAGATGGTAAGAGGTAAGATCCTTTTCCAGGTTGTCCAGGATATTCTCTTACTCTTGGTCCAGATCTGGCTTTGCTTAGCAGTGTGGCTCAGTGGTGACATATGGATCCAGATCTCTCCTTGTCCAACTTTAACTCCTGTCTTTGTTCTTTTTTTCTCTCTTTTTTGTCACCTCATTCTTGTCTTTAATGATCTGGAACACACGGGACTCATGTTCACGGATCTGTGGCCTCGTTTTGAAATGATCAGACGGAGCTAGGACGTGAGAGACACTGGCTGTGGTGTTAAAAGGCAGTCCTTTTCACTCTCTCCTCCGTACACAGACATCAGCAGAGCAGTGAGCAGGAGCCTTAGTGTGTATCAAATTATCCACAATTGCAGCAATTATCAGCAAGTCCAAAACCTTTCACTGTGCCTTGTTTCTTCATCACTGCGTCTCCCCCTTTAGACAAGGAGCCAGTGGAAAGTACATTTACTGAAGATCTAAGGTGTCATTCTGAAGTACTTGTTATTTACTTGAGTATTTCCATTTTATACTATTCTGCACTTCTACTTCACTATGTCTCAGGGGGAACAAGTGCTTCATAGCTTCATATTTTAAAACCTTACACTGAGCATTTAGATATATAATGCAATATGAATCAAACTACAACAATACAGCCTATACACTAGTTTAAATTAGCTCTATTTCAGCCATCTACATAATTAGAATGCCGCTTGCACATTAATACACAAATAATTATAACGATTATCTAAAATACTATACTAGTAACACTGAAAGGGGCCATTCTGCCTCCAAGTGGGTACTTTTTAATACTTTTCATACTAAGTACAACAACTGTGTGCAATGTAAAAAATGTCGCTCGGAGTCACAGTGATGAATCCACAGAACATTACCACCTGACTCTGCAGTTCCCCTCAGCTTTATCAAGTTGTAGCAACTTATAGCTCAGGGGCTTTGGGTTTTTTGGATAGCAACTTTACTGTTCTGATCCACTCTCTTCAGCATCATTTTCAGTTACCCATCCAGCACCAAAGGGCAGACAGAGTTAGTGACATGCTGTGGAAAATAGAGCAGCATTTAGCAGCTAAAGAACCAGATATTTTACTCAGGAGCTAATGGTTACCAAACCACCGGTAAAGAGAGTGAATATTGGACTTTTCTGCCAGCTCCCCATAAACACGTCTCCAAATGCTAATGTTTTTGCTAATAGGTTCACCATAACAACTTTATAAGTTGATAATATGACCACCTTAGGGTTACTCCTTGTATTTCTCCTCCCAATTGGCCAATACATATGTACAAGTAAATTTAGCTTAGAGCACATTTCTAACTTTTTACTAAAGTTACATTTTGAATGCAGGATTTTTGCTTGTAATAGAGTATTTTTACATTGTTTTTTATTGTATTGCTTTTAGGTAAAGGTTCTTCAACTGCTACTTTTTGCAGCGGTAGAAAGTGTCATGGAGCATATGTTTAAATGGGTAGGACACTAAATACTACTAATACTAAACAGCTGTGCTCTGAGTGAAAATAAGTATTTCCTTACAGAGCATAACTGACATTTTATGGACATAGCGTTTTCCAGAGAAAACTGACATCATACCCTCTGGACAATCAGAATGCAACATGTACACACATAGAAAACCATTCCCAATTCAGTGTAATCCTGGAAGACAACTGCAGGGCCTTTTTTGGGCACGTCAGTGACTTGTCAGCTTTAAAATCGAAATTCCATATTACTGGCGTCTGTATTGACGCCGGTTTGACTCTATGAACGAATTGATAAATATTTATAGAAGCTGGAGCTAAACATTAACACTTAAAGCAGCACAAAGATCCATCATAGGTGCTTTTGAGGGCAGGCTTCAGACTGCCGTTCAATCAACACCTTGCACTCTTACTCACACACACACACACACACCAATACAGTGATAAATTCCAAACACCCTGATGTATTCCAGCCGCAAGTCAGTGGTGTGGCTCTGAGTCACTTGTTAACACCCACCTGACACACACACACACACACTCACACACACACACACACACGTATGCACCTGAGTGTTTGATGGAGTTAGACGCCATGGCAACAGAGCTGTGACTCTTGCTGTCCTGTAAGTGGACTGAAGCTGTGGAAGAGGGAGGAGAAAGCTAACAGCTAGCACTACTCAGCTATCATTGCTTTCTCTTTCTCTCTATTGTCTGCTTTTCCTTTTTCTTTCTCTTCACCACAACTGCTATCTACATGCATACATTTCTTTTTTTCTTCTTCTTTTTTTCAAGTGCAAATAAATGCTGTAAGTTCAAAAGGAAAAACACTCAACCAAGGGAACTAGAGGAAGCAGAAGAGAGGTCAGCAGGCATGTATTTTTAAAGCTATTGATTGTGCAAAACCTGACACATCATCAGAGGGAATTGCCCAACCAGACAGCACTCTGAGTGGCGTCTTATTTGTTGACATATTATTTTTAATCTCGCCCATCTCTCACTTTCTGCATCACCCTATTTCAATCACAAAACAAAATAGTTTTAACTCTTTCTGCCTCTGTTAAACCCATGTTTATACCTTGCAGTTTGTTTTCTCCCCCTCTCTGTTCCTGCCAGTCATTTTTTTTTAAAGGTAGTAGCACAGATAAGGAGAGCAGAGGGAAGTGGAGAAGTGGGGGGAGGCGTGCAGGTGGACAGGTCTCACAAACAGCATCTGTATAAGATTTACTGCCTGCAGATACAGATGGTGGTGAGACTGCAAGGAAGAAAAGGGGGAGAGGGAGGTGTTGGAACAGTGCAGGTGAATTGCATTTTGGTCTCGGGTAGCATTTGCACGGTCTGATTGTCAGAATTTGTTAACATACACACATGCACAAAGACAAGCACACACTGTCACGCTGTGTGAAATAGTGGGAACGTGGCTGTTGACAGTAGAAGTTCGTCTGAGTTAAGTTCCCTGCGTTTTCCTCCTCCCTCTTTTGCATACAAGCCAAGCGCGAGCTGTGAAAGGTGAACTTGCAGCCTGCTGTGGATAAATTATGTGTGACATGTTTAGCTGTGCTGCCTTACATGGAGACTGGTGTATCTAAATACAGCAGGGCTCTGGCCAGAGGGAAGGAGGGAGAGAGAAGGGGTGAGGAAGTGAAGGACAGGGCGGGACAGGGAGGGAAAGAGGGAGGAGGAGGAGGAGGAGAAGAAGGTGGAGGAAGGAAAAGAGGCAGGGGAGGGAGAAAGAAAATGAAAAAGGAGGGAGGAGTGGGCGGTGACAGAGGGAGGGAAAGAGAGGAGTGCCGCGAAGGAAGCATGAGGTTTTCACTTTCCATTCTCCCCTCAGCAGCAGTCAGATGAGTCCTTGCAGAGATACAGTAAGTAGGTGCTGTTTACTCTGTGTATGTGCGCGGTGTGTTACTTTGTGTTTGCTCATGGCCACTGGACTGAGTTGTCCCAGCTTACATTTTCTGCTCCGTTCTGCTATTTCACTTTTGGAATTTTTATTTACCATCTGGATGTTGAGTGTGATGTGTCTGAGTGAGTCATATGTCTGTGTGAGCGTGTGTGTACATATGCAGATGGCCACCGTGCTTCACTGCTAATGTGTGGTAGTTTGAGGCGGGACAGTTTTAATGTGGAAAAGAGCTGAGCAGACAAAAGAATGGGTAACATTAGTGTTTAATGTTCCGCAGAGTAGTTAACACACATACACACACACAGACACACGCACACACAAACACACACAAAAACACACACGCACACGCACATGTGCATGCATAGAGACACACAGTGACACGCATTCCCTTTTCTTTCAGACTAAACTCTCACTGTCCCTCTCTCTTTCTCTCTCACTACACTGAAATCCCTGTTGTGTGACTCCTACTGTTAACATTAAAGCTACATATGCACTCACGTTTATGGATGAATGAATGAAAGCACACACCAACTCATTTAGAAACACACTTACACATATGAGCAGCCCTGCACTAATTGTATAATGACTGCACTACTGGTGTTTACACTACAGCTGCCATCAGGAAATGATTAAACTGCTCTTTACCTGTCTGCACACACACACACACACACACACACACACACACACACACACACACACACACACACACACTAAATGATCATTGAAAATTTAAATTTTGTTTTCCCAAAAACATCTGAATGTGATATTGTCTGTTAACTGGAGGGAGGCGTGGGGCAACTACTGTACATTATGGATTTCTAAAGGGCTATGCTTAATACATGTTTGCTATTTTCATGAAAATGAAAAAATGGGAAAAAGAGAGCACTACCGACTGTATTTTGAGTATAAGCAGGATTTTAGAGCACTTCTGTTTGTTTTGCACTAAAAGCGTAATTACTGTAATAGGTTTAACTTGTATGAAATGCATTACTGTAGCTTTGGGGTCTATAGCCTTTTCAGTTTAATCTCCACTACATGCTCAACTCATTTTCCACTTTTCCGTAAGCTTTGGACACCTGCACTGTGCTGTGAATAACTGTGATCAGAACTTATGATGACAATTTTCCATACCGCATGCAGGAAATGATAGTAAAAGGTGTCACTAACTTTGATGACATTTTAGAGGTTCAACCAAACTGTTATGAGAGCCTGCTGCCTGTAGTTCATAGATCTTTTCTCCAATTTCTCACTTGCAATGTTTGACACTGATCCACTGACAAAAAAAATAATTAAAAAATGTAATCCAATTTATTAATATAGACCTTTTTCTTTTTAAATACACAAGTTTGCACAGTTGGTAACCTTTATGACTAAGGCTACACCTTCTGTCGCTACATACTTCACATTAAAAGCTTTGCTGGTGAAAAGGTTTGTCTGGAATATCATGGCAAATCAGAGTGGCGGTTGTTGCCTGAATATCTTACCAGATAGATAGATAGATAGATAGATAGATAGATAGATAGATAGATAGATAGATAGATAGATAGATAGATAGATAGATAGATAGATAGATAGATAGATAGATAGATAGATAGATAGATAGATAGATAGATAGATAGATAGATAGATAGATAGATAGATAGATAGATAGATAGATAGATAGATGCTTTATTCAACCCGAAGGAAATTTTAGGCATCCAGTAGCAAGACAACCATAACACAACAAACACATTTACACACATATGTCACACATAAGAATTATTAGGAATAAAAATCACTCACAGAGATGCAATGACCATGATAAGGTAAGATACTATGGTAAACTGTGTGCAGTGGTGATAGTGCAAACAGTGAACAGTGCAGGGATTGAACAGTGCAGTAGATCATGATTAAATATTAACTATGACTATTCAATATGAACATAACCTATGAACTGACTGATTGAATAAGAATAAGTACAATTTGTAATGGGGAGTTTTAAGATGTAAGATGTAGATAGTATGACCACAGTCCAGATTGTTTAGGAAAGGACTTGATGGGAATTTGCGTGTGGCCCACCTACTAATACGTGTGGTAGAGGAAACACCAGGGGCGGATTATCATGACCACAAGCCCTGGGCACAGAATCGGATTGGGCCCCCCTCCTGCCCCCAACCCACACAGTATTGGCCTACAAATCCACTATCGCAAAGAGCACAGTGCTTTACAGCGCATCACAGAAAATCTAATAGGGTACGGATGTGCATACAAACCACTACATTAAACATGGTGGGTTACTATTTTGAAAAAGTGTGAAAACAAATATCCTACCTACAATTTATCAAGGTTAATAATGATATATCAGCCATTCTCGTGGTGCCACTTGTCCATTAGGCACAACAGGTTGCATCGGGTTGCATCGGTTGCACAACATGTCGTTATTAAACGAGCAAACTTGGCCACTATTTCCACAGTCTCTTGCTGATGTGGGGTATTTAGCACCTCTGTTATGAAACAAAGGGACCCGCTCAATTAGAATCATATTTTACCTTGTCACTGGATATATTTCCCCACGTTGCAGGATCCATAACAGTCTCACTGAGTCATCATCAGCTCCCCTCTGAGGCCTATAGTCTGGTCAAAGTAGTCTCGCTTTGCCAGACCCTCCTCTAAAGCTCGCTGAAGGAGGGTCTGGCTACTCCACATAGCATTTGGGAATGGGAGGAAAATGTGCTGTGGTTTAATAGGATTTCTTTAAACCAATCAGAATCGTCATGGCCGGTGCTAAACTCCGCACAGAGCCGCTGCAAAATAGTCGTGCGAGAGAAAACCCTGATCGGACAGATGACTAGCTGTCTTAATTTACCCTGCAGAGATCTGAGGAGCAGTCAGCAATAAATAGTCCTCATAAATCCACCGAATTTCAAATTCCAACTCAAAGAAAGCGGAAGGAAATGGAAAATACATTCAACCTGAAGAATTTCCTGCAGGACCGGAGCAATCTTGGAAGTGGAACGTGAAGGATATAGGTTAGGTTAAAGAAACTAGATAGGTTAAAGAAACTGTAACCTGCATGTTGTTTGTACAGACTGACAGGTCAGTGGAAAGCGAGGCCTGAGTCGTTTTTAGTTTTAATTAAATTCATTAAAACAATAAGCGCAACTTTTGTTTTTTTCACGCACTCGAGGCTGCTGCTGCAGTCCCCTGAGGACCAAGCAAGCATAGCTGTAGACTCTTGCTAGGTTAACTAGTTAACAAAAACGTGAAATAATAAAACTCTTACGTTAATGCAAGCTAGCTAAAGTGTTTAAAGTGTCTCCCTCATAGACTAGTTAAGGCTACATGGTAGTATTCAGAGTATTCAGTTACTGTTACACAACATAATTGTCATCATCTGCTCTTTTTACCACTGTCTTGCTTTCTTTTCTCATCATCTTTCTTTTTTCTCTTCCCTTTTTTACTCCCAGAAGGATAATTCCTCATTCAAAAGTTTATGGAGCTTCCAGGGAATGACATGGGGCCCCCTCAGGGAGGTTTCCAACTGAGATGTCACTGCAAAAAGGAATTTGTTTGTTTGAGGATGAGGTGGGTTGCAGTCACTGTGGTTGCCACATTTTGAACCATTGCTGTGGATTGAAGTTTTTTATCCATCAGCCGGGGCCCCAAGCAGTTGCCTGGTTTGCCTGTTGACAACCATAGGCTCAGATCATACCGTGAATGATTTTTTTGGCAACACTACGATGATAGTAAAATTTCAATTCATCACATTGTTAGGGGCCCCCCTGGAGCGTCAGGGCCCCCCTGGTGCATCAGGGCCCTGGGCACGTGCCTACTTGGCCCAGGCCGCAATCTTATGGGAAAACACTGTATGAATATTTTATTTATTTGTTTTGTAGTACAATTTCTGCAATGCAAATTATGTAATGCAAATTTGATTTAATTATTTACCCAACTGATGCTGCAATAGACACTTCCCTGATGTTTTGAGTACACACCCTCCTCTCACATGCTGTTCTCAACACCTCTGTCTCTCTTTCAGTGTCACTTCTTCACTCCTTTCTGTCTTAGTTTTCTGTCTGTCTGTTTTTTGTTATATGGCTCACTTTGTGTTTCTCTTTCGGCGTCTGACTTTAAGTGGGTTAAAAAAGCTTCTCTTTCCTGATCAGAACAGGCAGATCTACAAGGTCATTAGAGTATAGAGCAGAGAGAGCGCAGAGGCATATACATACTGAATTAAACAGCACACGGGACTTTGACTAAACAACTGCGTGTGAGAGAAGAAAGACTCACGCAGAAGAGAATGGTTACCTGCATTTGACTGTGTTGATACTTGAAAAATGAGCAAAGCATGTTTTTTTCCAAGAATTTGTCCTGTATTTTCGTCCTGCACCTTCTCATTTCACCCCTCAACTAATCTGTCCTTTAGAAGTGAGGTCATCGCCATGCTTTCCTCACTAGGCACAGGGCATGTCTTTTGAATGCAGATGAGTGTGTATGTGTGTGTGAGAGACAGTTCATGTGTATAAGCATAATGGCACTGACACTGATACCCTGATTTATAATATATTTTCAATTAGAGAGAAAAAAAAAGAAAAATGGGTGGGTGCTCTGATAAAGTTGAAAGCAGGAGAACGTAAGTGAAGATGACTTTGAGTCCCAGAAATTCAACACAGAGAATATAACTGGCAGATAGGCCGTCGGTCACTCGGATAAATGGTTGGGGGAGTCCTGCGAGACCATTTGGCAAGTGTCGAAATCACAGTGAGTCAGTCGGTGGCGTATGATTGCTGTTTTCCCTGCCGTCTGCAAAGCTGTCACTGGACTAATGCACACGAGTGGAAGATGTAATATATAGTAAATACAGTTGGCTCCACGGTGGAGCCCTCTGTGATTTCCACAGATTAAGATGTCCAACTGAATCACTGGTCATTGACAGCCAAAGAGTACAGATTGTCCCGTTTGGCAAAATCTGTGCATCGTGTGTGTGTGTGTGTGTGTGTGTGTGTGTGTGTGTGTGTGTGTGTGTGTGTGTGTGTGTGGAGCTGCCATTTGGAAAACAAATTTTTTAAATACTTTCTTTTGGGGAACTTCCACTCTTTTGGTATTTCCTCGTTTGGAATGTGAAGAATTCACAGAAGGCCAAACCATTACTGTAATCATCTCCATCTATGAGCTTCAATATCTTTTATTACAATATCTTGCTGTTACTGATCCGTCTCCTGTCAAGGATTTTCCACTGCCATAACTTATTCTTATCTTGCTGTACTCATTGTATCTCTGTGTCTGAATCCTCTCTCTCACTATACTCCCATCTCATTACATGATGCATATCTGCACCCTGTCTTTCAAAGGCCATGCCACCTGTTCCTCCCTTCTTGTCTACCTGTCTGTCATACCTATCTTTAGCGCTTCCTCTTTTTTGTTTTTTGTCATTCTCTTATTCTCCTGTCTGCCTGCTGCATGTCTTAGTGTCTGTCCGTTTGTCATTCTGTCTGTCTGTTAGTCTGTCTCCATGACTTTCGCTCTCATTCTCGCTACCCTCCCACCCACACACGTATATACTCATACACACACCTCCTCCATTGCTATTCCTGAGAGGAGTAGACTGGTCTGGCAGTGGGGTTGGTTTATGTCCATGAACTCAGTGACACCCTGCCACTGCATTACACCACAATGGCATTACCAGGTAGCCACACTGCAGTGAAGAGAAGAGTGAAAAGGAGTTGTATAGATGAAATAAATGCAATATGCACAATCCATGTAACTGCCCCCTCCCTTAAACACACTAACAAATAGTTAACCATTCATCTAAATGTATTTAACAGTATGTCATATCTCTATTCATGGGGGTGTCTGCTATAACTGCCTCTCCCCTGTCTGTGTGCATGTCAGGCTGTTTAAACACTTGCGCTGATATCACAGTGCAGACGACAGCTTGCACACGTGCCACTTGACTGCCCTCGTTGTCTCCCCTCCCCTCTGTTTGTCTTACAGCTGAAGGAGGAGGGAGTCATAGATGTGTGTGTGTGTGTGTGTGTGTGTGTGTGTGTGTGTGTGTGTGTGTGTGTGTGTGTGCGAGATAGAAAAGGCACACAAGAGAGATAGTTGATGTTGTGCATATGCATACATATTACTCATATGGCTGTGTCCTGAATATCAATACTGACTGACCTTCCATTCATTGCTGTAGTTGGGTGTCCTCCGTTAATGATGCAGATCTGCTGTCTCATGGTTTGTGGTCAATACTAATATGTGTATTTTGCGTGTGTGTGTGTGTGTGCGTGTGTGTCACAAGCTAGGCAATAGAATAAAGTCTAAGATTACTCTGATGGTACAATCTGTGGAAACATAATCATAGTGGAGTTTTGTTTCAGAATGATCAGAACTCAGCCAACAACTGTTGGATCAGATCTTGAGCTTGCATGGGTGGGACTCAGCATTAGTTGTACAGGGTTCACAATGCGAGCATTATTCATACTGTTCAGTAGGGCTGGGCGATATAGAGAAAATCAAATACCACGGTATTCTTGACCAAATAGCTCGATGTTGATAGTGCGAAAAATATTGTATGGTTGACTATTCAAATAGTCGTGATGATTAAATCCAGTGTCATGTTTTATACATTTGGTGAGTGATGTCTTCTGGTGCGCTGCTCGGCTGAGAACCGCATCCTGGGCTTAAGTTTGCTCATTTTTAAGTTTGTATTATGTGTTAAATCAGTGTGATCACGTTGATTGTTGCTTATCTAAAATGCTGTTTGTCTCGTTTGGCAGTATGTAAATTGGAAGATGAATTCCCTGTGGATTATATTGACCCTATTGCTGAACCAGCAACATTAAATCCAGTGTCTGTGTGACCTTGTCTGTGTGTATGTTAATGTCATTTTCTGTTGTTATACATGTATGCTTTTTTTCCATACTTGGGTGTTTATGTTATTTGTGGTAATGTTTCATGTTTGTCCTTCGGCGTTATTGATCTTATGTATGTTTGTATGTATGGCTATGTCCTCTCTTTATATGAACTACCCACGGATGCAAAAAGAATTTCAGCTCTGGCTGACAATGAAGTTGTATTAAAGCACTCAACAGCCTGCTTTTTGTATTCTTGTTGGCAAATTGGGTCACCAGGGTTAACTTTGACAAAAAATGTAAATCCTGAACTGGCACAAAACCCCTCAGGCTCCAACTCACTTCCTGGTCAAAGTCAAGTGATCAGCCAGTCAACAGCTTTCGGTTTGTAACACTGCCTAAAAAATAACCTGAGAGGAACAGTGTGCACCATGAAAGCAATCATGTACACAGTAAGCTAACACTGTGTTTGCATATAAGCAGAAAATACTGGAGAATGGAAGTCCTGCGCCCTCTGCTAGCTAGCCAATGTTCCCCCGAGCACTTTATATTAATCCTGCACTCATTCCTATAAACACAAAATATAGCCGACGGAAAGCAATGTGGGAGTTCCAGTCACTTCATAACATTACATTTTCAGCAACCTTTTTTCATTATTATTATTTTTATTATAATTGTCAGCATCCTGGCCATTGTGTTTTTCCCCAGCTGTTTTGTTGCTGTTAGTCTCAATAGGATTGTAAATGAATTATGTCCATAAATCTGTCGCTGTGAAGTGAAACTTTAGCTAAAATATTTGGCAGATAATAGTGATAACATTACTAAAATGAAAGATTCATCTTATTTGTGCAACAGGTCAATAAGATACATTTGACCAATCAGAAGCATAGAATGTGTGATTCTGCAGGTCATGGAATAAAACAGCATTTAAGCAGTAATTCATTCGAACTTGTACTAAAATATATGTCCTTATATGTCATAGTTTTTGTTGACAAAATGAACTCTGAGCTCTGGGTGAAAATATAGTGAGATTCAAAACAAATACAGGTCATGGAGAATATCTTACAGCCAGCAAAATGACAGGGCCAAGCTCTGTTGTCAGAACGTTAGAGGATTTCTTCAATTTTCGATTCTCTCATCCTTGCAATAGGACACAGGTTGCAGTGTTGTGAAGGTTTCTGATCTCTCCAGAGATCAAGGTATCAGTAGGTAAGAGGCGTTTTGGCGAACATTTGGTGTATACAGTAGAAAGTGTTTTTTATTTATTTCAGTGACACTCTTTGCATACATAGCTATTTTTAACTTAAATCATTGGATGACACAAGCATTGTCTTGCTATTGCACCTTCTCGGCTAACTGCTCATGCCTCATTAATGGACATGTGTAGGAGTATAGTGGGTGATACTGTTCAGATGTCATAGACCTCATTTGAAAAGTTTTTTTAAAATGATTTCCAAAATATACTGCTCTGATATCAGGCTGGACCGTGACACCATTAACCACTTTGTCCTTGCTTTTAACATGGTTTCCCTAGTTGCCGTGGCAATGATGACCTTGCAGCAAATTACTGTGGTACTGCAGCAGAAGGTGTGTGAATACAAGGAAGGAGACGGAGAGATAGAGAGGGCTGAGACAGTGGGCGAATGAAACGAGGGCGGCTACTGTTAAAGACGAGCCACGTTCACAAAGTTGTTTATGTCACATGATACTCGGCGTGCAACTTAGCAGACGGCGAGCTGATTTCTAAGAAGGAGAAAGATTTAAGGGGAGAAAAAGCTATAAAAAAAACACTGAAGCAGACGTGTGAAGAGCAAAAGAAAAGAACAGGTGGGGATCAGAGAAAGATAAAGAAAGAGAGATGAGAAATGTCAAGATGGTATGACAGCAGAGTGCCAGCAGTGCTTTGAAATGGAACCAAATTCAACTTTTCCCCACCCTCCTTTTCCTGCTGATTCCTCCTCTTTTATACCTGCCAGTTCTACTTACTTTCCGCTCTTACAACCATCCACATACCTCTGTCTCTCATACTCATACTTATTGCCTGTTTGCCTTCTTTCTCTCCTCCTCTAGCCTCTATCCTTCCTCTGTAGCCATCTCATGTCTCCTTTTCTCTTTTTCTCTCTCACAGCCTTTCCCCCTCTCTTCTTGCTCCTATCAGAATAAAGGGCAGCTCAGGTCATATATAGATGATATCCTGGTCCGCCGGTGATGCGGTGTAATATGAAGCGTCCAGCATCTGCTTTTTGCTGCTGCAGTCAGCGCCCTTTAACCTTTCGCATTACTAAATTTCCCCTCCCTCTCTTTCCCTCCCTCTATCGTTCCTTCTCCTTTTCTCTCTTTTGCTTTTCCAAAGGTGCAGACGTTACACCACTTATCATCTTATGGGACAAAGCATGATCATTGGATTCTTAGACCCTTACTGAATTTGTAACACTTAAGGAATGTCTGAACCGTCAACTTGCCACCTTGCAAACAAACTAGACCTTTTGGTTTGCATGGCAGCATGTGCACGTGCACGTTTAACAGATATAGTACAGTATACACTGGGACTCACTTGGGGAAATTGTTCCTTTTACCTTCCAGTAGATTTTGACTATTGCTCTTTTTGTTTCTCGGTCTATTGTGTTTAATAAGGTCAGCCATATGAAATCAAACATGGATGAACTTGCTTTCTTGCTTTCTTTTCTTCATCTTCCTAAATTTTTTTTCTTTTCTGGAAGTCAGTCAAGGTAAATAAATGGCTTTCATCTTTGGCCACTGTTCACTCCATTTTTCCTCATTCTTTCTTTCTCTGTATTGCTTTCAGATGCAGGGCTGAATGTGGCTTGTGTTAACGAGTGTGCGAGAGGCTCTGCCATAAAAGAAAGTGCAATTCCATGTGGCTTGCCCTGTCAAGGCTCATTACAGTAATATATCAAGATGCGCAGGTCAGCGTTAATTTTATCAACAGCAATGAAAAATATTTGTTTGACAACCTTTTATGTTGAAAACAAGACTAAAAGAAAATGAAAAAAAGTTTTCTTTCACAGCGCTGCGGATGAGGGTCTGGTGATGAACTTACTCCGGTTTATTAGCATTTCTTTAAACCAATCACAGTCGTCTTGGGCGGTACTAAGCGCCAGAGTTTAGAACGCCAACACAAAGAAAGCGAAATAAAAATAAAATGTAACCTTCATGAATAAAAAGCTATGATGAAACACATTACTTTTTTTGTGAATTAATAAAAGCTACATAATAATTTGAAAGATGGAAAATGGACAAATATGTTTGAAACAAAAAAAAAGATTTCTTCCAGTTTCTGTGGAAAATGATGAACAGAATCCAGTTTTTGCTGTGAACACCACCAGTTTTAAGCATTCCCGTTCATGTAGCCTATTAAAACACATTTACTGTGTATGTAATAAGGTCTTAACAGTCAGTGGTTCAGCAGCAGTGGTGTCACTGGAGGCAATCTGAATGTTTTTCCTGGAGAGTTGTCATATCCATGAAATAAGCCAGCGTTGGGCCAAACGAGTGGCACCTTTTTAGCAGATGGATTAGCACAGGATCAGGAACGTGAACCCCAGTGACACTCTCGGCATTGCACTCTGCTTTGTGTGCACCATATGACAACAGCTGAAGTTGGTTGAGTGAGACAAAATGTTTCACTAAGATTTTACTCTCCATACTTTCAATGAAGTGTGTGTGTGTGTGTGTGTGTGTGTGTGTGTGTGTGTGTGTGTGTGTGTGTGTGTGTGTGTGTGTGTGTGTCTTTAGCGAGTTTGGGCATTAGGGGCGTTGGGGGTCGCGTACTGTAATATCCCCAGCCTTTCACTACCTCCTCTACAACTTATTACCTTGGCTAGTTGATCTGATGGTGTAATAATATCTCCTGCCTCTGGCTACGGGAAATGGCCACATGCATTATTCACACATGCTAAGATGCTTATTGATGACTGCTTTATTTTTTATTTCCTCAACGCCAGAATCATTACTCACATTTTTCTCAGTTTTAATCCTCTGTTTTGACGTGAGCCTCGTCTAATGATCCTCACTCACTCTCGGTTTTCAAATAGGTTGGGCTTGTTTGATGGGAATTTAGTACAAGCTTTTGGCACGAGATATATCCGTGTGGAACTGGGGCTAATAATACATGTAGGTGGAGCCCCATTTATTAATTCTACTTGATTTGATGTCAAAGCTCACAGCGGCTCATTTTGTCACAGCTGTTTCCACTGGGGTATCACACAAGTGCTGGGTAAAAATCCACAGAAAATATAACTCCTTTGAGAAAACTAGCATGACAGTGACTTAGGACTCTAGGGGAAGTTCGTCAAATCTCATGTGCGTACATTTTCCAGCTATTTGCTTCCTTTTCATTCATGCAGTGATTGTTAATGGGACATATTCCCTTTTATGTCAGTGCTACTGGATGTAGTGGTCTTTCCTCTCTGACCTCACGTTTCTTCTCTGCTTAGAACCATAGCCTCCGAAACAGCAACAGCAGAACTCTGGTTACTTTCCTTCACACCCATTCAAAATACTGTCCCTGTTATTTAATTTGTTCAGTGGTGTTTTTTTGTGTTGAGTTTGTCCTATTTCTAAAATACATTCATGATCCGTCTCCTTTAGAAATACATATTCATACAGTATACATTTACTGTTTGGTTTGCTGGCTAGTTTCACAAGTGGGTCCTCATGCAGTTATTTACAACATCTAATGTCTCGGTTTACTTTTGGATGGATTCAGTTATAAGCGCTAGAAATAACTTCTTCAAAATTGAGGTTTGTTTGGGAACCCTGTAGGAGGCTAGGTTGTGCTTTGCGAATGTCTACAACAGAGGTGGCGAGGGTCCAGTGACACTGTAGTGAAAATTTCGCCTTAGGCTGCACTGTGAAAGCTGCATGTTAGCAGAGCAACTTAATGAATGTCACTGATAATGGATAAAGTAACTATCATCATGACTATGACAAAGAAACTGCATTTAATTGTATTTAGGTCAGATCTGGCTCAATACCTTCGCCTTTGATGGATCTCTCATTAAAATAGAAGCATTTCAAATAATAGGGATGACTAAAAAATGCGGCTAAAACCCCTGCTGTGTACTATAGACAAGCCTTCAGCATGACCTACAATCAGAGTGGCCAGAAATATGAACATAAGACCCAGATTGAAAAATACCAGAATGTCCCTTTAATTAAATAAATGTTATTGTGGTCATTTGCATTATATATATATAGGGCTGTCCTGGCCTCTTTCTCTTGTCCACACACACACACACACACACACACACACACACACACACACACACACACACTCACACTGCTCAAAATATCAGCTTTGGGCTCAAAAAGTAGTTTACCAAAGACTTGATGGCCCACATAGGAGAAGACAGCATGACACATAAGCAATCAATGTTTGACCAAGACCAAGGGAGTATTTTTACTTCATATTTTTTTTCTTCCTCTCTCGCTTCCCTAGCTTCAAAATCCCCAGCATTGCAGTCTTAGTAATTCCAGATCCAAAAAAAACAATCCCTTGATGCTCTATCCTTGTTAAATATCATCAATCGGTAATGTACGTTTGGTGTATTTAGTTTTTTTTTCTGATAAATAGCTGTACATCCCTTTTGAAATATTACCCTCTTTAAACCTGTCTCATTGTCTGTTGATTTAATTAAGTTCCTGGAAAGCGTGGTGACAGAGAAAAATGCATGAATTTGTTGCATTCACTACACGTAGGTTGCAAACCTAGTAGGCCAATAATAGTTGGCTGAGAGTGAAAGTTTTTCCAGCCAAGTCCAGGGCTTGATATCTATCTTTGGTCAGAGAAACTCATTACCTTTTTCATTTAAACAAGGCTCATACCATTCTATTTTGCATGTTTTTCTTCTAATTGAAATAAAATGAATTTTTCTTTTAAGTGTTGAAGATGTTTTAGGAATCTCTGGCATACATTGCAACCAAACAGTATCCACTGAATGCAAGCTTCTACGTACAACTTTTTCACATCATTCACCATTGTCTTCATGGGTTCATTTTTTAACAAAAATAGGTTGGGAAAGTGTTTGACAGCTGACAGGAGAGTGTTTGATGTGGTTGCTTGCCAGAAGCACATGAACATGAAATAAACTCAACAGGCAGTGTTATCCTAGCAGACACAGAGAAGGGTGTACTGTTTTTGACTCAAACCAACTACTAGTATCTGAATACAGATCTGACCATCACTGTGACATACGGTTGTCGGCTCAGAAGTAGGAGTACAACACATGTTCACTCCCAGCGCACCAAAAACAATGCTTGATCGGGTGCCTTTGGTCTTAGTTACTGACGCAAAAAGTCTCCTATAGCGCCTCAGTCAGTTTTTATTCAACGCCGTTGGTTGGAACTCTTGGTGTCACTTTTGGACGCTCTGGGTCGGGACCAATTTGGCGTCATCTTAGTTTGGGTTAGGGAAAGATTGTGTGTGGGGGTTAAAAAATGTAGGTTTAAACATCATGGGGAAAAAGAACAGGATAGTTAGGTTTAGGAAAAGATGGTGGGTGGTGTTACAAAATTTATGTTTCAGTGACATGCGGGACAAGAACGGGACAAGGTCTCCTTGGTGAAAGTTGTTTGACCTATCTCCCACCCCAACCTGCCTCTTTACGCAACAGCTCTTAATACTAAAAGGTGATTGTTGTGTTGTATCTGACACTGAGAGCCACTCACCAAGCGTCAGTACTTCACAAGTTGGTAATGAGAATGGGTTGAGGAGTAACATTTTCTGCCTGCACGTTGAGGGACTGGGCTACTCAAGTAACAGATTACTTTAAATCTTTAAAGTCATTTTAAAGTTGCTCACAGATTTCTGTCTGGGTGGTTGCTTTAAAGAAGTCATATCAGTGCAGTGGAAATCACCATATTCATAAACATATTACATCTGAGTGTGGGGGACTTAAAATGATGTAACCACATGTGGGATGGAGGGTTAAGGGCTCTCATAAGCGTAGCAGCCGTACTGTAGGAGTTTTGGGTTGCAGCCTGTTCTTTCGACATCCAGATGTGAGCCAAGAGGTCAGGAAGTGTTCTGGATGAGTGGATTTAAGGAGCATGCCGGGATGTGTGTGGCAAAATAAAAATAAAAAAGCAGAAATATGTCACATTCTTTCTTTTTTCCTCTCTTAATGATATCATCTAGTCCTTGTTTCCTGGCCATCTGCCAGGAGGGATGCTGGAACCATCTAGCCAGCTGATTGGCCGTTGCCAATCTCACCACTGAGAGGCAGATTGATAACTCACTAATCAGTACTTTGATACTAAAACACTGATTTGATATTGATTGCTTTAAAAAGGTACAGTGTTTCCTTTCACAGCATAGACTGTCTTGTTTTTAAGGAAAGGATCAATTACAGTTGTTCTGGGAAACGAGGGCTCATTTTTAACGTGTTATAGAGATGAAGAAATCCTTATGAAAATGCAAGTTTGCAAGTCTGTAACAAACCACAGTCAAAATTAGCACAATTAATATTGTTGCATAGAATGATGCGTGTATTAAACGTATGGGGCAATGTTTTCGGACAGATGCACACTCACAGGTCTTCCCACTTTTTTTTCTTATTTTTTCTCTGTCTCTTGATCTCTCTTTTCTTCATGTCATCCCCTTGAAATAAATTGTCTGCGCTTGAATGTGTGAGCTTTACTGTTGGCGGTATGGTGTTTGACTCAATTATCCAGCTGAGAGCCTGGCAGTCTCTGGGAGGGCTTTTGTGAGAGAGGCTGTGCATGAGAATGCTGGACAAATGTTGGAATGAAACTTGTGTGTATGTATCCTATTGTGTGCCTAAGTGTATTAACCTTGGCCTGTATGTTTTGTGTGTGTGTGTGTGTCTGTGTGAGAGAGAGAGTGCGTTAAGCCATGCTTCACTGACACTCTTTCTTTCTTTCCACAGAGAGAAGTGCCTTCTTTCGGTGACCCCTGTGGCTGTTTGGCTCTACTGAAGCCGACTCTGCCTCTGTGCCTGTCCATGTCTGCCAGAGTTCCAAGCCACACCTGAAGCCCCCAGGACTGCCAGCCCCATCCACTGAGCCATTCTCCACCCCACTCCATCTTCCCTCTATCTCCGTCTGCCAGTCAGACCTCTCTCCATCTATGCCACTCAGCCCTCCTCTGTGGAAGTCAACCACTCCCCCTTAATCTGCAAACAGGGCCTGATACTGAAGACACACAGCTTTTATTGGCTCCTGTGAGCGGAAGATTGTCTCTTTGCCGTCCTGTCCACCACAGCCTTCTTCCTCCTCCTCATCCTCCTCCTTCTGTTCATATTTCTCCTCCTTCCTCCTCTCCTTCAGCCCCGCATCTTTTCATCATGGGCCAGTTCGATTGATAACGTGTTTTGCCATTCTTTTCATCTGACAGTTCAGCCGAGGAGTGAGGCACTGGTGTGTGTGGGTGTATTTGAGAGAGTAAGAGAGAACGAGAGTGATTACCAAGCAAACCCCTGTGGCCGTCACCAGCCCAGGACCTGGGTGACAGGCGGTGGAGGATTCCTATTACAGCCACAAACAGACTCTTAGGATGGGCTGCTGTTAGGCGAGTCCCAGGCCTTGCAGGCTTTACCTCAGAATCAGACCCTGGGGACAAAACCTCTTAAAAATAGATTTTTCCCATGTCCCTTACCTATTCTTTATCATCATTTGCCCCAGTGTCATTAGAAACAGGTAATTGCATTTGCTGGATATCTATTCCTCTTAATCGAGCCCTACTGCCTGGTTCGAAATGGCGTTGAATATGACCCAGATCCGGGACACAAAGTGGCTGACGCTGGAGGTTTGTCGGGAATTCCAGAGAGGGACGTGTTCACGACCGGACAGCGAGTGCAAGTTCGCCCACCCTGCCAAGAGCTGTCAAGTGGAAAACGGCAGAGTCATTGCCTGCTTTGACTCACTCAAGGTGAGAATGACAAACACCTGTAATGGTCATTATTCACTGTCTTTTTTCTTCTTCTAGCATGCATTGTTGACAAGCATTGTCTTCAGGATGTTTTAAGTTCTATTTTGGGGTTTAAGGATGCCAAACCTTGTTACACCTAAGAGAAGGTAAAGCTGTAAGGAAATGAATTGTTTCTAAGCCATGGCAATGGGATGAATACATATGTGTATAAATACTTTTCAGAGTGTGCATGTGTGTTTTGTTGAGCTGAGAAGAGGCCGTAATCACATTAACATCTGTGAATCAGACTTAGAGTTTCCTTCACGGGCACATAACTTTTAGTGCAGGACTGTTGGTTGGCACATTGCGAAGGTTTCTGTGTGATCGTCACATCAACAGGCTGAATGGGAAATATAGAAGTAGGGCAGCACACTGTGTATTTCATGTTTGTATGTGAGTCTGCAAGTGTATGTCTGTGTGTTATTTTGAGGTCATGCAGCGCAGTGGGGTGTTCTCAGAAGGCTCTGTAATTTACTGTCTATTTTTGCCCTGGCACTGGGACAACATACTCCCAATATTTAGCTCATCTCTCTCTCAGAGACAGGGGGAAAGAAAAATCAAACAGGGGAGGAAATGAAAAGAGTCAATGGACCAGTTTGAGAAGAATATATATATATATATATATATATATATATATTTCTGAGTACAGAATGCTGCTTATTGTGGCATGCCATGTTTTCCTGATGCTCAGAAGCACAGCTGATTAGAATGTCTATAGTGTCAGTAGACTGTAATGAAAGGGCCTGAGTTTAGTTTTTTTTTTCAATAATAAGTGAGTTAGATCTTTGTGTCATTTTGTCACAGTAGCGTCAACCAACCAAATTCAGTTTATATGCTACTGTTCTAGAATGTATGCACTCTCCTGGACTGGACAAAACATGTGCCAGTGCCAGTGATCATTTTTTTCTTTTAAAATGTATTGAGGAAACACAGAAGTTGCAGGAAGGTAGTTGGGGTACCTGGTGCCAATTAAGCCGGACTATGACACCACAGACCGGGTTTAGGTCCTAAGGACCATGAGTGGGTAGTTTTAAGCGATGAAATCACTAAGTTAGGGAGGTTTGTGGTTTCAGTTACATTTTGAACAAGACTAATATTCTACAGCCAAATTAGTAGTTTGTGAAGCTGTTAGTCATGTTGGGTATAATATTTACTGTTGTCACCATGTTAGTTTTCAATTTAGTATGCAAAGATTTTCTAATGAGAATAAAATAAAATGTGTTTGCTACTGTATAAACATAGTTTGTCAGGGACAAAGTCCGGTGTAAACTCAATTCAACTGAAGAAGAAAAGAAAATGAGGCTATAAAATAAATTAGAATGCAGTATAAGCAACATATTTTCCCTTCAGTCATAAACAGACTGTACAAAGTTCACAGTTAGACTTTCATACACTGTGAATATAATGTACATCTGGTCACACTTATGATTAACTACAGTAGGAGAGTGTGAAGGGTCAGCTGTGGCAGCATGTTTCCTGGCTGAGGGCCAAACATAGTAACAACAATAGTATAGTATATGAAGACAAGTACATGTACAGTACATATGCAGAATTTACACACCATATGCACACACGTCACACACTCACACTGCAGCATTTTAGCCTGGTGCCTCATTATTCCAGGTGCTGGATATGTGTTGGATACAACGATATTGGTTAAGTCAATCTGTGAATTCTGGCTTGAGTGAGCACAATGCTTCTGATTCCTGGAGTCACGTTCACCGTGCTGTGCACATTTCCTGTAATTTGTGTCCTATCTGATTGGCAAGCACGGTGTTATTCAGTCTAACTGGAGACCAGAGGTGGAAGTCAGTCAAGTCAGGCCATTCCAGGCTAGTCCAGGCCACAGGAAAAGGGGGGCTTCAGGGGAATCGCACGGATCATGGAAACAGACGTGCAGGCTGAGCTGGAGAGGGTGAGAGCAAGCACAGCAGTGAATGTGCGAGGAAGCGTAGCACTATGCTCAGCGCCCTTCCCTGCTCTCAGTGCCAGGGCATTCCACAGTCTACCTCCCCTCCCTGCCTCCATGACAGAATGATAGATCTGCTTTATCTGCTGATGAATTCATAATACATAGCAAGGCATGGAGAGAGAGTCAAGGGGATATGGAAGGACAGACAGGAGGATGTGGAGAGAAAAAATGGGAGTAAAGGGATGGATGGTGATACACGTGGCTTCACACTCCTGGACAATTTGGCACAACACCCGCCCTTCAATCTTGTTGAAATGCAGGCTGGCAAAGGAAGGGAGGGCCTGTATCTGGAGCATTTAAAAAGGCATATAGTTACCCTTCCTTTGATTTTTCCATCTTTATCTTGGTATTCAAATAGTCTTCCATTCTCTGTTTTAATAAATGCTCTTGTTCTGTATCTTTTTTGTTTTTAAACTCAAGTATTTTGTGAGTTGCCAGGCTTACCAGTGTGTTGTCAATGTTTCTCTTAATTTTATTTACTTCATTCAGTCCTTTAGTGTTATCTCAGAATAGGTGAATGTAGTGGAGAGTTCCATCCGATGGGTGGCATGACAATGGAGCGATACAGGGAAAACAGGAAAAGAGTCAGTGGCAGAGACTCTGTATGATTGGCTGATATTGCAAAAAAACTGACCCTCTCCGTCTGGAATTACAACCGTTACAAAGGAAAGTAAGAGGAAAATCGTCTGGGTACACGGCACAACTTCAAAATGATGTAGTGTTTATTTATTCATTTAGTATTGAAAGGAAATACAGGTAAACATCTGGGTGATTTTGGTTGGTGGAAGTGAATGGATTTGATTCGCACTATGACGGCAGTATTAAAACAACCACTTGACCACTCTAATAGCATGAAACTTGTGTTCAATCACCAACCTGGGCACAGGGCCGAGTATGTCCTTGCCACAAAAACAACATTAGTGGTTTGTTTAAATGCTTAAAACTGATAACCAGTGTTTTCAGATATTAACTCAAAGCAAATTTTCTACACATTTTTAATTGTGTGGAAACTTTACCCAGAGAGGTGCCAGATCAGAAAACACTCATACGACAGAACAGTCAAACAGTTTTTAAGTGCACAGACAATCAACCATTTTTTTTTTTTAATTTGTCAGCTTACTGTCTATGATGAAAGAAAAGTTAAGAGAATGGGATATTTGCTTGTCCTTTTGGCTCCAGCCACAGGAATTCAGCAGCTTGTTGCTATTAGCAGCTGGAGAAAAATCTGGTTTCATTGTAAGTGAATGCAGAGCTAATCTGGACGTATTTAGGCTGATGACATACAATAAACTCACCATTAGGGCTGTGATGGGAAACAGGTAAGGAGTACGCTAAAGAGCCACAGGAGCTCCAATACAGTATGATGGACTGGTTACTGAAGAACTGAAATTGTCTGAGTAGGTTAAATTCCCACGTCATTTATTTTCATTAAGATTTGTATCCTTATTATTTGTCATATCCACTATAACTGTCAGGAGCTGCTGTTGATAGTAATATGTTAAGTGGATTATTGGGCCCTAAGAACTCTATAAGACAAATGGTACATTGTTAAAGTGTACATATACTTACACATTGTTAATTATTTTTTTGACTTTCGGAATATATTACATCAGAACACATATGAGGGATGGGGTTTTAGTTTTGGGGAGTGGTTGCGGTAATTGCTGTTTTCCTATTTACAGATTTGTCTTTTTGTGCTGATTATATTTTAGCCCTGATTAGAAATTGTACTCAGTGTTAACATGCAGTCTAACAAGCCCCCTCATGAATTACCAATTTACTTATTTACTTGCTTCAGAGGAAACAATATTACATGAGAAACTTGTATAAAAAGTATATAAATAATATAAAATGAGTAGTGATAACGTTATGTTCTTTCTGGACGAGTGGCGGTTTAAAGCTTAAATATACTGTAGATGCATTTCTCTGTTAAAGCTGGGAAGTTTGAAAGGAAAATATGCTGCATGGACTTTGACTGATTATTTAAATTTTTCACATGAAAGGATGGGGGCAATTTGCACATTTTACCAGTATTCAACCTTTATGTCCCATAATCAGGACCAAAGGTTATTAAATTACCACAATGTTTTAAAATTCAAATACAAAGTGATAAAAAAGAAACACTACCATGCAAAAGACATTTGGCATTCAAATGTTTTTGGGGGGTGCATTTCTAATCTAATGTTTACCAAAGCGTTACCCTTACTTGAACCTTCACCTAATTTTGTTTTGTTTGATCTTTCTGCAGTTAATAATTTAATTTGTGGTGTTAGTCACAGTGGAGAAATGTAATATTCCCACACAGTATATTGTGTTTTTTTCACTTAATATATGAATCTGTTAGAGTCTGGACCCCACCTGCTCATTTGATGTATGATAATAGAAAATCCCATGATGCTTTTATGTTGGAATTGACAATCACAGAAAACAATGTTTTACAATGTTTATCTTTATTGAAAGAAATGAGAATGAAATAAAAATCTGAAACAGCTTATTAAATTCCCACAATTTATTTTCAGTTAATGAATTCCTAGTAAGTTGAAATACAACCTTAAATCTGAAACATCTCCATGCCATGTTATATATCAATATCTGTGAAAGGTGTGCACTGTAATTTTTGAACATTTGGTGTAACAGCAAAATTGAAACATAAAGTGTACCAGACAGCAGGTTAAGCAACGCCTTCTCATGAACGGGTTTGTAAAGTTATGCACAATAAGATGCATGACATCATAGGAAAACTAGGGGGCCGCCGGCTGGTCACGTGACATAGCTGTTTAAGCCGCTACAGAGCTTCAGACCTCCCTCACAGCTCGTCATATTGGCAGCTGTTAGTAGAGCTAACAGAGCTCTGTGACACCGGCTCCGGTGCTCCGCATGGTGCTTCTAGGTGATGGTTCAGTTACCCGGGAACATTTCGGCAGAGATTACGGTTGAACTTAGGCAAGGAAAAGTGAGCATTATACGTTGAAGAAAGTTAAGGTACCCACGGGGTCTTAAAACCTTTTAAAAAGTGTAGACCAAGCAAAAAAATCCACAAAGAAATAAACTGTTTTATATTGGAAGTACAGTGTGGCGCCTGACTGTTACAGTAACTGAAGACTTATATTTGATGCCCCAGGGGTGATCATTTCACACTCAGTCCACCTGCAGTGGCTAAAAGGTGTCATATGAAGACTGGATCAGCGAATTGGACAGTGAACAGTTGACCAGACATGCTTTTTCTGGCTTCTTGGCCATTTAGCAAAACACTTCTCACATCATCGTCACATAGACGTCAAAGGTGCTGGTCAGCTCCAGTTTATTGGGTACTGTTAGACACAGGCATGTCCTTAACGGAAAGCCCTATAAACGTTCTGTTAGAGCTTAATGAAAACTTCAGTGAACTTATTATTGCAATGAAACAAGGCATAGTGTCATTATGGCAAAGCGGATGTACATAATGTCCCCATAATCACTTCAAACAGCCTCTTTAAGGGTGTAATGGCTGTTATAAAATGGAGCCAGTGTGTTTTTGCAATATTTTCTTAGAGTTGCATGCGTAAGAAGCACAATTTTCCTAGATGCCAAAAAAGCCTTAGGTTGTCAATGTGCCTGGAGTGTGGATTTAGTCTCCACCAATTCCCCTTTGTGTAATGACTCATCATCAAACAAAGGCATGAATACACAAAGTGAAAAAAAGGACTCAGACATACTTACCATTTGGGACTTTGCTAGAGAAGCACGTTGCAATGAAAAAAAGCTAAGATCTTTTTATATTTGTTCAAAATTTCCCAAAGTACCTAAATAATTAATGAGACTGAAATGATTAAAATAGAAAAAAAACAACCCTGCAGTTTTTTGTAAAATCCATAATGTACCCTCTGAAGCAACAACCTGTTGTTCAGACATATGTTTGTCCCTGTACACTGTGTGAGTTATGAGTAGCACTCTTTTTTTTCCTGTCTTAGTGATCAATAATTATGGGCTGTATTTTAGAGAGTACAACTCACATAAACCCACAACCTGGTGTATAGACGTGCTCTAGTCCCTTAAACACAAGCTAAGCAATGTATGGTGGTATACAGTGTACTTTGGAGTCCTTGAGAAGACACAACAAATGTAGAGGGTGAGTGTGAGAAAGGAAAAAGCATAGAGAAGCGATAACAGGAGAATAGATTGGGCAAAACAGAGGTAGAGTTGTTTGCATGTGTATGTTTGCGCGTGTGTGTGTGTGTGTGTGTGTGTGCATGTGCACAGAGGGATGCAGTATATTAGATAAGAAGTCTTTGAAAAGGAAACATACTCCAACAGTGATATGCATCTGCTCTGTATCTGTATTCTACTGTCATCGCAGCTCTCATCCTTTCCTCTCATTACCTCTGTTAATCTGTCTTCAGTCAACTCATCCTACACCCCCCTGCCCCGCCTCTTTTTAGTTCTCCTCCCTGGCACCCCAGACACTTTAATTTCCATTTCACACACAATGATTTTTATCTTTTTTTCCTATATCACTTTCGATCATATTTTGGGGAAACATATGTTTGTCTCTTGTTTTTTTTGGTTGTACTGTGTCTCACGGTTGACAGAAAGCCAAAGCAGAAAAACATATCTTAAATGAACAGAACAGATTTTTCATCTGAAAAAGATTCCAATAACTCAACTAAGGGTATCTTCTACAATTACTGATCCTATAGCAGTGCTCTCTTTTCCCTAAATCTACAATCTTTATATAAATATGACTAACAAAAACACAACATTTTATAATGACATTGTCTTAGAAACTTTTTCATGTCTCTTAATAAGGTCAATGCATAGTCAGTAGGTTTACCATATAAATTACAGGCATAAACACATATAATGTTCATTTGAGGTACAAGAAGATAATAAGCATGTGCTTCTCAACATGTATTGATGTGTTACACGGTCAAGGTTTACTTCAGCGTATATTAGGGCTGGGCAATATGAAGAAAATCAAAAATCACGATATTTTGGACCAAACACCTCAATATCGATGCTGTAGGGTTGACTATTGGTGTTTTCACAAAATATTTACACAATGAGATTTGTTATAAATACTTATAAATAATAAATCAGTAATGTGGATATAATGACAAAGTGGACTGCATGCAGCCTTTAAAACCAGGAAAAGACATATTATGATATGATGATATCCAAAATCTAAGACTATATTTAATTTTGTATCACAATATCGATATAATGTCGATACATTGCCCAACCCTAGTGTACATACTGTACATTACTGACATACAGTATGTAACACAACTTTAACATTGTTGGAGGATTAGGTTTTATTCTTGTTATGGAAAGTCTGGGAAGTGGAAGATAGTTAGCATAGCTTTCTAACATTAGCACTGATTCCCACCAGACCTTCCTTGGGAACACTTAGGGAGAGCCCCAGTGTCACTGCAGAAATATAATAAAAATGGAATATCCAATTAAGTGCACAAGTAAGATGTCGAAGATATAGTTACTGATTTTTTTAGCGAAAACTAATTTTAATATTAGCTTGAAAACATACTGACAATTAATTTAGGAATAACAGCAGGTTCCATACTCAAGTTATATTAACTTTTATTTCTTTTGTATTTTTAATTCTGCCTTTAAAGTGCTTGTGTGCGTACATGAGTATCCTCTGAGCTGTTTTTGTAAAGTGATGTTATTGGTTTAAGAGATGCTCCAAAACATTAGTGTTAGCAAGTGGGTGTACTCCTTCTAACTGTTATCATCTAGCACTCTGCAGATCCATTAATAGAATACATATTTTGGGCCTAACTAAACAAGATATACCATACCTGATTCACCACATATCTCAGCCTACACAGGACATTATAAAAGGAGGCTTTTATTAAAACACTGTCATTAAGTAAGCAGTGAACAACCAGCCAGCAGCTATTAACTTTTTCTGGCTCGATTCATGAGCAAGTCCTCCCTGAAACGTCTCCTCTAAATGTCTCTCTGTCCTCAGAGAGGCCACCAATTCTACATCCATCTGTGGATACGCTGCCTCAGCACAGACACGCAAACACACACATCCATCTTTAAACATGCTGCATCAGCATAGAGACATGACACAACAACATCAGAGCCTAAATACATACAAGGGCATTCAGGAATAGCTTCTCACCACATGCAATCGTCTCTCTTTCACCTTTTGGCACCCTTCATCACCTTCAATCATCCACTTACCAAAACGTTAACTTTGCCAAAAAACATCTCTCTCTACATGCAAACTTCTCACCAAATGTGACAGTTTTCGAGCATTTTGAATATGTTTCTGTACGAGGCTGGATGGCCCTGGATGTTTAGGCAGTCTGAAGCTAATATCAGCATCTCTGCATGCTGAGTCGTGATGTCCCATTGCTATTGCTGCTCCTGCTGCTACTGCTGTTGTGAACAGAATATCTAATCAGTTATGGCCTGATCCATTCCAGTTATTCTGTCTCGCGCCCCTCCCCACCTCACCAATCTAACTCCCCATCTTTCTCCAAGTACACCGATAACTCCCCCATCCCCCACCCCTCCTTTATTTACTTTTTCATAGCACACCATTTGTAATTCTTTGAGAGTGATGCGGTAAAACAAACATTTAAATTAGACTGCAGACAAGTAAGGTGTATGGGGTTGGAGGGAGAAGTAAATGGAGAGTAGGTGCAACGGACCATTAATTCACTCCAGGACAGCGAGGTGTCTGCCAACTTGTTCGCGCGCCTTCGTCTTACAGCAGTGCCATAAGTCTGTCTACCCCTGTCTTGCCTTTCCTTCGTGTCCTCTTCCCCTCTATCTGCCACTGACCCTCTGCTCTCCATCTGATCTCAGGAGTTCAGGCGCTATGCAGTCACACTTCTGAAGCTTAATCCTTCACTTTCAAACCTAAACACAGAAACACGCATCGACACAAGCAGCAAACCAGCTGTTATTCTCTCCTGCTGTCACAGACACACACACGGTGACCCACATACACGTGACACACACACACACACACACACACACACACACACACACACACACACACACACTCATCTCAGTAAAGCAGAGAGAGTCCTGTGAAATCATGAGCATTCACCTCAGGTAGGTAATCACGTTAGAGTGGCTTTGGTGCCTGGTTAATGGTATTGCAGGCAGGAATTTGGAGGCTGGGCAAGTTGCTCACTGCTGTGTTATTGGGCATTTTGAATTGATAACGTATGCGTGAGCCATTACAAAAAGCCATTTCACTCAGGCTCTGAAATCATGACGTAATAGAATACATCATTACAAATGGAGAGATTTTGGTTGATGAAAGTGAAACAAAAGGGCAGAAGTCAGTATGGAAGTCATGATGGAAGTCAGTATGGGCAAACATGGTCTCGCTGCAGAGGAGGGTCTGCCTAGTCTACATAGCATTCTGGGATGGGGTAAAACCGTGCTCTGGTTTGTTGGCATCACAACCTAATGGGTGGCACTAAGCTCCGCTCATAATAGAAAATAGCTAAATAGCCTCGGGAAGAAACTTGTTTTGGTGGAACGTGTACATTCAACAGTTGTTTTAGTCGTGCAACAGAAAACTCAGATTGGACAGACAGTCTAGCTCGCTGTCTGGATTCACCCTGCAGAGATCTGAGGAGCAGAGTAACCATAGTCCTCATAAATCCAGCGGAGATTCAAATTCCAACACAAAGAAAAGCGGACTCCAGACAGAAAAAAAAAACGATGGATTGTCATGACATTTTATACATACACGTGTATGGTTCCAAGAGGATGAATCCTTCTGACATGTGTGATCCCCTGATTTACAATCTGGTTCCACAATGGGGGTTGGCACAACTGGATGGATTGCTATGACATTGTAGTAGCCTACCTTTCGTCAGCCCTTAACTTTTCATGTAGCACCATCATCAAGTCAAAAAATTTGAATTAACACTTTGGTTCATGTCTGTATACCTGCAAAACTAATGACATTCCTATCAACTTCAGCTGTGCTTTGTGTTGGATGCAAACACACACAATTAAGATGGTGAACATGGTCAACACTTTACCTGCTAAACAACTACATATTAGCATAGTGACTTTAGAATTTAGCTTAAAGCATATACAGCCAACAACAGACATGAACATGGGTCTCTGAACCAGTATCTAAGCACTAGGTTTACACCTACAGCTCATCATAATGAAAATTATGCTCGCAGATATAGAATTTGTCATCAGGCAAGTCCAGCTTGATTAATGTCACTAAAAACATTTTAATATTTACTCCAGGCACAATCATATTTTAGATTATGAACAGCATTGGATTTACATTGGTAATTGGCAAACAATTTCTTTCTGTCAAACAACCTCTGTTCCCAAGGGAGTGCAGTAAACAAGGCTCAACTGCGTCATTACCATATTTGTTTTTTTCACCCCTGCAGTTATAAACATACATTTATGAATGTACTCTTTGCCCCCATCACTCACTCCTTTAATTAGAAAATAATCAGAGTTGGATGAGAGGTTCATTAAATCTCATCCTTGAGAGCCATCAGCCACAAACACATGAGTGGGATATTTATCCCGCTTATGAAAAGAACTCGGATACCTCCTCTCGCTAGGTTCTCTCTGCTGAAAAAGAACATTGTTAAGGAGGACAGATTTCACAGACTTAGAGCAATCAACAAGTGATGACGCCAAAGAAAGAAAGGGTTTTAATGGAAGGTAGCAATAAAGTGCAAGAGTTCAAGGGAAGTACAGAAAGAGAGGTAGAGGGGGAAGGAAGGGGAGAAACATTGAGGCACAGATCATTACAGAAGTGCTAATTAACAGAAACCCCACTGTTTAGCAGCACTTTGTCTCCATGCAATATTGATCCTTCATGACCATTATGTATAACCATATTTTTTGCTGCTTTCAGCATGCTCTTTCCCACTTTCTTTCTCCAAAGGTTTACACATCAACTCTGTATCACCATCTTACAGAAACCTGTAAAATCCTCTTGTGTCATTGTTTGTTTTCTTTAGCCCTGAACATGCAGATCATGCTAATCTGCAGCAAAAACAAAAATAGGTGTGATATTAATGTCCCAAGAAAATGCCATGCATCTGTAATTGCACCATCGTGACATTAAATATGAGGCGAGGAATGTGTCTGCAGTGACAGACAGACAGTAAAGGGGGGGTCAACAAGCAGATTAAAGTTAGAGAGGAAAATAGACTGTGCAGCAATGAAATGAAGTAAAAGAGTGATGGATGGGTGCATAGACATCAAATGGTGTAGCGTGGACAGTGATGGACAGATGGAGAGGAAAAAAAGATGTGAGAGATGTGATAGATGGTGCATGGATGGAGAGAAAGTAATAACAAAGGAAGAGAGCGTGGACGTAAGCAGGAGTTGTGTCAGTTTGTCTGTACAACGTGCGCAAGATTGAAGAATGTCTGTAATATCCCTTTATTGTTATAGTACATGTTGCAGGGCTTGCTGTTGGACATTGTCATTCTTCAAAAGGCTTTAACTGGATTACAGCGGTATCAGGCTCAGCCATCAGTGAGAGATACAGCAGCTGTGTTGTGTTGGGTCTGTCGACAGCACTCTGGCTGTCGCCGTGCAGGCTCTCACTGCAGCTTTCCTGCTGATATTTGAAGTCTAGACTGGACTACATGTCACAAAATATGTGATCCTAATGACACCGAGATTACCGTCAGCTCCTTTGTGTTCATGCAAAACAAATGATTTGAGCTTCAGTGTAATCTCAATTCAATTTTAGGCCGAATTTGTTTGCATTTGCATCTAACCTTTCTAATTCAATTTTGGCTCCGGATACACAACACTGCATTTGTGACTGTATCAATCTCTGACAACGGATGAGTCCATTGTTAAAGAGGCTTAGGGAAGGTGGTCACCCCGCTCTTTGCTGAAGTGGTACAAGCCGACTTTGATCAATGTGGATCACCGTGGATGAGTGTGCAGCTGAAAGGCGTTACGTAGTGAAGGCCCTCTACTCTTGTCGGGCAGTGTGTGTGTGTTTGTGTGTGTCATGCTTTTCATATCGCACCAACAAAACATATCCTTAACCTCTAAATGACTCTGTGTTGGTCAATTCTGTCTGCCTTTCTCTCTGTCTCCCATATTTGCTCTCTTGTGCATCTTTATGGGAAAACAGTATGCTGAATGGTCCTCTGCAGTGGTGACACCAAAGTCCTGAGAGAAATAAGTAGCTATTTAACTGTGCTTAGTTTGTGCTGAGTATTCTTGGGCGTGAAATGTATAACTTCAGCACGAAAAAAAAAAAATCTATAAATTAAAAGACCTTACATCAAATTCTGAAATGAAGCAGTTTTTTTGTCTATTGTTAATTTTTTTAATATCAAACTTGGGTTTTGTTCAGTCCTGCCGTTGTTGACAGTACAAGGATTATGTGCTGTAACTCTGTATTACTATCTTTTGTTTTCTCGTTATCCATTTATTAGATTTGACGTTTTTTCTTTGAAAAGAAAAGCTGTGCACTGGCTATGGAGAAACATTCTGGCCATTCACCGTGTGTGTGTGTGTGTGTGTGTGTGTGTGTGTGTGCGTGTTTGTGTGTTTGTGTGTGTGTGTGTGTGTCTGTGTGTATGCGTGCTTGCAGGGGGGGTATCATCATTTTATGGAGTGAATGCTAATCCTCTCTTATCTGTTTTAACCTCGAGGCAATGACACTAGCTGCTGATGCCAGTACAGTGACATCCTTCGTTGGGGTAGAATAGGAGAGTGCATGTGTGTGTGTGTGTGTGTGTGTGTGTGTGTGTGTGTGTGTGTGTGTGTGTGTGTGTGTGTGCGCTGATGAGAAAAGCTGCTTCTTCTCGCATCTATCAACTTTCCCTCCCTCTTGAGAGCTTCAGGGTGTGGTCTCATAATTATCTGCCACGTCTGTCCCCCATGACTCATCAGAAGTAGAATAGAATAGAACATTCCAGCCATCTGACTCCATTTCGTCTGATCCTGATCGGGAGAAAAATATATTGTCATTTGATACTAAATCCCTCTTGAGTTCAATACACAAAGCAAGCACATCATCCATTTCTGTGCACTCATATTGTTGTGTCTTCTTTGTGTCCACTCGTGCAGGTTTTACATATTGAGGGCAGCACTGTGCCTGTTGCCAATAGCGTCTACTGTTTCCACATTAGAGCCACTTAGTGTAGTTGCTAAAGATCACTGCACAAAACAAAGGCAGCTGCCAGTCTTTGTCAACAAGCATCTTTTATTCATTCACAACTTGATCTTCTCTTTTGCTTTTTTTTACTCTTGAAAAAGAAATACAAGAAAACATTTTTGTGCATTTCGTCCATCTCTAGGTGAAAACTTAATGACCATGGCTGTGAAGCAATCTAAGTAGAACGTGCAGGGGAAGATCGGCATATGAAAAGAGGAGGGAGGTTTGGATGTAAAAAATGAAAGAGTCCTATTCCCAGCAGCTAGGGGGGCCAATACATCTGCAGAATGAGCGTTACAAAGATGGGCAGAAAATAATTAGGCCTAAAAGCTGTTGAATCCTGTGTGCCTGTTCACCAGTCTTCCATTAAGACTGTTTTAATGGGTTTGCTCTCTGCCTGCCTCCTTGACACAGTGTATGGGAGATAAACCTGAATTAGTCTAAACTTTAGAGATTGTGAAATGCTTAGGCTGTGAGTGAAGTAAAGATGAAGACAGAAAGGAAAAGACAAGTAGAGGATGGGGGAAGAGGGTTAATTGAAAGAGAAATAGAGAAGAAGGGCCAGATCTCAGGGGGTGTGGCTTTCTCTACATCTGTGTGTGTGTGTGTGTGTGTGTGTGTGTGTGTGTGTGTGTGTGTGTGTGTGTGTGTTGTGTGCATGAGGAGATAGTGTTGTAGGCTTAATAAGAACAAAGCTAATTAGAAACTTTGCATTGCAACATTCTACAATGACGTTCCCACAGGAGCCAGGACAACACTTGCCACCTATACTGCACCCTCCAGAGAGAGAGAGAGAGAGAGAGACACACACATTGTGTAGCCTTTTTCATTTTTTATCCTCCATTTCGAACAAATTTAACAAGCAACTGAAAAAATGAGCAGCCGGGTCAGTGAAACAAACATAGTGACCAAAGATGAAAAGGATGTTTTGCTGCTGATTCACTGACTTAGACATTATATTTAATCCCTTTACCACCAACTTTATTTCTTGTAAGGGCTAATTGGTATGCCCTCGGCCAGAGCCCTTACCTACGGGACTAACCCTCTGTAGTGCTTTGAATGTATTTAAAGTGGTATGTGTTGTCCCCTGTGTGAGATTGGTCCAGATGCTGAGATGTCACTCATCTCACTTCCTGAATTCTATCCTGACTTCTTAGGCACTGAAGCATGTTACATAGTGCAATAAATAACTTTTACAAAATCCATCTAGTTTTATGTTGCTTCTCATTCCCCTAGAGCGCTGGCTTGTAACTTTACTGCTTACTTGTCGGACCATGGCGGAAGTTCACTTTCAAAGCAGTAAGCAACGGTTCTCAAAGGGTTCAGGGCTGCCCCACTGCAAAAGATGCAAGTCCTGGAGACAAAAAATCTGAGCCTTTTTTGCAAAACTTTGAAAATCTGGAATTCTGCAAACTTTACTTAAGGGAATAACCCAAAATTCATAATTCAGAGTGTTATGACATTAAGGGCCCTATTTTAACAATCCAAGCGTACGGCGTGAAGCGCATGGCGCAAGTGCGTTTAGGGCGTGTCCAAATCCCCTTTTGCTAGTTTGACGGCGGAAAAAAAGGTCTGTGTGCCGGGTGCATGGTTCAAAAGGGTTTTACCTAGTGTCTTCATTAATTCATAGGTGTATTTTATCAGATTGTCATCTCCCATTCCCTTTAATAGCCAGGCATGGTTGTACCTTGGCTCATTACTATTATGATGGCGGATTTGTACCATCATATTGTTATATGTAATCTTTTGCACGTGTGTGTGCTGCTGCGCTTCCCTGTGTGTGTGCACTGTGCACGAGCCTAAGCACATTTTTCTAATTCGCTGTTAAAATAACAATAAAATGCTGCGCTATTGACTTTGGACCAGGTTTTTGTGCATTTGATATTTAAACGACGTTGGTGCTGGACGGGAAATTGAACTAAAAAAATTAAAAAAACGTCTGTCACTGCAGACACTTAAACTAACAAAGACAGTTGCGTCAGGCTTTGTGTTATGCAAGATAGGGCCTTAAAACAGCAATGACATAGATAGATAGATAGATAGATAGATAGATAGATAGATAGATAGATAGATAGATAGATAGATAGATAGATAGATAGATAGATAGATAGATAGATAGATAGATAGATAGATAGATAGATAGATAGATATTTATTGATCCCAATAAAATGGGAAATTACAGTGTTACAGCAGCAAAATCAGTCACACAGCACAGACTATAACTATAAATGAAATACTAGGATACGATACACATATTGTACATACAGTATTCATGAAATAATAACAGGAATAAAATACAAGAACAAATATAGTAGAGCAAAACAAAGAGGCATCCACAGCTATCTGTGTGGCCTTCCTGAGTACCGCACTGTCAAATAGATCATTCAGCAATCACCTTCCCTGCTATTTTAAAAATTTTGGGAAGCATTACTTTTCTTTTTTTTTTCTGGGAGTAAACACACTGGTTACCGTGCTAACAAGCCTTCTAATATCAAAGTGACTTCCAAATATGTTGATTTGATACAACAGTACTTTATTGCTACAATCAGGGAGCAAACACCCCAGTTTATTAAACCAAACCAAAATTTGTTCCTCACTTTATTGGCTATAGAAATGTCTCTATCTAGGTTATGTTATTTATTTCACAAAGTGGTGTCTCATTCCTCAGGTGTTTGGAGCTATAAACTGCATTCATGCAATGTTGAATGGATAAAACAAAAAAATGCCTGTATGCATCCATCAATTATCTACACATTTTTTATCCTTTGCAGGCTGGCTGGGGCAAAAAGCCAGACAAGAAAAAAGTTGGACCCTGGACAGGGTGCCAGTCAATTACAGGGTTAACATGTAATGACTCACACACACGAGAATTTTGGGAAATAGAGATACCTCACTTGTTGGCTGGGGGTAGTTTGAAACCAGATATATTGGTTGGGAGAAGAGCTGAAACAAAATATTGTGATCGGTAGAATGGACCTTTTTAGGCTCTTGGAACTTGTGATGGGCACTTGATACATTTTTAAATTTTATTTAAAAACAAATTTATCAATCAAAAGATATATCAATCAGCCAATGGGAGGCAGCTATTCTGACCAGTAAGCAACGGTTTCAGCCACAAGTGTTATCTTGCTATTAAACTAGCAATGACATATTAAGAAAGATTCCAAAAACATCTTGAGGAAGCTATTACTGATTTTATTTCTTATAAAAATTGACAGCAGTGTGGCGCGTGCAGCCTCTTGAAAACATCAAAACTCAAATTTAAATGATAAAATGGCCCGTAAATAATCAATGTTACAGGTCATAAATAGCATGTCACTGAGCAGGGGAAATACTAATGACCCTTTGTAAACATGAATCAAAAGGTTAAGTATGAGTTTAAAATGGACCATTTCAACTAGACATTTCAGCCATGTCTAACAGTGGATATCAAATGAGGAACAGTGCAGCTGGCTGTGGCAGAGTGCTGTCGTTTTGCCCCATCATTACCTTCCTGTGCTAACGATTTTGTACTTGCACCAACCCAAAACATGCTAACATACAGCCAGGCTAAGTAGTCCTTTTGGGGGCTGTAATTGGTGTTTTGGCTAATTGAGCACTACGGCTAAAAGCTTTCAGCGGACTTGCCGTCATTTGTGACGTAAAGGAGCTTCACTTTCTGAGCAGTGTTTTTCGGTGAAATCGGCAGCAGATTTATTATAGTCATAGTGTCTACTTGCTGTGTTGTGTCGCCTCCGTCAATCACTGCCTGTGATTCTCCAGTCCGCATATCTATCTTTGTCTTTGTCTCAGAGGCTTATCCTTCTGCCCAGTTAAATGAGGTTTTAAGGTCAATAACTGATCCAGGCTATTATACTAATGCACCAGGGGGTGTTCCAAATTTGATAAATGATTGGAAAGAGATAATGAGACTTATATAGACATCTGGTATTAGCAGTGGCAAATGGTAGGACGAAGACAGAGAAAGATAACAGGATGTTTTTTTCCCCGTTGTCTTCAAAGAAAAAAAAAACATGTTTTGCATCAAATTTACTTCCATACATGTGGCATAATAAGCCAGTGGTTTCCAACATGTGTGTATTGCTTAATACTTGTGCTGTATTAGTGTGTGTGTGTGTGTGTGTGTGTGTGTGTGTGTGTAAGTGAGTTATTGGCCAGTCTGGCAACATTCTCAGTCCACAGACAGGCCGTCCTTTGTGCTGTATCTGATGTCATACTTTCTCTGATGTGTGCTTGCCAACAGGAACCTTTGGTCAAGAAAGCGCAGGCTTTTGTGTGTGCGTGCGCTTGTGTGCGCGTGTGTGTGTGGGCGCGCACGCGTTTTTGCTTGTGTATTCTCATAACGGCCTTGATCCAGACGGCGTTTTCTTGATTGATGGTTGTCTTTGGGAGCAGGAGGGAGAGACAGTGCCATTGACAGAGAATTATTATTGCACAGGAGTTTGGGACGGTGGCTATCCAGACTTGAGCTCTACAGTTGTCATACTGGTCACGGTATACCATAGACTGAGGAGAGCTCATCCGCAGCATGTGCAGAGAGAGAGAATGCAGAAAACATCAGAGGCTTTTGATTTTGTGTTGTTAAATTGGAATGAGTCATGAATGGGTAGATTAAAGTATAATTTAGAATGAATGGCTGATTACTGGAGTGAACATGGAGAGAGGCTGGTGGCAAGCAATGTACCATTTAACCCTCGAAAGATGCTAGTAAAGACACTGCTGAAATCAGTCAGACAAAATGCTTTGATTAATATTAATCTGCCTCTTTCTGTGTTCGTATTTGTCTTTGCACTTCGTACTGTCTACCTTCTTCTTCTTCTTCTGGTCTATTTTTTTGTTTATGCGGTTAATCCGTGAGTGGAATTCTGCCACAGGTTTTATTCCCTGGAATTCAACAACAGACACATCCTTCAGAAAGCTGCCAAACTTCCGCGGGCAGCAAATAAGACACACACACACACACACACACACACACACACACACACACACACACACACACACACAAACACACACACACAGAGCTAGTCAGTGACTTCATAAACATGGGATCTAAAGTGCCTTTACTTTTGGCTGTTTTGCAGATATGTGTATTAGGCGTCATATACTTATTATTAACAGGACTTCCTAAACATTCACTGTCCTATAATTTTAAACCCTCCTTTCAACAACTTGGCTCAAACAGATGAAAATAAGGCTTGTGAGAAAAAAGGTCAAGGAGCCTGATGAAACGTGTAGAGGAGCAGCTTTGAAAAAAAAAGCCCTGCCCAGAAGGTGAAAATTCAAGGGTTAAGAAAATAAGGTACCCGCTGACCTGACACAGTTGTTTTTTGTGGATGGCCTCGTTGATGTAACCTTGTCATAAAGCATTGTGCAATGCTGATTAAAACCATGTTGTTTCCGAGGTCACATGTGCGATACCTGAAACTGCAGTGAAAATGCCGCAGTGGTAATTGAAGTAACTCAAGGTTAGGACATGTATGCATATGTGTGTGTTTGTGTCGATGCATACTTGCATGTATGTAGGCACCTGGCAATTCATTCATGTTGTCATTGTACTGATTCATAAGCATCAATGACATTCTGCCACCTGAAAAAAAGTTAGCTAAATTACCTTAAAAAGAAATAATAGTGAATGTGTATGTGTGTGTATGGGTGTGTGTGTGTGTGTGTGTGTGTGTGTGTGTGTGTGTGTGTGTGTGCGTGCGTGCGTGCGTGTGTGTGTGTGTGTGTGTGTGTGTGTATGTGTGTGTGTCCAGGAGCTCAAACATGGCAGAAAGGTATCTGGTGTAATGAGGCCAAGGTGATTTATAAGTGCAGAAAGCTCCATTCCCCCAGCGTGCACATGCAAACACACACTTAAGAGTGGGACTGTGACAGCTGGTTCACTTCATTTTATGGCTTGCCAATTAAAAGCCACATCCAAAACCTAAAATAGGCAAATTGGTTCAAGTTTCAGAACCTATATTTGGTGATGAGACTACCATATCACATTGCATATGGAGGCTGTTTAGCAAAACCTTGCCCTGACGTTTGAAAAGATGTTTTGCAGCCTTGAATGAGGAAAGAATATCATTTGTTTGGTGCAAAGACTTGCCGGGAAACATTCCAGTCTAGACAGGCACCTGAAAGGTAGGACTGGAGGGAAACAGGCAGAGAGGAAAAGACAAGGAGGAAGACGGAGCAATCGAAAGGGCCTGAGAGACAGACGCAGGTAGTCTGTTAGCATATTAGCGTCTGAGTGGAGGCAAGCCAGACAGGTGAAGGCGGAACAGAGTCAACATGAGTGCAGTCTGATAGTATACGCTCCAAGCCAGAGGGAGCACTGCTTTGGATCAGACACGCTCACCATTAACCTAAACTGACACTGTTTAGACAGCAGGGAACACAGGAGAAAAAAAGGTGCAGGGAAGAAGCCGGGCATAGCATCGCAGGTAGTAATCGGTGGGGACGAAAGCTTACACACGATCCAATTGTTCAACAATAGATAATAATAATAATATTAATAATACTACTACTACTACTACTACTACTACTACTAATAATAATAATAATAATAATATAGGTTCATAATATTTCATATTTGCCACATATAATACGTATTTACACTCATACGAGAAACGCATGTCAAGGAACTAAATCATCTACAGTACTTATTTCAAATACATATTCATGATGATACATATCAGACAGTTCATTGCACAGACATCGGATTGCACTGTATTATAAGTGATTCCACCCAAGTGTGTGATTCTACAACTAAAACTAATTAAGGCAGATAAGCACATGAAAGCCAGCGATCTTGCCCTTCAGGAAATGAGAGGGCCAAAACCATCAAAATAAAAACATTCCCTGACAGAGCTATTTTTCAGCCATTATCATGTTGTGTTTCCTTTCATTCAAGTTTAATTTGAGTTCCCTCCAGCTTTGCTAAGAGTAGACAATCCTTGTATTCAAATGCTAAGCATTAATTCATTCCATCAACCACAGAGTATTCTTCAGTTTAATGCTGATTGGGGTTTTGTAAGAGAAGGCCAAATGTTTTTCAAACGATGGAGAGGACAGTTCCTAATATTTTACAATTTGTATATAAAGGTAATTTTTTTTTGTTCAAGTTTGCGTTCTTTATCTATCATATGGACAACAATCCCAGAGAAAATTCCAGGCTCCCTCCAACAATGCAAAATGAATATTTATAAAAGAGAAAAAGAACATTACACAAGTAAAAACAAAATGAGACGTGATAAACATAAAAGAGTTAAAATAATAATAAATAATATAAATAGGATAGAGTTTGACATCAATAAAATATAAAGTATTATAAATGATTAAACTGAATGTAAAACTGAATGTTGCAATGTGTTTGCATAATGATAAGTATATATATATATATATATATATATATATATATATATATATATATATATATATATATACATGCTGCATATACAGTATATAGATACAGAGGAGTACACAAATGTAAAACAGTAAGTACAAGCATGTAAAAGGTAGTGACAAATGTTCAAAGTACATTTTATTTTAAACCTGTCATTGCTTAAAAATTGAAAATAAGAACATATTAATTAATAAAAACATATTTAATTAATTAAAAATGGCCACCGTATTCACTTCTTTTGCCTCTATTTTGCTCTCCATCCACTCTTTTGAAAAATATCTGACTGGTAAATGCCCCACTATGTTTACCAGCTAGTCGCTGACGGTGTATAGTGGCATAGTGAACAGCTGCTTTTTGTAGCCAAAAAGTTGCAAGTCATGAAAATGAAAACAATGAGCTGAAAGATGCTAAAAAGCTTAATGGAGCTGCAGATGTGAAATCTCTGTCTGGGTTGGTCAATGTGAGAGATACCTTTCCAATTATCCATACTGTAGTCATTTGATCTATTACATTTATATAGAAAATGTTGAGTAAAGCTGCGTTGAAGTTGACCATTGCCTGAATAAAATTCAAAGAGTGCCTGGGGTATTTTATGTAAGCTCTGCATTGTCACAGTTAATCGCACACATAGACACACACACAGACACACAGGCTGGAGTTGACATGCGGAAATCAAGTCACCCAGGGGGAATGTGCCTTGAAAATCAAAAGACATTAACCAATTAGCGCTGATCAATAGTCACAGCCACACAGGGATGAGCCAGAATAGGAGCGTTGTTATAATGTGTGCTTCTAGGCCAATTGGCAGGCTGGGAGTACTATTACTCTCAGCTCTCAGCCAGTGAAAATGCTGGAAGAACTCTTGACATTCTGCTGCTCTCCAATGCAAAGTATGTTGTCTGCTGTAGCTAGGCAGAACAGGCCGCATGACGAAATAAAAAGGGAGAGATGAGAGATAGAGCAAGACAAGCAAAGGAAACAAGCAATGTGGGTGAAATAGAGGGAGAGTGCAGGGAGAGTGCATGTGTAAGGTTGTAAAAGCATGTGTCATAGGCAGCAATGGGCAGCAGGTAGTCTCACTGAGATAAGCAGTAGGATGGCAGCCAACCTTTAATTCCCCATGGGAGGTGTTACTATGGGGTTGTCGCAGGGTTGTTCCCCTCATTCCATGGAAATAAATTTATATAAAGGAGTAATAGGAAGAGACGGGTGGAGGATGCATTTAGATGGGGTAAGATTGAGGCAAGAGAAGAACAAAGAGTGAAGTCGACAAAGGCAGAGTGGGGTAGCACTTCTGCTTTGTGCATTCTGCACACATAGATGAACATGTTCGCATACACAGATCACAGCAGCACCTCTGCACCTCAACTGTTCTGTATTCATGATGAGGAGAACAAATATCAGCATGGGGCTTGGCATGTATATAGGGGATTGAGGCAGGAGGGAATGAAAGGGGGGAGTAAAGAAAAGTGGAGGAGATCTCTAAAATATTACACCTATCCAGGGAAGTGTTCAGTGGAGCAGGCATTATGAGAGTGTAAATTACATTCCCTCCTTCTTCCCTTGGGCTGCCGGCTGCTGGATGAATGTAATCACCCGGACACACACTGCACTGCCTGCCTATAGACACTTGCAGAATATCAGATACATTGCCATAATGTGTTTATGTTTATTGTCACAGAAGTCTCCAATCATTTATCGATCCAACATTAGTTCTCCATCCTGTTCTTTTCTCAAACGATGTAAAGTATTGACACATCATGTGTCTCAATTGGGAGGGGATCAATAGTGTTTCACTGGGCTGTGTCAAACATGCAGCATTAAGTTGGACAGCTTCAAGTGCGGTAGGACCATAAGTCTATGGTTAATATTAATGGACAGAGCGTGTGTGAAGTCACCCATTGGTTTGTGGAGATCTGCTGTGAGTCGCTGAGTTCACCATTACGGATGCAGTCATCCTGGTTGCGGATGTGATGATTTTAGACGAGAGGGAGTAGTGAGGGAGGAGCCACAGACTGTTGGGCGGTATCTGACTGTGACGTTAGCTAAGAGTTGGCAACGCTCCTGCTACACTCTGCGTTACACACTTTCACTGGCAATCTGGATGCAACTGCTGCTGAAAGCTAGCTTACATAATTCGAGGTAAGATTTAGCTTCGCTAGGTTTCAAGTATATCTTTGTCCCATAGTTATATTACATATAAGACAGGCCGCAAACTGTCAATACACATCATAGCCACGCCCCGGAAACACTCCCTGCTTTATCGTTGATTTTAAAATCAACAAGACCATAATTCAAAAAATCAACATCATTCTGTGTTGCAGAAGACTTCAAACTAGTGATTGAGACCATAAACTAGTTATGAAATGTTTACTGAGGTAATAAATCAAGTGAGAAGTGGATCACTTTCTCATAGACTTCTACAGAAACTGACCTCCTTTTGTAACTGCATGTGTCGCCCCCTGCTGAAATTCAGATAGAATGCAGGTTTAAGGCACTTCCTCATTTGAAGTACTTCGCCGAACCGGATGCTTTGTCCATTAATATTAACAGTCTATAGGTAGGACAGAGGAGAGCGCAAGTCTTTGCTAGTAGAAATCCCCCCAAAAAATCCTCTTTAGAGTTAAAGTACTTTCTTTCCTTTTTCAATCCCTTTTTTAATTCCCTGTCTTTGTTTTTACTTAACAGCTGTCATATAATGAGATATGTTCTTAACCTTTTTTTTCTAACTTGAGCCTCTTTCCATTGTAACAATTTTTCTCAAGAATAGAAAAAAGTAACTTTTGAATCAAACAGCTCACCTCGCAGATTATTTCACCAACGAAAAAATGACTCCCAACTATTTTGATAATTAATCACTTTTCAAGCAAAAATTCAAAACATTCTTTAGTTCCAGACTCCTTATTGTGAGGACTGGCTACATGACTTTATCGTATATGATATTAAAATGAATATCTTTGGGTTTGGGACGGGTGGTCGGACAAAACAAGCGCTGTAAAGATGTCACATTGAGCATTAAGACATTGGGATTGTACAATATGTGATATTTAGAAAATGTCATGACATATTATAGACCAAATGATTAACAGACTAATAGCACCTATAGCACTTATAACATGCACTCTCTCTTTTATCTTTCGCTGTATGTATTACAGTGTATTATCTGTTAGCAGAAGCACACAGGCAGCTAATCCTCTTCATCTCTGCTCCGCTTGGAGCTAATTTGTCTCTCGATGGGACCTGGAAAAACCGTTGAAGGTAGCAGGCGCACAGGTTAGGTCACAAATGGAGAATAGAGAGCAGAAATGATCAGTCTTCTTTACGAAAAAGCCAGTGGCAAGACCAGATGTCAGGGATGTAAGGTCAGCGTCTGCTAAATCGGAGGGCAGCAACTTGAGTCAGGGCTCATTACTTCTTTACATTAGCCAACAGGTAAAGGAAACACTATTCTAAATCTCCTCTTTCCATGTCTCTATCCTCTTTTATCCCTCTCCTCTGACTCCTCCTTCTTCCTCCTCCTGTCTCGCCCCATCAGGGCCGCTGTTCCAGGGAGAACTGTAAGTACCTGCACCCACCTCCCCACCTAAAGACCCAGCTGGAAATCAATGGAAGGAACAACCTCATCCAGCAGAAAAACATGGCCATGCTGGCCCAGCAGATGCATCTCGCCAACGCCATGATGCCCGGCACACAGCTACAGCCAGTGGTGAGAGGACACATACTGTACAGTTAGCACACACAGCTCGCATGAATGCAAACACACAGATTACACTCATTTCCTACACTCAGAGTGTAAAAGCTCTTCATTCTCGTAAAGTTGATCTGGAGTTATTGTCAGAGCATGAACTTTCATGAAATGTTTCAGGACTAAATCCATTAATTTTACAATAGCCAGATGAATCAACCAAAGTTTGAACAATGGGGACCAGGCATTGGACATTGACTTTTTCCCATCATGGTAGGAGTATTTTTATACAGTGATCAATAAAGTATTATATTATTATGATGCAACACACCCATAAATACATGCAGAAAAAATAACATCAGAAATGACTCAGAAGTGACCGTGCTATATGCTCCAAGCATCTTCAAGGTGATGGCCGGAGCTCCAGTCAACCAGTTCAAATGAATCCTTCCCTATGAGATCCATGAGACCTTACAGAGTCAATGAGATCTGTCAGTCAGGCTTGAAGTAATTCCTCCGTCTCCTCATCTGTCCCTTTATGTTCAAGTGAGAGCAGTGGAGTGAATTTTCCTCAGACTATTCAAAAGAGCTTCAGATGCTCCATGGTTGGACACACACACACGCACGCATGCACACACACACACACACACACACACACACACACGCACACACACACACATTTAGCCGATGGCTTATCACCCTTATCTGGGGAAGATGGGCTGAGTCGAGAGGCCCATTGAGAGGAACAGAGGAAACTATGAAAGGGTTTAAAGAAGCAATAGATCTCCCTGGGACTGCAATGCCTTCCCTTTCTGTTTATGTCATGGGTAGAAAGAAAGTAAGGAGAGGAGAAGAGAGGAGGAAGAAGATAGGCTGACAGTGGAGGACACAGCAGAAGAAGAAAGGGAGGACACAGTGAGGCAGGGAGAGATAAATGAACAGAGTAAAGACAGGTAGGTAAAGTGAAGGAGATAAACGGCAGCAGTGAGGAGAGATGGCTTTAGATCTGCACTAAAAAGAAACATCAAGAAAACAGAGCCATGGTGTGTGTGAAGGGAAGAAGGGGTAACACCGGGTACTAGCTTTCCTAGGAATTAGACTTTCCTTCCTTCAACCCTCCCTTGTGTTGCTAGCTTAGTTTCCTGCCCCCATCCCCCCAGTATCTCTAACAAATCATATTTTCTGCTCTTCCACTTTTTTTGTCTATAGCCTATAGCTGTCCACCCTCCATGTGGTTAGGAGTGGGCTTTCATTTCACGCATGGAACTGTGCAGAGGGTGAAGTAATTATGGTCCATTACAGCTGTCTGTAAGTGATGGCGCTCGGGATGCTTTTTATTAGAGTCAATGTCAGAGGACAGCCCACATTACAGTTATATCTATCTACAGTACTGACTCAGTCAGTCAGTCAGTCAGTCAGTCAGTCAGTCAGTCAGTCACTCACTCACTCACTCACTCACTCACTCAATCACTCACTCACTCACTCACTCACTCACTCACTCACTCACTCACTCACTCACTCACTCACTCACTCACTCACTCACTCACTCACTCACTCACTCACTCACTCACTCACGCTTGGTGTATTTGTTAGGTGCAGACAGTGGATGGAACAAGGTAAATTAGACACATTTACGTTTGAGTGGTGGAGGGTGGGGGGGCGGGTTAGCAGGGAGGTAGGCTAGTGTTTAAAGGCCCCATGGCATGAAAATGTTACCTTATGAGGTTTTTTAACATTAATATGAGTTCCTCCAGCCTGCCTATGGTTCCCCAGTGGCTAGACATGGCGATAGGTGTAAACCGAGCCCTGGGTATCCTGCTCTGACTTTGAGAAAATAAAAGATTCGCTCAGATGGGCCGATCTGGAATCTTGCTTCTTTTGAGGTCATAAGGGGAAAGGTTACCTCCCCTTTCTCTGCTTTGCCTGCCCAGAGAATTTGGCCCACCCATGAGAAAGAGACAGACATCATGGCTTTCAAACAAGCAAAGTTTGAAAGCCACCCCTTAAACTCGGTAGTATTAAAATGAGTGTCAAAATAGGATTATTGTACAACTTTAAAGACTGGGCCATTTATTGGCTCATTGGTCAAACATTTTCCAAGCTAAATGTTTTCAATATTTTTACATATGAAAAAAACAACAACTAGGCATAGTACAGCATTTAAACACAGCTCTAGACAATCACATTGCTTTCAATCTTTCTATTTAACTCTGTTATGTGCAAGTTAATTTGTATAATGTGTAATGTATAAAGGGAAAACTTTGTAACTTAAAGATTATCTGACAAACACCACATCACTGCAGCAACCCCAATTGCAAACAGGAGGAGGCAGTGAGATGTTTTTATTTCCCTACTGTGTAAATATGCTCAATTTAACACAACTGTTTTCAATGTGTTGCGATTGTGATTTATAGCAAGAATCTGCAACGTCTTATCATTGTTGGAGACAATTCAAAGGGAAAAGACATTCCAGAAAAGGCCATTAGCAAGATCACACAAACTTTTTGCGGGATGACATCATTTCATTGTTGCTGCCACTGACATCATTCCAACCCTGAGCTGCATGCGAATATCCCAAACAGACATCTAAGCACCTTGAGAGAGACACATCTACTTTTCCAGAGTACCTTGCAATGAGACATAATTCTTCAGACATTCCAGAGGGGAGAACTGAAAGAACAAAAAAGTCCAAGCCATTATTCCTAAATTTTCTGAGTCATTTCAGAGCAGAAAAGAGGTTTTTGGGCGGTATGTAGCTGTCCAGGCTTGGCTGCCACTGCTCTATTACTCACTGTGTCATGTTGGCAGGGGCTCAAGAGACAATCCTCAGACTGGAGCTGAGGTCAGGAACGTGCTGGAAAAACTTTCACTGCGCTATATCAGCTAACACACTCCTTAGCCTCCTTCTCGCGGAACGTGTCTTTTAAATTAGAGTAATGCACATACAGGCAGTGCATGTTAGTACAGTATTGCCCCCCCACCATGCACACACAGCTTGACGTCCCTCAGCCCGTATATATGTGTGATCGCTGGTGTGTGAAGTGTGTTCATTCCATCTGATTCATGTAAGGAGGAGGTGACACCACATATAGAGTCAAGGCCTCCATTATGTGTTATCTCAAATGAAAAACAAGCAGCCATTAAAGAAGACAGTGTTTTTCCTCAGATGTAGACCTATTCATTGTATATTTTTTATTGACGCTAAAGGAGACCTTTAGCGTCAATAACAATAACAAAGGCACCTGACCTACAAGATGGGAGTGAGAATGTGTTGTGAGTAGGATTGAGGAAGGATGGCTTTATAATTATTGGTAGATGTAATTCAATATTCAACATTTGTGTATTTGCTATAATGGTTATAAATCAGTGTCTCTGTGTCCCATCCGGCAGCGGCAGATGGCAGCCCACCTAGAGCCTGGGTCTGGGAAATGGTTAGGTCTTTGTAAATTAGAGTGTGGTTTAGACCTTCTCTATCTCTAATGTGTCCTGAGATAACTCCTGTGATTTGAGACGACAAATAAAATTGAACTGAATTGGACATGAAGTCTTCTTGACAAGTCTGAATTAGACAGTTTTTCTCAATTTTGACCGACTCTCGTTTTGCATGTGCCCACAGCCCATGTTTTCAGTCACACCCAGCCTTGCAACCAATGTCAATGCTGCTGCGGCAGCGGCTGCTGCGTTTAACCCCTACCTTGGCCCTGTGTCGCCCGGCCTGATGCCTGCTGACATGTTGCCCAGTGGCCCCGTACTGGTCACCAGCAACCCCAATGTCCCTGTACCAGCTGCTGCTGCTGCTGCTGCACAGAAACTCATGAGGACAGACAGACTGGAGGTGAGCAACACACACATTTTCTTACACACAGACGCAGGACAAATGTGACTGCACAGGCACGCACACACAAAAGACCACACAAATGAGAGGATTTGCATAATTATTATTTCACTTTCATATCAGTCACAGATTAGAAGATAGATTAACAAAACTCTAGTAAACACTGCACCTGGTGAGGGCATTTTTTCCAGCTATGCAAACAGATTGGGCTTTGAAATATGGCCTGTGCCTATTTGAATATTAAAAGCATTGGGTTGCAAAGTCTTGCTTCAACAGTTTCTGTTAATTATGTATTTGGTAGACAGTTTCTGTTACAGTTACTACATCCCATTACCATAATACAGTCATTACCCCGACTTAAGCAAAGAGAACGAGACATTAATGAGACTATCTCTCTACAAACATTACCGTTGATGCCCGTCAACAAGCGGCAGACAGCATTGTTTGGCACATGCTCAAGTTATACTGTATCAGTGTGTCCTTTTCACACAAAAATCTTTAATTCTTCTATGAAGGTAATCAGTCATTTGAAACCTGATGAGTGTAGCTGTGTTCAGCTAGTCATTAATTGGACAGTAAGTCAATCTCATCCATTATGCAGCCCCACCCGGGAAACTCTCACAGCGGAATAATGGGGAAATCGTTGGAGGCTGGCAGGAGGCGTGTGAGAATGTTAGGAAGGTTACATTTAAAATGAAATGTTGGGTAGCTGGGTAATTAATGGGGGTGAGGCTGAGTAAGTCTCTGGGCCCGATGTGCGAGTGGATGACTTGCAGAGCGAGGGGATGGGTCAATGACGGGAAAAAGAGATGGAGGGGGCGATAGCAAATCAATTTGTAGACCTGTTGTGGTCATCAAGGGAGCAGTTGGGTCCAGCAGAGACAGAGATAACAGAAAGTATGGAGCTCAGTTTTAGGAGCGGATTAAAAAAATTTGGAGGAAGAAGTTAAAGAGATAGAGGAAGAACACACAGGTCTCAATTCAGACTGGGATTGAAATTATTTTCCAGCTAAAGATTGATATCATTCTGCACCAAAGTGCAGCAAATAGACAATATGTATCAGACAAATGCAATAATTGGCAGCAGAGGGGAAATATAATTTCCCCTTCAAGATATTTAGGCCCAGTGGTCGACACTGCCTGTAGTGCTCAGCCTTGTGTGCTGGTGAAGCATTTTGATCGGGTGCATTCATATCTAGCCTAATTAGCCAGGAACTAGGTTTGCTAAAAATATCTTAGAAAAAAGGGCCAGACATATTTTAGTTTGTGTGTCGTTCAAAATCAACATAGCTGGAATTCTGTGGACCAAAACACATACCAGTAAGAAGATATGTGCCTGCTATTTCCTTGACTCTGAGAGAAATTCCTATTTTAGAAGACAATCCTCCAGACTGTTTTCTTGGGAAATATTTTCCGGCAGTCTCTTTGACTCTATCTTTTATGGAGCTATACTGCAGGCTTTTTAGCATGCATAGAATCATATGTTGCTTACCTAAAACCATGGTGATGCAAATGGCCTAGAGGGGCCGTTACCATGGGGACAGAAATATGATTAACAGACCCTTTATTTGTTTGTCCAACTAAGCACTTCCACTGGGTTGGATCACTCTAATGCATGATTAAACACTGTTAAAAAAAAAACACACACTGGTCCGCACCTGGTGCAGAGAACATCAAATTGCTTCCACTTAGTTTTCCCTTTCGTCTCTAATTTTTTTCCATGCCAGCCTCACTCACTCGATCCCTAAGACTCTCACTCTGTCTCCTTGATCCCCATCTGTCTGTCCTTTACTCATTATTCATCAACCACACACTGTCCTCTCTCTCTGTTGTTTCCTCCCTCCCTCCCTCCCTCCCTCTCTCACCAGTCTCTCCAACATCTGCCTGACAACAAGGCAGTCTCTCATATATTTTTTTTTTTCCTTTCTTTAAAATAAGACCAGAAGCAGCAATGGTGATAGTGGCAGTGGTGGGAAATGAATGTGTTTGAGTGGGCATGTGTAAGTGTACATTCGTATGCGAGTGTGGGAGTGCTTGAGAGAGGTACATAAGAGAAAGACGAGACAGAGAGAGGCTGAATCCTGCCCCATCTCTCACACAGATCGGTGATTGCGGATGATGAGCTGTCATGACAGGAGACAGAGCAGGGTTAGTTTGTAGATTACACCGTTGGTGGCTTTTTGTCTGGCAGCCGTTCCACCACAAATCAAATCTTTTATGCATGCAGACAGTGAGACTGGTAAACAGACATTTGGCAAATGGCTTGTTCTATTACAATAACTGATAGATTGATACAACGTACCATGAAATTACATTTCATTTGGAGTAGGATAGGATTCTGAATGCAATTCAGACTCAGCGGTTGTTGCCAGTACTCAAACAGAGATCTTAAGTTATTGCAGTTATTTAAGTGTCAACATTAAATTCTGGGAAAAAATGCCACCTCATAATTATATTTGCACACCTTTGTGTTTGTGTGTGTCAGTGTGTGTGTGTGTGTGTGTGTGTTTTATATGCGTGGGTTTATGATTACGTCAACTGCAGCCTCCCTTGAGGGCAACCAGCTCCAATATTTCCCATGAGTCTCATTGAGCCCCTACATCCAGGCTGAGAAACTCACTTTCCCAACTGTTCACGCAGATGCTGCCCTCTTCTGTCTCTATGAGGAACAGCTCACAGCTCGTTTCAATAATGGATAAATGTTGTGTGATTGATGAGTGTGTAAACCCTGGTTATGGTCTGTTCTGCTTATCTATCAACAGTAATGGCCGAGCCTGTCACTAAGATTGGTTAGCTCTGTCTGGTAAAGTTATTGCCAAGTTCTGAAATGACCGAACAGATTGATTACTTCATCAAATGTGAAGTAAAGTGAGCAGTAACTTCACAATGTGGGTCTGCTGTTTGTTTGCGTTTTAGGCTTGTGTTCTTATCGGCATGTAAGCAAAGTAAAAGAAGTAAAACAGTGTCTTTGTTCATGTTCTTGTGTGCACCAGGTGTGTCGGGAATACCAGCGAGGTAACTGCACACGTGGGGAGAACGACTGTCGCTTTGCCCACCCTTCAGACAGCACTATGATTGACACCAACGACAACACTGTCACTGTGTGTATGGACTACATTAAGGGCCGCTGCTCGAGGGAGAAGTGCAAGTATTTTCACCCTCCGGCTCACCTGCAGGCCAAGATCAAAGCCACCCAACACCAAGTCAACCAGGCGGCAGCTGCTGCAGCCATGGTACGTATCTGTCCATAGATTGCAACAACAATAAGGACATCAGAAGATTTGCTGCACATGCTGTACGGCAAATCTTCTCACATCAGAACTGTGCAGCCAGGGACATTCCTATCAGTTAAAACAAATAGCATGTTAGATTAAAGTACATATAGGTCCAATAATTAGACCTGATTTCTCACGTGATGACCTAAAATATATCATTAAGCTCTTCTAATGTTGGGCTCATTTAATATGACCTGCTCATGAGCACATAGAGTATAAATATAGTCTACAAACACTCTTATTTGGGCCTTGATTTCCAGTTTCCAGTTTGAGTCAACATTTTCTACCCTGTGCTTTTACTCAATCTCCCAGCACACATCCAGTCTCTGTTCATGCTCTCTTCAGCTCTGACCCAAAACGCACTAAGAAGACACAGAGTGGATGTGTGCTTTATTAGCAGCAGGCTGTAGCGATCATGCTCGTATGTGACTGAGCGTACTGTTCCCCTCCTCCTGCTCCTCCTTGTTCTGCTGCTTTGTTAGCCCTTGTGTTGTCTTCCCGTCGACCGTGCAACTTTGGGTTTTTCTGGGTCTAAATGTCAACATTTTGTTGTTCTTTTTCTACACTTTTCTCGATGTTTTTGTCGGTTTAATTCAAATTTTCTTGTCAGTTTTACCCCCAAACATTTTTGTCACTTTTTTTTACGTTTTTTTGTTTATTATGTTTTCGTCAATTTCTTTTCCGCTTTTTGACGCTTTTTTTTTTATGTGTTTTGTCCAAATTTTTTTGTCACTTTTAAAAAAAAGTTTTTGTCACCTTTGGCGATGTTTTTGGTCACTTTTTTATTTATTTACAGCGTTTTAAAAAATAAATGTTTATCTTGATTTTTTTCCCTTGCATTTTTGTAATTTCTAATTAATTTTTTTTTTAACGTTCTATTGTCATAGTTCTGATATAGAACGTTTTTTCAAATTTGACCAGAGGACAGCAGAAGGGTTAGTCTTATATGTTTTTGCTGTTGTTCACAGTCAACCGGTGTGTTACATTTTTGCTGAAAAGACAACTGTGAAGACTGCTGTTCATTTTCAACCTTGTTCCTGCAAGGCAGTATTAACTTTCTAAATAGAGACACAATGAGGTTTTGGTCAGTCAAATTCTGTAGATGACATTATGCAGCAGGTATTCCAGAAAGGAGGCTAAGATTGATCTCAGTTAACCTTTCACGTTGACGCCAAATTAGGCACAATACGATCCCATCTGGCTCCACATCCGAACAAAAGTATCAGTAATATCTGCCCTTTTTTTAGCCTCTCTTCTCTTTAAAATGCTAAATGTCGTGAGCAGATTTATTCCTTTGCTCATTCAGCTTGTATGCCATTTGAAATGACAATCGGTGGCCACAGACTTAGATTAAATTATTTTAATTTGTTTTTCAATTTATATTCAAATTTAACGAGGAAACATTCATAAGCGAACAAACAATGTTTTATTAGTATATTTAAAAGCACACACTAAAGTCCTTTCAGCCAAATCAAAGCGAACATTATCAGGAGCTTGTGCTATATTATATTACTGTTTTATTATCTGCCTCTTTTTAACACTTTTCAAACATATTTACAATGTGTTTAAGCAAAGGATCTGAAAGACAGCAATACAATAATACAGGAGAAAGTGAAGTAGGAACAAATGGACTAAAATAGTATAACATCCTAGAAGTTATACAGTCATACAATGTTAAAAGCTGTGTTTTTAGTCGAAAATTAAAAATACAGTAGCAACGGTGTGTATTGTGGTTAATGTCCACAGTTTATGCGCTATAAGAATAAATGCATATTCATCATTGGTAGCAAAGCTAGACTTTGGCTAAGTAGGTTAGTGATTTATAGATGTTTCTAAATGTATTTTTATTAAAGTAATAAATAAGGAAAAAAACCAATGTTGTCTGGTGTATTTAAAAGCACACACGTAAGTGCTTTGGAAATTTGTCACGTCTGTGCAAGCAGGTCATCTTTATCTGGTTAACCCTTGTGTTGTCTTCCCATCAAACATCAAGCAACTTTTTATTTTTCTGGGTCAAAATTAAAAACTACAACTTTTTTCAACTTTTTGGTTTTGTTTTTTTTGACACTTTTGTTTTTGAGCCTCTTTATATGGGCCCTCGCTCTCTCACTAGGCCACCCAGGCACCCAGTTTTGGTTACTTTTTACATTGTCTGTCAATTTTTTCAATGCCTTTTTACGTTTTTTTTTATTTTATTTTGACTTTTTTCTGACTTTTTTCAATGTCCTTTTATCAATTTATTTCTCTCCAAATGCTATTACATTGAATAAAACAACCAAATTCAATGAAATTAGGGAATTTCCTAAGGGAACTGATCATGTATTTTATTTTAGAGCTTTGTAGAGAACTATCCACGTTACTTTTTGTTGAAAATTTGAGAACCCAAAATTCTGAAATAGAAAATGGGTCAAATTTGACCCGAGGACAACAGGAGGGATAATGTTAAATTATATCTACTGTAATGTGAGAAGTTAACAAAAGTTATTCATAATTCTGATTTATGGCCAATTTAGAATGACATTGCCGGTAGACTGGGTAAACCCCGGCCACTCTGCCGGCGATTTGCAGCTCCGTCTGGAAACCTGCTGTCCCTTTTGCAGGAACCAATCACAAACTGGCTTATCTACCTGGCAAGCTATTGGTGGGTTTAACACAATGACGATAGAGAAGCGACCAAGCAGCTTTCAACATTCAACATAGCGGGTTCCGAATGCCACCCAAGCGCAGCAAACCCGTTGATACCGCTGTTGTTGCTTCTACGTCACCCAGATCATTGATCTGGTTGGTTGAGGGACTTTCCAATTGCATACAGAGTCATTTGAACTTTGCCCAACAACTTTTTCTTGTGCAGAGACAACACAGAGCAAACTCCCCAGCCCAATGCTGAATCTCAAATCTATTGAGCTTGGCTTGGTCTGGTAATAGCCAGACTAGTGTACCGCTGCAGAACTTTGGTGAAAACAGTGTTTCATCATATATTTAGTTGATGTTAATGCCAGTTTCAGCTACTGTTTGAGAGCTGGGTTAGAAACTCTGGGGTAAGGATCAAGTTAACCTGTTAATGTGGTTTAGCTCTAGGGCAACTGTTGCCATAGCCCAGTTACCAAGTAAACACAGTATCAGGGAGAACAGATATTACATCATATTTATAGTGTGTGTCTGTACAATAAACTAGGATTTGTATTCAATTTGAATTTCACATTTCTGGTTAATTGATTAATCCTCCTTTCTGGACAAGAACACCATTACACTCCACGTTATAGTTTATGAAACAGAATATTCTTCTGACAATAAACTCCGTCAAGGCCCAAAACTCTTTTCAGTAACTCTACAGCCATTAATGTGCATGCCCTAGTCTTGTTGTTGTTGTTTATTGCATTCCAATGATTTTATTTATTTGTTGTTTTTTTTTGTTCTTTGTTTTTTTCTTACCAACCCACACTGCACTGCTGCCCCCATGATGCACCTTCGCTTGCTGGTTTATGTTAATGCGCTTGAACCCCATTGGCCCATTGCCATCATGTGCTCGCTGCCTGCTAATTAAGACTCAGTCGGCTGTCAAATCACTGAAGCGACCCCTCGACGCAACTTTTGACCTGGTACTATGACCTTTCACCTTTTAGCTTGGCATGTAGCTGTGGTGTAGTAGATATACCTATGTAGTTCTAAAACAAAGTGAGCAAACACTGAGGGGTGATGAACTGATTGTATCCATTAGTTTTGTTGCTTACATTTAACTTTTTTTTTCTTTTTTCTTTTAAATAATTACCAGTATCCCATTTGAATCTTGATTCAAAACATCAGGGACCAAAAAAGAAAAGGCCTTAAAAATAAATCCCCTACATTTCCACTGTCAGTGGTCAGTTCATCACCTTAAGTGCATCTCAAAAGCAAATAATTGGTGGCATGAAAATGTAATGTTTTAGTTTTTAAAAGCGTATGGTAGTTTGCATGATTCTGTCACTTCCCTTATTGCATGTGTAAATGTTGAAGAGGTGTTTTAACACGGCTTATAGTGTACTACTATCATGGAGCTTTCCCTAACTACATCCTTCTTGTTGATGGTCCAACAACCAATACAATTCAATAACTAGTATCATAGCTGTCATTATAGTCCTTGTTACAGAAAGATGTAGTTTTGCCTTAGCCTCTAAAATAATAATTTTTATGTACTGATTTTTTGTCAAAATCATTTCTCAAGGTTCATGACATTGTGCTGAGGACATATTTTTGTTGTCATTAGCAAGATAGATGTCACAGTTTGTCAGCTAGCACCACTGTCCTGACTTGCTCTGACAGAGGTAGTGTAGTCCACTGCTTGCTTGCCAGTGTTTGTAACAGCTGTCTGGAAGGGGCAACTTTATCTTCTAATGAAATTCTTTCTTTTCTCTGTCCTGAATGTCACTGCTACCATCCTTTGGTTTCCCTCACTCCCATCCCTTTATTTTGGTGTTGTCCCCTCTTCAGGGGCTCCCTCCCGTCTTGCCTCCTTTACCAAAGAGACCCGCACTTGAAAAAGCCAACGGTGCCACCACAATGTTCAATGCTGGTGTATTTCAGTACCAACAGGCCCTGGCCAACATGCAGTTTCAGCAGCAGGCTGCCTTCATACCATCAGGTAAGCCCTGAGCCTTCGTTAACCTGTTTGATTTCATTGTTGGGCACACGGTGGAAACGTTTGCATGGACTTAATTGCACATATATGTACAGCGTGTGGTGTAGGTTTAGTGTTAAAAGTCACAGTTGCAAAGCTATTGACTGCTCTTTTCTGCATGTATATGTGTTTAGTATATCAACTTAGCAATTCACATTAGGTTAACATTGGTTTTTGTATCTATAATAATGGTAATCTATATTGTATTAATTTTTAACGGCTTAAATTCAATCGTTTGAACACATTCAAAGCTACCCCTGAGAAAACAGCTGTCAGGCTGCCGGAAGGAAAATAGAACCTCTCATGATAGTTTTTAATTTCCCCTTCCAGTTGATGGAGCAGTGAGAGTTGAGAGCCAGAGCTTTATATTTCATAAATATGCTTCCTATGCTGTGGGAATAATTATTCTGTGTATTCTGTTCTGTCTTAATAATAAACAATATTGGGGCATATCAGCTGTATAACTATTATATTGAAGCCAACAGGTTAACATATTCCAAGCAAACTCTCCTCATACGTTCAATCCAATGTGTCTGACTTTATAACACTTGTAATTGGTTTCTGTTGATTTCTTTTCCTCCCAATTCACTCTTCTCCCTGTTGCAATGCATGATGGGCAGGCTCGATATTGTGCATGACACCTGCAACAAGTGTTGGTAGGTGCCAGCTTTTTTTACTGATTCATTGTAGTCACTCCTGTGTCATTCAACTCACCACATTATGGGAGCACATTCTCCAGTTTGTGAATTTAGACTTTGACATGAACCCAAAATGGCATATGTAACCTCTTTTCAACGCAGCCGACAGTCTGGCTGTGAATTGGACATTTTGATTAGTACTTTAATGGCCATTTAAATTGGAAGTTATGTGTTGTTTTTTTTAACTTTGCAATACATCTTGGTGGTATGGAATGACCCCTTTTTGCTCTGCCACAGTTCTGTCACCTAAGGCTTGTTGCAGTTAAATCCCCTTGCTTCATTAGACTTCCATTCCAAGCTCTTTAACCTCTAGATTGCCTCATTATACTGTCTAGTTATACATACCATATACATATAAGGAGTTATTGTTGGCAGTAGAACAAGTCGTACATGTAGCAGTTGTTGTAAGATTATTTTGTGAGTTGTTGTAATTTTCCTTTTTAGGGAGGTAAAACAACAGCCAATTAGCTACCCTGTAAAGTGTTATATATATATATATATATATATATATATATATATATATATATATATATATATATATATATATATATATATATATTGTTGAGTAATTGTTAGAAAGAACAGTAAAAACTGGAAACTAGATTTTGTTTAAAGCTATTTAAATCTATCAATATTTACATCAACATTCCATAGACAGATGACATATTGACATTAAAAGCTTTAAGTCTGCTCTGGTTCACCTGCCTGTGTGATCTCTTCCTCCAAGTACCCATGATGCACGGTGCTAATGTGTCTGCAGCCACCACATCTGCAAGTGTTCCCTTTGCAACTGCAACAGCCAATCAGGTTTGCTCCACTCCTGCCTCTCTCTCTCTCTCTCTCTCTCTCTCTCTCTCTCTCTCTCTGTTCAGTATCTGTTAGATTTTTTAATCTTATGATTCCCATGTGTCTCTTAATGAAAAATGCATGAATGGTGCACAGGGCTCATCTCTGATCTCTGCTAGCTTTTCAGAGCATCTGATACTGTGATTGTTAAGATAGCGTATCTTTATACAATCAACCAAGTGCTGTTTGTCCTCATTTCAACTGATGTCTTGTCCTCCTCTTTTTTGTCTCCCTGTTTATTTTTTGCCCTCTATTTCTGTCTTTCCCCCTCTCAATCAGATTCCAATGATATCTGCAGACCATCTGACTAGTCACAAGTATGTGACCCAGATGTAGGAGTCTCAATCAGAACAGTATGTACTGCACCTCTTTCTTACCAACAACTCACACTCTTGCAAATCTGAAATCTACATTATTATTATTATTATTATTATTATTATTATTATTATTATTATCATTATTATCATCATCATCATCATCATCATTATTATTATTATTATTATTATACGATCAATCTCTACCACCCACTTTATTATTTAAGTAATGTAGAATATAAAGGAAGAGTTTTCCTTTTTGGGATATATGCTTATTTACCCCCTCTCATATGCTACAAGCAGCGGGCAGTTAGCTTAGCTTAGCACAAAGACTGAAAATAAGGGGAAGCAGCTAGCCTGGCTGTCCAAAGTTAACAGAGTTCACCTACCAGCACCTCTGTTTAATCTGTACAAAACCTGATATGTAAAAAAATATTATGTGTGGTTTTACAGGGAGTTATGCATTGGACAAAAAAAAAAACAAAGTTGGCATTTGACGTAAAAAAAACAACAACCCAAACATGATACAGGGTTTTGTAGAATTGTCTTACATTGACATACAGTCTCGCTCGTGATGTGAAATCGTCTAAACGTCTAAACTAAGCTTGTCTTCTCCCTTCACTTCTGTTTTGCTGTCTTTTTTTGTTGCTCTGTCTTCTTTCCAGATGGAACTGGAGCGTGCTGGTGTTGAGTCTAAGATTAGCGGTCACCATTCATGCCTGTAACATCACGAGTAAAAAGGATAACCAAATCGAAATCGGTTTGGGATAAAACTGCATGTTAACATAGGAGGCCCAGTTTGTCAGGATTGTCTTAGGATCATGTGTACTTCATGCACACTATAACACAACAACAGAAAAGAACATCATTTGCATTAAAGACCGCCTTTCGCTTTGTGGAGGCCATTTACCTTTATACACCGGACACACTTTGAATGTTAACGTGAGGTAAACGAGTGGAGCAGTCGTCCAAAAAAAACAAATCGACTGGATTGGTACGTCCATTGACCAAGAATCATGACTTGTGCTGTGAGTTTGTTTGTTGGTTGGTGGTCTTTGACCATAATGTGTTCATTTGTTTACACAAAGGTGCACCTTGTATTTCATTTGAGGTAAACGGATGATCTGACTGAATCACATATGCATGCACAAAGATTTAGTTTATGCTTTTATTTTGTTGAACCAGTGCTAAGGGAAAACTCATGAGTGCACTCAGAGGCAAAATAGCAACTGAATGTCTGTGAGGTGTCTTTCAAACCTTTGTAGCCTACCTTTCTATCTCTGAAGCACATGTCTTTAACCTTGCAGGCATCTCTGTAAAGTGCCATACATCTCAATCATCATCTGAATTGTATTAAAGCAGTTCTACAAAGTGTTAAACTCAACAATTCCCTTTAATATTTGATTCGATTTAATAATCTATTTTCTCTCTTGGACAGCATGTAGTGTCCATTGTTGTGACCTGTCATTACCTACGATCCCTATTAGCACCACTGCTGATTAGATTACCTTCTCAAGATTGTCTTCTTTAATCAAATCTGTTGAATGAATCACTTTTTGTTATTTTCTTCTCAGTTGTTTAGACAGGAAACGACTGGATTTATGCTGACAGAGATCTCTCCATGGCCATAAAAGGTGCCGTAGTTGGATTGTGAAGATCCGGGACTTAGCCAAACAATTTGAACAACTTCTCAGTCCCTCCCCCTCCTTTCTGCTAAATTCCAAAATGGTCTCCTAAACCCCTCCTCCCACAAGGGAGAATGAATTTGTGTGCACTGAGCAGTGATTGACACACAGTTAGACATCTTTAAGTCTTTTGACTCCAAAAGTCAGATGACTTGCATGTAAAGTGTTGGCATGTCCAAGTGACCAAAGACTCTCCTCATGATGAAGATATTTTAATGAATAGCTTTGAAACAACAGGGCGATTAGTTGGTATCCAAACTGCTGTGAGACAGAATCGACGGTGCAACTGGCGACAGATTTGTATGATTGATTTGTTCTTCATTCGTATGGTTGTGCATATTTTAGAGCAGATTGTCAAAGTAGATTCAGTGTAGTGTGTATATATAGTCTGACTTATTTAAGAGTATTTGTTAAGTGCGTCTACTTGAGAGCTGTTTTTGGATAGTCAGCCAAAGTCTTTTTGTGTCACTGTTACTAGAAACTGTGGATAGACTAGTGGGACTACATTTCTAAAATGTGAGGGTTGTAAAAGCGACCGCAAAGTAGGATCGGGTGTATAGAGTAGATCTCTAGAATACTTTGTCTTTTTTGTGTTCTGGGTGTTCTTCAGGCATATTTCATTGGTGGATAGTACGGGGAAAGTGGCAAAAATAAACGATTGTATTACTCATCCAAAGCCTTAGAATGAACCATCGGGTCAGCACAAAGCAACATGCCATTTTGAACCATCCAGTTGCCTAATCCACACCATATTAACACACACAGAGCACTATGTAAATGTCACTTTTTTTGTCAGTGTTTTCTTAACTTCCTTGTGTTGTTTTGTTTTTTTTAGATGAGGAGTGTTTTACTTTATTATGTCTGGATATTTTGATATTTAGTTTGGATTTTGAGTTTTGCTCATTATATTTATAGTTCTTATAATGAATATAAGGTTTTAAAAAAAAGGGTGTGTTTGTGTGTTCCTCATGCACAGTTTCCTGAAATTCCATGTAATGTTGATTTTAATATGATTATGATTGTAAACTCAATATTTTCTACGTTATGCATATTGTTGAACTGTATGCATATTGTTCATTTCTCTAGTCCTTTTGTGTTCTTTGAACAAAGATGTTTTATATGAGTATCTAACAGTGATGAAATAATAGAACAGAGAGGCTAAGTTGTCACTGTGGCAACCGTCGCCAATAACCGAGTAATATTTTAACGATTGTAAGGTTTGTATCTAGTCATATAAGAAGAAAAAAAAGACTATTATAAATTCTTAGATGTTTAGACTAAAGATGTTATTTTCTACTGTATCCATTTCAAATAGTAACTATTGTTTTAATATTTTTACTCTCCCTGGAAATTGGGCCATGTTGGAAAACAAGCTGCATATTTGATCACTTTTTGGGGGCGTTGCTGGCGGGGTCAGGTGAACGTGGTGAGTGGGGAGCTGAGTCTGCACACTCATCTCTTACTTAGCCAACAGCAAACAACATGGGTGGGGTGGGGAATGTTGAGGCGATAAAGGTGATAAAGGTTGACTTTTTTGCACTTCTGTACATAGTCAAAAAAGAGAGAATCATGTATATTGAGATCTTATTTTGAATAAAAAAAAAAATTGTGTCTATAATGACAAGGAATTTTGCTAGGATAACAAAACAAAAAAAATCTTATGAAAGGCTGAACAAAATTGCTTGCATTAAAAGGGCACTGAGTTCTCACTCTCCGACCCGTTTCAGAAAAGGCCAAGTGTTGCTCTTCTTTTTTGTCAGCAGCTTGTAGTTTGCCAGGTAACTTTCTGGAGGAGGCGTCCACTACCCTCCAGCGTAAGAGCCTGACTGGGTTTGTCTGGTCCCCTAACCCTGCCTGTATTGACAGGTCTGTGTGTCATGGCCGCGCCCTCCCAGGCCCAACCAATCACAACACATCCTGTCTCCTTACTTCACTCAGAGAAGAATGCATGTTAAAGGAAATACATATACCGTTTAAAAAAAACAACATCACAACAGTAATATTGAATAAGAAAACATGTTACACAGAAAGATGTATTTACAGTATACAATATTCTATCAATGTAATGGAATTAAACATATATAAAAATACAAAAATAGAATAGTGTTTATTTAAAAAAAAAAAGAGAGATTCCTGAGAATATACTCACTAAAGTTTTACCACTTGGAGAGTACATGCAACACAAACACCATAGCTATAAGTATGTTCTTTATGTTTATGTAAGCTGTGCTTCTAGCAGATGAAACTGACCAAACAGGAATGTAGTTCAACTTCAGGCAGAATTTAGGAATCATTTCAGATTGAAATACTGTTTTGTGGGTTGTACATTGAATCGGTAGTTTGAAATTGTGTCCTGATCATTTTTGTCATCTCTCATCTCCTACAAGCACGCATGCTTACATTTATAATATTAAAAAAAAAAGCGTTTCTTGTTTGTTTTCTCTGCCCGTAGTGCTAATATGATGTATTCTGTCTTCTGCTGCAGTTTGTTTCTGCTTGTTTTACTGCTCCAGGCCCCCTGAAAGGATGTGTCATGTTTGCATACTGGCCACCTCTGGAATGCACCTGTAGAGAAAACCTCTGATTTTTAAAGTCTAAAGCCATACAATATTATCTCATCAGAATGAAATGTGTGCAAAGAACCCAGAAATGAAATAGAGGTGGGAAACTGTACCTTATAGGAACGTGTTACTGTGGTCGTATTAACTACAACATCATGTCATAATTAAAGTCATGAATGTAGCTAATAAAACCTGTGCTGTGATGTGCCAACGTTGATGGATTAGTGTGGTTAAGAGAATATTGTTCTTGGCACATTTCTCTTCATGGGGCCTGTATTGCTATATTTGATTATTGCTGTTATGAATAAAAAATTTAATAAAAATGTACAAATGAACTAAAGAATTAGACATATTATTTCAGTATATATATTGATAGGGATTGTAGCTAAATTTTGTTATGTCAAATTAAAGTAATAGCTCCACGTACATTTCTGAAAAGCCTACATATATTTGCTATCGTGGTCAAGACTTTGAGGAAAGCAGAAACAGTAATGTCACATACCACTGAGCCATTAAGCTTTAAAAATACATATTATAGATTAGTTCTATTAATCTTCTGAATAAGCCAACATGTAAATGAAAAAAAAGCAATGACATGTTGCCATAATTAGGCTACATGACTAAATAAAGTATTTATAGTTTTTTTCTCGATACAAATCTGTATCCGGTTGTATTATCACATTGATACAAGGACCAGGAAGGAAGGAAATTGCAAGTATTATACATTATTTCAAGTATACAGTATGTTATATTTACAGAAGAAGGTTTGATAACAACCGACCGTTTCTGCAGTTACCCCCATCTCTTCCCCGTACTACTCCAACATCATCAGCCTCCCGTGGTGGTAAAAGGAAGCTAAAGAGTCAGGATGATTGATCCAGGATCCAGGATCCAGGATCCAGGATAGGCTGCAGGAAATATGGCAGGTGAGAGAGAGGGTGAGAAAAAGCGAGAGGAGTGACATACACACCACTTTTTATAATTACAATTTATAATTCCCACAGGAACAAAGCACTATTTTGCAACATCAAACAGCTCATGTGGCAGTATGAGCATTTTTAATTTGACTTAATTTGCTTCCCAATATTGTAAGCTACATGCTATTAGTGGCGTTATTTGTTATTGACATTTGTTATGTTCACAAAGTTCAGTAGCCTTCATGTGATAAGGAATTATCCCACAGGATGCACTCCTCTCCATTTTTATCTGAATATCAGCTGTCTCTGCCATGAGCGGTGTATTGCATTTCACGCATCGCACGTGTCGCTTGTGTCCGCTTGCATCCTCTCGCGTAAAATCAGTGCCTTTGTTTGGGTTTGCAGAAAAAAACGAGCCCACTGCTAGGTTTAGCTATGTTTTTGGAGTTAGCGGTGAAAGCGGCTCAGAGGAATACATCGTGGATGTTGTAAATTGTAGGCTACTAGCTGCAGTCTGTGAGTCATCCATTCATGTGTGTATTCATAAACAAGTAAGTAGACTTGTATACATATATCTAGATATGTATTTGGGTTAAGGTGACCAGATTTCTCAGACAAAATCCGGGGACATTTTCAGCTCAGAAGTGTATATACCTTAAAAACACGTCATGTTTTTGTAAAACTTAAAACGGGGACACTAGACCTAGAGCTGTTCTCATTAGGGGCTGAACCCCCTAAGGTCTGATCCTAGACTCACCCCTGCTGCTACTTCATACTCCACTCCACTACACCTCAGAGGGGAATGATTCAAGATAAAAAGTCCTAATATTTCAAGATAGAAAGTCCTAATATTTCAAGATAGAAAGTCCTAATATTTCAAGATGAAAAGTCCTAATATTTCAAGATAAACAGTCCTAATATTTCAAGATAGAAAGTTTTAATATTTCAAGATAAAAAGTCCTAAAAGTTCAACATAGAAAATCCTAATATTTCAAGATTAAAAGTCCTAATATTTCAAGATAGAAAGTCCTAATATTTCATAATGTTGTAATGTTTACTGAACTACATTTATCTGACAGCTTTTGCTTTATTGAGTATCGGATACAATAAAAATTATTGAGGAAATATTTCCCTTTGACATTGATGCAGCTGCAGTCCGCAGCAGAGAAACAAGCTACAGTGGAAGTTAATAGGATAATTGTCCAGCTTGTATTTACGTTCATAAAAGTGCTTGTTTTGCTACTGACAGACTCAGATTATTATTATTATTATTATTATTATTATTATTATTGAGTGTCTGACAACATTATGGAAAGGATTTCTAAGGAGGTCGACCTTCCTGGTAAAGATTAAGATCCTTTTTTAAAACCTAAAAGTCAGCGAAATTACGTTTGCTAAACCCACCAGACTCCATGTAAATAATCAGTCATTTTAGCATCGTAAATACGGCTTCCTAAAACATCTCTGGGCTCTGAGCAGCGCTGGCTCTGGCTGTCTGGAGCCTGCGGGTGTAGTGTGCAACTATCAGCGACGTTTGGTCAATGTTTTCTTTCTTTCATTCCAATATTGGGTCTGTCAGGGACAGATCCAGCTGGGGACAGGTCACCAAAGCCGGGTATTGACGTGTGTATGTTCTAAGATGTTCAGTTACATTAGCATAAAAGTACACTAGCAGCATGCTAATACTCACAGCAGTATTATTGTTACATTAGCATAAAAGTACACTAGCAGCATACTAATACTCACAGCAGCAATGACTGTGTAACTTGGACCTGTGTCTGAGTTACTGTCTCTAAGACTACAACAGCAAGGAGGCTGTTTTATTTAACATGGATATGATGTGATTTGATTAAGTGGCTAGCTAATTAAGATAAAGTTACAATGTAAATTAGCCTAACTTTGCTATTCTCTGGTCCATTTTACTATATATATATATATATATATATATATATATATATATATATATATATATATATATATATATATATATTTGAAGGTAGGCAATAAATGTTTGTAAATTAACAAATGTAACGGTATAGATCAATATCAGATTGAAACATCAAATTGAATTGCACTGAATCGTTTCATATTTTCATTTTATTTTGTTGAAAATGTATTCACCATAAACTCCCCTCTCTTATAACTATATCTGTAATTTTATCATCTATCACTGTATATTTGAAGTAACATTAATAATTACACATCTTATTCAGTGAGCCCATTTGTTCCAGACACTAACATTGGTCCAACATGTTCCAGATATATTTGAAATGTTTTCATTGCACTCAGTGACTCCAATCAACATTGTTATTCATTAAAATCCTATTAGATATCTCTCCGCATGATGCATCATATTGTCCTACCCACTGAGGCTTCTAATTAGGAGCAAAGATTTTAATTGAGATATGTGCCTCGTTTCTTTGAGAATAGTTCTGATACAATCTCAATGTGACTTCATTTAACAGATAGTTCGTTAAAGAATCAAATTAAGCCAGTGAGGCGAGGAATACCTTCGCATCTTGATTAATTAAACACATGAGGAGACTGCATTTTAGCATTTAAAACGATATGAAATACATCCCATTCAATCCGCTATCCAACCCTGGTTCACTGACGCAGGTGTATTCAGTTAATGTGGCTGATTAGACCCTCCAGCGCAGTCTGTGCACATCTACAGAGCTCTGAAAAGACATCGAATTAGCCAAAATAATTGAAAACACCTGTGCAGTTTTGCAGGTACGGGGTCCTTCTCTAAAGCACCAATAAAAACCATGCTGCTGGTTCAAAGATGTGATGCACAGTACAGCCACCAGATAGCACCGTCTCTTTGTCAATTCCACAGTCCGCCAGTGACTGCACAACGTGGGGATGTCTAATCACCTGTGAGTCCATCATTGGAGCTGTATTTGAATAGGCTGAGATTATTGTTTCTGGTGTCTCACACCACAATCTAATCTAATGAAATAATGGTGGCATCAAATTACCTTCAATTACAGAAAATTGTTCATGACAGTGGTTCCATTCCACTTTTTCACATTCAATCTCACTCTTCTCTCTCTATTTCCCTGTCTTCTTGCTATTAACTATCTCTCTCTCTCTCTCTCTCTCCCCATCTCTTTCTTTTCATCTCTTCCTCTACGTCTCTTTCCCTCCCAGCTTTTGTCCTAACTTTCCTTCTCCGTTCTCTTTCTTCTTCCTCCCCTCCATCTCTCTGTCCACAGGCGTTAGCGGCAGGCTGTGTCGTGTGGAGACTTAATGAAGCAATGCTGATCCAATAAGAGCAGCTTCTGTCGCCCGCCTCACAAAGTATGATGTACGACTTCATGTCCTCAAAGCATCATGAATCTCACTTACTATTGCCCCCCCAACATGCCCAGTTTTTCAATGTGGCTCTTTTTAAAACAACAAAGAAGGCTGAATAGCGTTTGAGCATGTGGGTGATTCTGGGTTTGTGAGTATAAAAAGATTACACCCCAAGCCAAAATGTAGGGAAAAAGAAGTTTTGACTGTCACTGCCATACTTGTCCATTAATACACAGTAAGTGTGATTTGATGAATCGCCTTGCAGGGGAGGAAATGCTGGGGAACACAGTTCAAATGTAAACACTTTTATTTGTGAATTAGAGATAGAGACAAAACAGTAATGTCTGTGGTGTAATGTCTGTAGTGTTCCTTAAGGGGTTAGGCGACAGTAATGACAAATGAGGCAGGGAGAGAAAGAGCGTGAAACCGAACGAAAGAAAGAAGCGAGAAAAAGAAGAGGAGGCGATGGTGGCAGAAGTGAGTCGTCAAATTCACATAGTATTACATGTGGCAGGAGGTACAATAGTGAGATGCGAGTGCATACAAGAAACAGTGAAGATGTGTTTCCTTTTGAGATCAGTGATAAACAACAGATCAGACTAACCGGGCATTGTAAATCGCATTTTATGTGCAAAAAAAACACCAAAAAAACGGACAGGTTATTCCAGGGTTGATGCATGAGGATCAAAACGTTAAAACAGCTTATATTATCATCTTCTTCACTCTTTGACACCTTTACTTCAAAGTAATCATTTCATTACTTTAATGCACCATCCTCCCCACCTCAACTTAAACCCTGGTGCTGTCTCACCCTCACTGTTATCTGTGTGCTGAGTCACCACTTGACTTCCACTGAGTGCTACTCTGAGCACGGCTGAAACTTCCAATTTGTGTTTGTGTGTGTGTGTGTGTGTGTGTTGTTGCAATAAGTATCTGTGTGTGTTTTTGTTTTCCTGTGCTGATGGAAAAAACCGAGTGGGAGTAGCAGGTGAGTCTAACATCATCTCCTCCTGGAATAGAATCAGTATCGATCTGTCCGGTTGAAGTCCATCACAGAACGTAATGCCAACCGTCTGCCATGCTGCCAACAACAGGCCTGTGATTTGCTTGTGTTTTGATGGAGTCATGTAACAGAATCCCTTGTTCCATTTTGGTGTGTACCTTATAACAACACCTACTCCTGAATACACCGTTAGTTGTGCTTTCTGGGATGCTAGACCAGAAAGTGCATAACCTGTTGAAAAGATAGAAACCAGAGTGCTGATCGGGCCGCATTTTTCTGTCCGAGCCCGGCTGGCGTCCAACATAGCGGTAACCGAACCCAGCCCGAGCCCAACAGGCATTAAGATATTTATGTCCGAGCCTAACAGAAGTAAAAATCTAATTTTTTCCTCATACTAATGACACATGTAACCTACATTTGTTTGTGTGGAAAGTCTGCTTTTATTAAGCAACTGTAGGAAGGCATTCAGAAATGTCAACAGTAATGTTAAACATATTTGGTGATATGAGTAGCAAAGCCATGTTAACGTGCTTACGTAATAACATCGTACTAGAACGTGTGTCTGCGTACACAGGTAAATGCTACTGAACGGTCAGTTCCCAGACCAAAGAGACGATGGTGGTCTGTCATTTTTCTTCCATGAATATAGGCACTATAGGTGCTAGCTAACCACTTGGGTGCCTGTTGTATCGATAGACTGCTGCAAGAATGTCTAACGCAACAGTTGTAATAAGCTGTTTAATCTAAAATGTTCAATGCACCTTACCTGATTCTTTTCCGACGTGGTGGTCAGAAAACCAGGGGAGACCCGTTACTTCCATGGTCAACGTTATGAAATGAATAACGTCGAGGTTAAAGTCCCGTTTCTGGTGAGCAAATGAATGAACTTGGCTTTCAATCTGGGGTTTATTCCGGACACCGCACACACTGTATACAAAACGTAAACTTATTCCACCAACTCTGCTACGGTCGCATCTACAACACCTCAGCTTCCTCTTTCTCTATCTCTCTTCTGCCCTCTTTCCACAAACACACACCCACGCATCCATTGTCTTGGCATGTCTGTCGTGTCTTGTAAACTAGGAATTGTATAATGCAGCAAATAGTTGAACTACAACCTCCATGCTACAATCAGAACACCACATTCCATTTTAAGGCGCATCATATGATTTTGAGCCTCTACCAAACTTCAGTGACAGAATTTAAACTTTACTGAATATTTTAGCTCTTAGATAGCGGAAGAAGAACAAGTCAAGGGGTACATAGCAACTGGCAGGGCATTTTGCTAACAGAATATGGGTCATACAAAAGGGTACTGAGGGCACAGCTGTACCCAGGGAAGAACAGCCACTATTCACATGGTGACAGGATGTCCCTTGGCGTTATGTGTAGCACACAAAGACTGGAATAAAGAGGAGGTCAAAGAAGGCATGATCTAGGTCCTATTAACATACTGTTCGATGTATTTCACTGTGAGTTAATTAGCCGTTAGTCGTTTGTCTTTAGTGTATTGGGAAGCTATTTGAGGACGGATGAAGCAGCAGAGAGAGATCTTGACTGAGAATGAGAGCCGTACAGAGAGAGACAAAGCCTGAAGAAAGATCCCACTGTGAAACCAGAGCCCACAGGAAGAAAGAGGGGACAAAAATCTGTTGTAACAGCTGTGGTGTAGGCTAAACGTCATCTTTGTTAGGACTCTGTGGACAGCTAGAAGGATGAAGTGAACAGTCACATGAGTGAGGAGTAAAAATTGATTAAAGTCAAGTCTATCACATCTTGTGAAGGTGTGTGTGTGGGGGGGGGGTCACCTTTTCAGTCAAAGACAGATTATTTTAAGTTTTAATATAAATCTGCAATTAGGGGTAGACAAAGTATAAATTAGTATGCCGCTAATGTAAGTGTGTGTATACACCCTTAATCCATCCCTCTCATTAATGAGTTTCCTCAACGGCTCCTTCTCTCCCCCCCACACCCCCCTCACTCTTTCTTATCTCGTCCATCTCTGCCACCCGTGTGTAGCTCATAAAGCAATCTGTTCACTGATGCTATCACCACAGCTAACGGCACAGTGGTAGTTGGCACCTAAATCACTGGTGGTATAATTAATTCACAGTGATTTAGGAAGAGTGAGAGGGGCCTTGTGCTGAGACAGGCAGCATAGAACCTATAAGCAGCTCTCAACCTCTCAGGTGTTTTATTTCAACTGTTTTACCAGGATCCCAAGTCTGGTGTCGCATTATGTGCTGTATTACATTAGTTTCATACTCATTTATCCAGTGGTGGCTCGGTAATGGCCACTTTCCTAAAATAAAAAAAGTAATGAGATTTGTCACTGTGCTTCTCTACAAGGTTGTTTTGTTTTATAAATGGTTTGACATATACACTTATCTATTTTGTTGAGAGCTAGATGAGAGAGTCTGCCCGTTGGTTCAAAATGAAGCTGGACCCAGGAGCTGCTTAGCTTAGTTTAGGGTGACTAAATGTCCTCCTTTGCCCGGACATGTCCACTTTTTACTTACAGTCCGGGGCATGCTGGGGGTGGGGGTGGGGTTTATAAATTCATGAAAATGTCCAGTTTTCGCTGTTTTTCATTGGATCATTAAGTGTGTACTTAAAAGACTGACGCTTTGCACACAATACTACAGAAAAACATTAGAAGATAATTTCATATTTATTTTTTTGAAAAGAGCTATTATTATGTTACAAGTTGTTACGTATTTTATTATAGTTTTTTTTTGTACCATTGAGGCATAATAAAGCATGTTCATTAACCTCTGAGAAGCGTGTCTTCTTTTTTTGGAAATCAAAATATGGTTACCCTAGCTTAGTTTAACATAAAGGCCTGGCAAGGTCCATGGGTATAACTTGTTTTTTGTACAGATTGAATTAATTAATTAGATATATAGACATGTTAAGTAGTGATTATTTAGAGGTGCTGATAGGTGACTTGTTTAGCTTACCAGGCTAGCTGTTACTCCCTGTTTTGAGTATTTATGCTAAGCTAAGCTAACTAGTTGCTAATTGTAATCTTATTTTACTTTCAGACCGCAAACCGTTGGCGCTGAGTTCAAAAGCAGTGAAATTGCTTGCCATTTCCTCTAATTACATCAAACAAACATTCCACTCTATTTCCAGTGCGTCACTGCTTCAAACCTCAGCACATTAACATTGCCTGGCAAGCAAATGGAGTGACAACAGCTCCTTTTTATATTTAACGGACAAATATGAGAGTGGTATCAACCATCTCATCCTACGCTTGGCATTAAAGCAAATATGTGTATTTCCCAAAATGTCTCAATATTCCCTCAACAGACTGATTCATCTCTCCAGCCCCTCACAGCAATTTTCTATACACATGCTTCCCAGATTGTGGGTATTACTTCATTCTCCCATTGTGACAAAACAGAAACTGTTTGTGCCATAGAAAAGATAGCAATCACAGATAGAAGATATTGCCACAGGCTCCTTTATTTATTTGTCTCTTTTTTCCCTCTTCTTCTCTGGCTTCACACAGCACAGAGCACAGAGTCTTATCAGGTTAAAGCTATCATCATACACTCGAAATGTGTTTCTTTTTTTAAAACAGTAGGGGTCAAAATGCAGTAAAAAGAAATAGTGACTTGTTTTATTTAGGGCCGGTCTGTCTAATTTCTCTGCTATTTCCTGCTCCTGTGCCCTACACAACACAGCTCTTCCATGTGAACCTTGAGCTTGAGTGTATTCATGTAGGCAGCCAAACACTTTCTCATGAACCTGTGTGTAAGTAATTCTTAAAGGTCCCATGACATGAAAATTTCACTTTATGAGGTTTTTTAACATTAATATGCCCCCAGCCTGCCTACGGTCCCCCAGTGGCTAGAAATGGTGATAAGTGTAAGCCCTGGGTATCCTGCTCTCCCTTTGAGAAAATGAAAGCTTAGATGGGCCAATCTGGAATCTTGCACCTTATGAGGTCAGGTATAAGGGGCAAGCTTACGTCCCCTTTCACTGCTTTGCCCGCCCAGAGAATTTTGCCCACCCATGAGAAAGAGAGAGACATCATGGCTTTCAAACAAGCAAAGTGGCAGTTGGTCAAGGCCACATACCCCCACACACACACACACACACACACACACACACCCCACCTCCGCCCCTCCCTCTTTCCTCCACAATAGCTACAGACACAGAAATTGCACGTCCTAAGGAAAGCTCATTGTGGAACTGGTTAAAATGGCAGTCATTTTGCACCAAGGCTTAATTTCAGGAAAGAAACTTCAAATACAGTATTAGGAGAACACAAAGGCCTATATAAAAGCCTCCAAAAAGCACCATCTCATAGGACCTTTAATAGCACCGTGACTCAAACAGACACTTCATCACACAAGAATAATTAGCTGCTCAATAGGCTCTATTTTGTCTGAGCCAGTGTTGGATTGATGGAGCACCAGATCCTGTTTAACATAATTACATTTGAACTCATCTGTTTTTGCCAATCTAATATGAATTAGCCAATAATAACAGGCCAGTGGATGACACTGGAGAAGCAAAGTGTTGGAAGCTGTTACTGACTTCCTCTTGAAATCCTTTCTGTCACCTTATTAGGCTCGGAAAATGGTGCTCACCAGACCATGTAGCTATTTAATATGAAGATAAAAAAAGTTGCATATCTGTTATTTGGTTTAATGCGTCTGAGAAAGTAGAAGGGGGTAAAAACTAAAGAATGTGGAAAGAAGGAGAGAACAAAGACACTACAATTCAGTTTCTAAAAGTTAAGGGAGAACAGTATAGTAATACAGTGTAATAATATAAATAATTATAAGAAGTAGTGGCAGCATACAGTTGAAGTTGTTTAAGAACAGGAAAGTAATTATGATAGACATTTTTAGGCTAAAATCAGTTATTACACAAACTGTATAGAGAGTCAAAGTTATGACTTCACCTCCATCAACATGTCTTTCATTGGTCTTAAAGTGCCCATATTATGAAAAATGTGTGTGTCTCTGGTGCTTCCACACGCATACAAACTTGAAAAAAAAACATCCATGCTGTTTTGAGTGAGCTATGGGTTTCTGAATGTCCTCTGCCTTCAGTCTCCAGGTGAGCTGTTGAAAATCTCCATAGCCTTCTACGTCACTAGCCGAGACAAAGTGACTAACCGTAGCATGGTAATGTTAGCATGCTAGCTTGTTCTCAATGGCAAAACACTGCTACAACACACAGTAGTTCACCATAATCTACAAAAGAACTACTCCATGTCCCTGTTCTGCAGGTATTCCACAAGTGTCCCTTGTTTAGAAGAAGTCTCCCAGCTAATCCTGCCTTGGACTGACCAAAGCTGGAGAAAGGGTTATCTAGCTGATGGGATCTTACCTAGCTACTGAGCATGTGCTACTCCCAACAATCAGAATCAGAATCAGCTTTATTGGCCAGGTATGAGGACACATACGAGGAATTTTTCTTTGGAGCATAGTTGCTCACAATGTGCTTACACATAGAAAACAACAAACAATATATACACACTAATATATACGTACTCTAAACAGAAACAGAAACAATATAGAGGAATGAGTGCAATGAGGAGTTCAATAAAAAATATTTAAATGTGGAACATAGTGCAAAGGGTACTGGGATAAATACTATTATGTTATTATATTACAGTATGAAAAGTGTGAACATTATGAACAGTTCTGAAATAGGAAATGAGAATGATGAATAATTAACAAATAATAAGTGAGATATGAGAATGATGAATAAATACCAAATAAGTGGAATAATAAGTGGAACCAGTAAACAGTTGCTGTTTGGAGACAGTGTTACTGGGTTATTCCACAGAATTGAACCTGACACTGTGGGTAAGAAGTCAGCTGTTCATCAAAGTGATGGCTTGTGGGTAGAAACTGTTCCTGAGTCTGTTGGTTTTGGCGTACAGTGCTCTGTAGCGCCTACCAGAGGGGAGAAGCTGGGACAAGTTGTGTCCGGGGTGAGATGGGTCTGCAGTGATGGTTCCTGCCCGTTTCCTGACTCTGGAGGAGTATAAGTCATGAACGGAGGGCAGGTTGGCACCGATGATCTTCTTCTTCTTCTGCAGTCCTAACTGTCTGTTGTAGTCTGGTCCTGTCCTTTTGGTGGCAGATCCAAACCAGACAGTGATGGACGTGCAGAGGACAGACTGGACGATGGCTGTGTAAAAGTGGACCAGCAACTGATAGTATAGAAGTGAGATGTCTCACTCTGTAGCTAAAACAGAGACCTAAACACACAGGGTGAAAACAGGATCTGCAGGAATGTGCAGTACAACAAAAATATGGTGTTTTTTGCAAAGGAAACCATGTATACATGTATTCTGATACAACCTCAGAATAGTATTATGAATCTGAAAACGAGCAGAATATGGACGCTTTAAAAATTATTACAGACTGACTTTACCATCCCTGGAGCTGCCACTATAGCTAAAAATATAAAAAATAAAAGGTTATGTTCCAAGGTCTGATTTGTACTAATTTGTGTTGTTATTAGTGTTATTTTGAATAAGTTTTACTTCGGAAACAGAACTTGAACGTTCCCATTTCCCGTTTTAAGTTAAAAGTGAGATATGGTCGACAGTCCGTCCTCAACTTCAAATTACTATTTTTTTCCGTGCTTTGGAGTTGGAACCGGACTCTTAGCTTGCTTCTCTTCATCCCCAATGAAATGCCTCAGAACTCCCATGGTGCCATGCTGCCTTCCTGTCCATTTCTTTGCCTCCAATAATAAGAAAGGAGGGATTGTTTCGTTCTTGGCGCTCTCTTCTCTCCCAGATGTAACACTCTGTTGCTTCCTTTCTCTTTTCATATCTGTCAGTTTACAGCTCTATAGTCAGAGTGTTCTTTACCTTCACTCTCTCTCTCTCTCTCTCTCTCTCTCACACTGCTGCTCTTTTATTCATTCACCCTTTGGTCATTCCCTCTGTCACTAACGCTTCCCTTTGTCACATCTCTCTTCTCTCTTTGTGCTGTCCATTCATCTGCCTTTTAACTCTTCCTACCATCATCCATTTCTCTCCTTCTCCTGTCATGGTGCAGAATATTGATGAGCAGCAGTGACAAGGAGAGACGTTTAATATAACTCCTAAAAAACCTCCACATAAAATCTATTGGTTTTTTCTTATTTCCCAGTCATCCACTCAAGACATGTCTGATTTGGCAAGCTGCCTTGTGGTCTCACGTAAGCATGCCATTTTATAATTAAAACCTTTAAACATCAGTTTTTTTGTCTGCAACCACAACCTTTCACTTTTCGTCAGAGCTATGGCAGTGGTGTGCAATAAAAACACAACATGTGGCATGAGGTTAATCTGCTATGTGCATTTCTGTGTGTGTGTGTGTGTGTGTGTGTGTGTGTGTGTGTGTGTGTTTGCGTGTGAGCATTGACACTTGTTGCATCAGGCAGTTCTACTTCTTCTCTGTTGCCACTTCTACCTATCACCCTCTCATATTTCTTTTTTCTTTCTTTCTTTCTGTCTACCTCTCTTTCTTTTCTTCTGTAAAACCTGGCTGCCAAATGTGCAGTAACACTCCTTAGCATGTTTAGACATGCTGGTTTACACACCATACAGTAGATCCCTACCCTAAGATAGGATTTACTGCTCACGTTTTGTGATTTGTCTCCAATACGCCACATTATTTTTCATCACGTCAAACTTCTCATAAAATGCAGTACCTTGTTCACTTCCCACTCTGAATGTTCAGCAATTTTACAGAAGCTTTATTGCCAAATGGGAAAAGTTTGACAAAGTCATTTTCTTCTCTTTTCTCCCTTTCTTCCGTCAGCACTGTCTTTCATCATCGGGCTTTATTCCATTAAGGATTTAGTGACTCAGAGCTGATTATGGTTCACAGACAGGACAATAATGCTAATGTGGCAAGGTACTATACATTCAGATGGCGCCATTCATTTTCTCATTTATCTTCTTCCACACAACATAGGATATTTTCAGCACACTAACACAAATATACGCACAGAATGACATTTACACCTCATTTCCACTAAGCACCATAGGCACTTTCTACAGTAATGTTGGGTAAAATCCAGGAAGTAGTTGATTAAAATTGTATTTAGTTCTGGCATGGTGTAGATCGATGTTGGTCTGTTCTGGAAGTATGGTAATGTACATCTTCTATGTCTCACCAATCTCCTGTGTCTCTGAGTTAGTATTAGACCCACAACATGGCCACACAAAGAGCTTTACGCTAATGTGCACCATTAGCCCTTACTCTTTCACCCCCACTTTGCATCTCAGCATCCTTGCTTCCAACCACGGGGCAACACATTATTGAGTAACAGAGAACGCTCTCCATTAGAGAACCTATCTGCCCTGCAATCCTCTCCATCCATCCCTCCACATTCCTCACATTGACACTTAAAACCCTCCACTTTGGAAACGTAACATCATTTGACCCAACTCCTGTCATAAGGCAGGTTAAATGTGTAGCTTCAGTTTCTTTTTACAGCTTCCCTGTTGCAAATTAAGTTTAGAAATGCGCTTGTTTTGTTAAAACTGTTGCTACTCAAGGTAAACGGATTGGAATAACTGATAAGAGTCTATTTTTGAATAATGTAATGTAATTGGCCTTACCTGGAATTAAATTTAACATTATATGATAGGTGCCATACAGAAAATCATGTATTGGCCAAATTATTTATTGGCTCAGAATGTGTCTTGGATTTGAATGTAATTAGTCATTCCATGCTCCTAAACAGGTTATATTACCCAATATATTATATATTACAGTTGTCATGTCACTCAGGCAGGCACACACTTCTCTATAAAGCCATTCTTGGGTTAAAACAATGTTATCTATTTATCTATTCTAACTATGCAAAGAGCTATTTTTTTCATTCCCAGGACTTATTTTTCCCAAAAGTCTGACGCAACTGATGCACTGACCCCTCTGCCTGGAACCAATTGCAAATTTGGCTCTCATGCTTTGAATTGAAATCTCTGCTGCGGAAGCTGTGTGTGCTCTCTCTCTCTCTCTCTCTCTCTCTCTCTCTCTCTCTCTCTCTCTCTCTCTCTCTCTGGCTGTCAATGTTTCAGCATATTTCTGAATTTGTATGCATTAGACTTAATAAATTATAGTTTTGGATCATACGTTTTTATGGTTTTTGGCAGCTCTTAGCTAATATTTCCTCTTTACCAATTTAACAAATAACATAGAATGATATAGCCCCATAGTCCCCACCTCATATATGTATGATATATGTAATATATTCATTTATTGAAAGGAGTTAGAGGTGGGAAACCAACACGGTACCTATAGATTAAATACTTTCTCTCTCAATAGCAGACATGGCCTGATACAGCTTCAGATTAAGCATCCACAAACATAACTTAATCCTCATCAGTTTAAAGGCCAATCATTACATTACCTACTGTACAAAATTTGATATTTGTTGTCTAGTGTTTCACAAATGGGTCAAACAAGTCAATGGGTCATATTTTTCCCCAAACCCATTTGTCCCTTAATTAAATTGACTCCAGTTAGCAAGATGCTCCATTAGAACATTCACTTCCTTAATAGCCACTAGACTTACTCCCATCTGCTAGAAGGAATAATCACCACCTACCCTAAAACAACATGGATGAAATATGTATGTTTTGAAACAGGAAATGTTACACTTAAAGGGCGATTGCAAGGATTTAGGATAATTTGCAAAGCCTTTTTTCAGAACCTGTTTTTAAATGATTTTCTTTTTAGCTTGTTATATTAATCTCATAGTTAAACTTGTGTATCACATGCTCCTTATGCTGCCATTATATGCAGACATACATTCTTATGGATGTTCTCAATCATTTTCAACGATCAGTCTCATTGGGATGTATTAGGTGTTAATTAGTGTGCTGGATGGTGTGGGGGTTGGTGCAAGTGGGACAGGAAGGTAATTTGTCATAATATATAGAATTTAAATGGACATTCTTGATGCACATTTTCATCATGCTTTACTTATTTACTTTTATGTAGGCTAAGTAAATACACAATAAAGTATTTAGATTCTTCTTTACAGTAGTACAATGAGCTTTCCTTAGTATGTGCCATTTCTGTGTCTGTAGCTGTAAACGCTAATGAGAAAGAGAGAGGGGGGGCAAGGTGGAGGCTGGGGGTGGGGCCTTGACCAACTGCCACTTTGCTTGTTTGAAAGCCAGGATGTCTCTCTCTCATGGGTGGGCCAAATTCTCTGGGCAAGCAAAGCAGAGAAAGGGGAGGTAACCTTGCAACTTATGACCTCATAAGGAGCAATATTCCAGATTGGCCCATTTGAGCTTTCATTTTCTCAAAGGCAGTGCAGGATACCCATGGCTCGGTTTACACCTATTGCCATTTCTAGCCACTGGGGGACCATAGGCAGGCTGGGGGAATGCATAATGATATTAAACATGCCATGGGAGCTTTTAGCTGCTTTAGCTCAAGAAACCAGAGAATCTTCTCAACCCCATGACATAACACTTCACCCTTCAGTTTAGAGTTCAGAGCACTTCCAATAAAAAATCATCAAAATCATCACATTTGGAGGTACATTTTTGACTATGGACCGGAAGTGAATGAAAATGTGTAATCTGAAAAGTAACTTAAGCTGTCAAACAAATGCATTGAAGTAAGATTTGGTGGAATAGAAGTATAAAGTTGCATAAAATGGCAATAGGTACAAGTACCCATAGTCCACAGTACAGTACTGAAAATAAAGTAAATGAACTCATTCAAACACCATTCAAAGCAATAAGAAATGTGTGCACATACTGTATGTTATTGAGCATTTATGTTTACTCTGGAATTGGACTCACTGTGATAAATGTGTGTTGACTTGGTGACATAAACATAAACTGGTTTGTGGTTGTTTCAGGCCCAGAAGGTTATCATTTGGCTTTATATGGATGGTGTGAAGGAAGACGAATGATGCAAGGAAATAAACGTGAAAAGAAATTGGAAAATGCATTGGATCAGACTGCAATGGGTAAAATTCCAACCAAACTGGGGGACTGTTTGAAATTAGGGTCAACAGATGTCATTAACTTTCTCCACTAGAAAGGCTTATTCACTGCACCACAGTCAACAAATTAATTCTCATTTCTTCTTCTAATGACGTGTTTGTGACCTGCTGGGAGCCTGCAAGAACCGCTGATGGGTATGGGATATGTAGGATTAGTACACAAACTATATTTTGGTTCAGTTCTGTGATGTTGACACGGAAATTACCAAGTAATATTGTAAGCGATGAGCCTGGTGTGCTCAAATGGCTCTGGGTGTGCTGTCTACACAGATGAATTTATTGGCTGTCATGCTATTTGAGCAGGTTCTTCATGTCTAGTTGACCATTCGGATTGCCTTTTCGAATCTACTTATACTTTTTTGTTTTTGAGGATGCACAAGGTCTAAAGGACATTATCAAGCTATTAAGTTAGTTAACAATCTTAATAATGACTCAAAAAATTCGCTTTCCTATCAAATTTTTTTTTCTAACATTTGTAGATCTTAAAATATTTGTGGTGGTCTTAAAAAAGCATTCAATTTGACTTCAAAAATGGTGCAAGAACCCTGTGATTGGTCATCACATGACATTGCTAGCAACTCAGAAACTCAAACTTGAGCTTATTTTATTTTCTGGGAAAACAAACGTAAAATTGTATTCACATCAGGGTTGCCTTGCAAAACTGCACAAATATCAGCCATACCTTTACTTACTCCACTGTAAAAAGCATGGCAGAAAGGTGGCCCAGGAGCTACATTACTGTGGTATTTACACAGAGCAGACTCACTGACCTTCTCTCTGCTTGATAGAAAACCTCTGTGACATTCAGCTGCATTGATCAGATTATAGAAAAGTCAGTTGGACCAGCAAAAGTAAGTGATACCTTAACATTCAGTTAATTTAGACTGATAGTGGATACAAGAAATGCAGAGAGAGTGATTGGAAGATAGGGAGGAGGAAGATTATAGAAAGAAGAAAAGATGGAGCATAGGCTGCATGTGGGGTTGGCCATCAGGATTAGCCTGTTGATCACTGTTGCAGCCAGAGGAACCCTGGGGAGCAGCTGACCTTTGTGTGTGTGTGTGTGTGTGTGTGTGTGTGTGTGTGTATGTGTGTGCACCTGACTTGACCTTTCTTTTAAGGTCCATCTAGAGTGAGTGCTAGTTCTCTGGCAATTATATCAGCGGGCAGGAGTGCATAGCACTTTAGATGAGTTATGAAGGTCATCACAAACTTTTCTATTATGACATGTTTGCAATTTTACGATCACAATCCATTCAGTTTATCTTTACTTAAGTTTATTCAAGATCCTTTGGCCACTTGGGGCAGGAGAAACAAGTTGTGAACACAACATTGACATACCACCATCTTTTAGGAAACAGTTGCAAGGCACACATTCGGCATACACAGAGCAACAGTAGCATTCATGTAGAGTTGTGCTTCTGGCCACCTGGAAAAAGTCCAATGTTAGTTTGTTTTGCTTTCCATTAACTCGAGAAATATGTTTCTCTTTAGCAGGTAAATGCTTCATTGTGTAACCCTTTTGCCAAAAGCAGCTGCTACTGGAAACAATGCTAACGAGAGCAGTGAGAGTGAACCAAAACAGAATTTGTGGGGCGTTAAACCAAAACAAAGAGCTGAAAGATGCTAAAATGCTCTGTAGAGCCAAGAGCTGCAGAGCCAAGAGATATTTACTTAATCCAAGTTTGTTTTGTCTGTTTGTCAGCAAGATTACGGAAAGACTACTGGCCCAATAAACTTGGTGGAAGGGTGTAGCATGGGCTGGACTAGGGCTGGGTGAAATTGCTAAAAAAAAATCCCATAATTTTCCCCAAAAAATACGATTTACCATTTAAATCGATTTATTTCCCCCTACTTAAGATCCATCTGCAGATTGCAAAGAAATTTTTAAAACAAGTTGAACTTTATTTTGTTTTGACTCCTACACACACACTCACACACACATACATATAGACATGTATACCATTAACCCTCAAGTTGTCCTCGGGTCAAACTGACCCGTTTTCCTATATCAATGTTCTTTTTAAACTACCCAATTGTAATTACCCCAAATAACACAATTGATTCCACACAACGCTCTTTGGGGTGATTTTGGTGGGTAATTTTGTGGTGTCTTATTCAATTTCATAGCATTTATAAAAAAAGTGGTTTTGCAGTAGTATTGTAGAATTATTGATCAACATACTTTCCTTTAATTTTTGTCTAAATAATTACTACTTTCTGCTTTTATAACTCAAATATTAGGTATAAAATTTCCTATAAATGAGGTTTATTGACTATAAATTCCAAAAATAACTGAAAATTAAAGTTAATAAGTGTTACATAATGTTGAAAACGTCAAAAAAGGATACAAACATGGGAAAAAAGTGTCAAAAGTGTTAGAAAAAGGAAAAAAACTTAAGAAAAAGCAACAAAAACGTCAACAAAATTGTTGATTTTAAATTTTGACGGGAAGACAACACAAGGGTTAAGATTATTCATGCCAATTGTGTGGAAATATATATTTGTTTTTTTCCCTACCATTGTTATGTGGGGGACGGTCCTGCCCCCTGAAAGAATGGCAGAATTATATAATTATGCAACATATTCAACAAATTATATACTTATGCTATATATTCAACAACATAAAGGATGCGTGAGACAAAGCTGTTTTCACGCATGAGTAGTGATTGTAGTGAAAACAGGCAGAGGTGGATTTTTTTATTTTTTTATTACCTGCTTCATGTAGTTCTACTTGAACATAGGGTTAGTTTCAGAAAATATGACAGAAAATTAGTTTTATAAGTCTTACCTACTGCACCTTTAACTACACATTCAAGTTAATCAATAAAATCAATGTATCGCCCAGCCCTATTCCTAACTATTCTAAAGTCATTTACTTTGCAAGTTAGGGCATGGCCTTGGTGTGAGTGTCCTTCTAGTTCTCTACAGGCCCTTCACTTGGAACGACCCCACTCAAACAAGTAGTTCATTGTTAATATAACTATAATGTATGTAGCAGCTTTAAGTAAGCTGTTCATTTGTATACTCACAAATCAGTCTATGAAAACTACTTCTGAGAGGGCTCTCTGATCTTGTATTAACACACCGCTCACCCCATAAATATGATTCATGATAGTTTTGATACAGTTATACCGTGTACCTAACCTGTTTAAATAAGTCATGATGATCATGCCTAGGCCTGCATAGTATGTTTATTCATCAAGTGTACACAGCGAATTTTCAACCATCCTAAAAGGTTCATGTTCCCTGTACGGCTACATTAACTCACAAAAAGCTTGTGTTTAAATATGTGATAACATAAATATTATGCTTTAATGCCAAACATGCATGATTTAAAAATGTTAACACTGTGATCTAAGTCCTGTTGCACACTGCTCACTACTACAAACAAAACATTAATCTTTTTGAAAGCTGACACACTGGAAACAAAGTGTGTTTGTTGCCAAGTTTGTTACCAAGTAAGCCATGCAGTGTCATTACAGCAAGAGTCCCACGGGGGAGAGAGTCAGCCAGGCTATCAGACATGCTATTACTGGAAATGTGGCTAAATATTTTGCTCTCCCAGGCCCTCAGTGGTAATTGGTGTTTAAGCTGAAAACACAGAATAAAATCAAAGGCAAGATACAGGCTACTAAGAGTTTCCATATGGGCAAAGCTCTCACAATGAATTTAAGTCACCTCACTTTTTCAGGCGTTCATGTTGGGAAGAGAGTGAGGGTGGATGTTCAGAATGGTGGAGTGATGCAGAGTGACAGAAAAAGAGAAGCAAAAGAAGAATTAATTATTTTCCAGTCCCGTCTGTTGAACAGCTGATAAGAGAGATCAATACCAGTGGAGATGCTCATCAAAATCCTGCATGCGTTGTGTGTGGTGCTCTTCCTCTGGGCATGTGATGAGCCTGGAATTAGATGAAGCAAAATAAAGAATTTATTAGAGAGAAAAACAACCTACTGGGCACAAAGGCAGACACAGAAAACAAAAAGATGAATGGAGTAACAGAGTATCAGATAAAATGTGGCGCTTGAGCTTATAACAGCAGAGAGGAAAATCATTTTCTCACAAATCCACTAATTTGTAAGAAGAGATTTTCCTAATTAGACAGATGCATGCTGGTCTAAGTATGCTAATGCTTGGGTTTGATTTTCATCAGTTGCTGCAGAAACCCTACTCCACCACAGTTAATGAGAATGACACAAGCAAAAAAGACTGTTAGCTGTCTAGACGAGAAGGCAGCGAAGCAGAATGCAAAGAAATACAGGTCAGAGCCGGAGACAAATAGAATTTCCCTTCTGTGCTTTACACTTGTCATTATGATTACATATGGGACATGGCGAGAAGTGATAGAGATCCAATCAGTTTACAGATGTTTGGCAATGGGACTACATCAACTGGTGCAGCTGAGAAACAACAGGACCCAGAGGGCTTGTTATAGCTAAGAATGTATTTCAGCTGTAACTCTCAATGTAGTGACCCGTTCTAAAGTGTCTGCGATAAAGTCACGCTTCTCTGTGCATTCTTTTTGCTTTTTACACACAGACCAAATGAGGCAGTGGTTGGGATGTTTTGGACTGGAAGGCAGTGATCCGACAGCCACAGTGAGCGAGGAGATGGGAGCTGCAGAAGGCAATTTCAACTTTGTCCTTATCTACCTTCACACCTGGATGCATATGCACGGCAACACTGCTCCCAAGACATGGGTTGGTTCTGACTGGGAACACCTGACTCACCAGAATTTGTGACATAGTGAGCAGAGCAAGTAAAATTCAGGCCAGGTTTAGCCATAAAAAAATGTTCAGCATGCAGCAGTGTTACAAGATGTTTTTTTTTTTCATTTTTAATAAAGACTAATTTCTTTGTATTTGTCTTTATTGGTAGAATCTTGTAATACAACAGCCACTGTAGCCAAGCGTACTGTTTCACACATACAGTTACTGGGAATGCTCACACATAATTTAGCAGTAGCACAACAAAAGAGTCATAAAGCCAACAAACTCGCTCAGTGATATTTATCTAAAGGGATATGAAGTTTAGACTCCCTTTATGACTCCCTTTACTCACTCATTCATTCTCACCTCCCGCTGCCTCTCTCTCTGCAGCTATAGTAGTCCAACCAGATCTTGCTACGATCTCTCTTAGTCAATCATATACTTGAAATATAAAATCTTTTGTACTCTGCTGCTGTCGGTTGTCATTTCAGTACAAACGGATGTGACCCCCCTCCACCCCTTTACCTCCAGTCTTCATCATATCATTGCCCAGTCCTGCACCACATTCCATCATACAGGTCTTCAGCAACTCTCTTCACCACCACCACCACTGTCTAGACCCCAGTGGGAAACATCCTGATCCAATCACAGCATCACTACCTCCATAGTTTCGCTTTGCCAGACCTTCCTCCACAGCGCTGCGATAGAGGGTCTGGTTAGTCCCCACAGCTTTCTGGGATGGGAGAAAAACGCGCTCTGGTTTATTGGCCTTTCTTTAAAATAATCGCAATTGTCTTGGGAGGTGCTAAGTGACAAGCAGAGCTACGGCCATGACTGTCAGCTGAAGTCTTGAGGACCCACAAGATCTTGCAAATTCATGTAGAATAGAACCACAAAACCAACAACAGTTTGTTTCCATCCAGAAGAGTAGAGAGGAAACAACTCTGTGCTGTGCTTTCAAGGTGTAGTGCAGGGAAATATGATCCGCCGTGAGCACGCTCTATTTTATTTTGAAAATTAACCGGATGCTTTATTTTGTTTCTGTGCTCAACTTCCTGTCCCGCACTCTCTGCCATGTGCTGAATTGCTGCGGAGCTCTCCGGCATCAGGCAAAAAAATATAAGCTCTGCATATCTGCTGCAGAGGGCTGCTGATCGTAGGAGCTTGGGCGGAGTCAAGACACAGCCGTTCCGCAGTCAGTGGAATAGCTACAGGTCATACCATACCAAGTAAGGTTATGGCTGAAATGGGCGTTACTGTATTGAACTGGGCAAGCAGAGGATAAACTGGGCTGGTGCTGTCCAGAGCTCAGCCACAGCACATTGGCCTAACCACTTCTATGTCACCGGGGAAGTTAACTTACCACATCAATGCATTTGTTTTTACACATTTCTTTATCTTAATAATTAAAACAATGATTAAAACGATTAAAACGTTTACTGCTTAGCTAACATAGTCCTAAATGAGGTGATTATGAACATCAGAACTTTCACATGGTGTCCTTCCAAGCTACATAGATCATCAATCTCTCAGTCTAGGTGGTGGTAATGTATACCTTAATGCTGGTTGTCACCCACCATAACTGCAAGTGTCAGTCAGACAGCACAGATGGAAGAGAGTGATGGATGGATGGCAAGGTGAGGAGAAAAACAGGTCAGGAACTGACAGGTTTAATAACAGAAGGTCAATTGCTGTGATATTCTGCTAAAAACATTTAATTTATACCAAATTAATACTGTAACTTTAACTCAAGATAGTCTGTGACATCTATCAACCCTGAACCCCCACACACACACACACACACACACACACACACATAACAAATCCCAATTTAACCCCTGCAGGCAACGATACATGTTATTGCTTATTAATTACACCTTTCAATAGTAAAAGGAAGATTGTGATATTGATCAAAAGTTACAGTCATACTTCATGGTATTGGATTGGATACTTCTACTCGTTGTTGGCTCTTGTTACCCATCTCAACTGTTCCTACTCATTTTCATAGTGCCACAGTGACAGCTCATTCATTCATAATTCCCACCTGCCCCAGCTGTAACATCATTCTTCCCTCCATCTCACTCACACCTGTTCCCTATCCCCTCATTACCCATGCAGTACATAAGCCCACTTCACTCAGTTGCCGTTACATTGTCTATTGTACTTCCCTGGATGTTTTGCTTGCCTGTTTTTCGTTCCCCTGCCTACCCTTGTCTAACCACAGCTCTGTTTTGTTTGCCACAGATTTGGTTTTCCTGCTTGTTGCCGACCTCAGCCTGCCAATCAGCCTATGCATTAGTGCCTCCCCCGCCAACAAGCTATTTTATATGTATTTCTGGCAACTTCTCTGATTCTGCACCTATCTGTCTTGTGAGCCATGCATCATCACTGTTTACTGAGTTCAGACAATTTATATGTATTCTATAAACATTGGACAAAATCAATGGGCTGAGGAAGATTGTGTGATACAGACCGAAAGCTCCAAAACAGTTTCTAAAGGGACGTTAAGGTGAGATTGTTTGGAAAAGTGCTGTTTGAAGTTTACGCATGAACTTTGAATCTCCTCTTTTAGCTACCATGATCCGAACAATGGGAACAACTACAATTCCATCTGCTGAAGAAGACCTAGTGATATGCTCAAAAGCTCCAGGACAGGCACTAAATGGATCTTAAGGTGAGAATATATTGTCAATCAATCACCTGTTTTTTTCTTGATGGTCCAGGATGTTTTACATGTATACCAAGGTTTCTATTGTATTCTTAAACTTGAGATACATTGTATTCTATTTGATCACTTACTCAAGGTATTATTGTCTAAGGTTTCTGTGATTTGACTTCTCCTTTGATTGCTTTTGCAACCCTTGCTTGAGAATTATGTTTTTGTTTCGTGAGTTTGATGGGTCCAAAATGTTGTTTTCTTATTGCTGACCATGTTTACTGCCTTCTTTTGTATGCCCTAATTCTTCCAAACACAGTATTGTAGTCCTAGTAATATTTTAAAAACGCAACCAAGTGAGAAATAAGCACACACAGTACAATAATAGAAAGAACTAAGAGGATATGGTGGTGGTTTTTGTTAAAAGAAAAATCACCTGAACACCTTTTATGTTTTTATATTAAAAATGTATCAGTCTGTATCAACCCCATTGTGCCATATAAGAACTCCAAAAACATGTTGGGATCTTCACTCACACAGCAAAATGTCTTGAATTCATTTGGAAAATGTGCTAAAAAAATGTATTCCAACATTTCCCAGCAGCCTCTCTGACCGGTTAAGGTACACTGACTTCGCCAGTGTTAGTGCTTAACACATCCAAATTAATCTAACAGTGCACGTCCAGCCATGCTCCGTTATGTCTCTGTCCCTGTCAGCCTCTGGGGCAGAAAATGGAGGTCAAAGCCAAATAGGATAGGGTCCTTGGCAGGGAATTTAATGGCAGGTGCAGTAAGCATGTCTTAACTTAGCTCACCCTGCTATGAGACTTTGAATATTGCATCCTTGCATTTCATTTCACTCTGTCTTCATGACAACACGCAGGGCAGTTTTGCAGGGATATAAGAGAGGTCAGAGTAAGCAGATTCACTCTGAATGTCACATGTCAAACTTGCTTGTCAGCTAGGTTTTAGGAATGAGTTTGCTCAGTCACAATTCCTGCAGAAATCTGTTTTGATTAATGTCTTTGTCTCAACAGAGGCACATTTGCAGTGTTCGCAAGTCTAAACCACGAGGGGCGTATTTCATCACCCTGTGTGTTTCTGTTGGCAGATGAACACAGTTAGATATCTTAAACTGATTATAAACCTATAGTGAGACGCTGCGAGTTTCCAAAACAGTCATTCTGAAACTAGCTGTTGCCACTATTTCAACATCCGCAACTATTTGTTTGTAACTTGGGGGTAATGAAATATTTTCACATGAAATGATGTGCCACATGAGTTACTTATAGATTTGTGAATACACCTGAATTGTCACTACACAACTCTTTGTTGAGGTAGCCTCTGTAGCCTAAACTACTAGCCTATACTAAGCTACATGTTAGCTGAATATCAGACCATGAAAAATATATTAAATATATACAGTATATATATATATAAATATACAGTATATTTTTAAGGTTCACATTAAAAATTACTATCACTTAAAATCAAAATTGCTCCATTTTCTTTGGGGTATTATCCAATATGTTGGGAGGAACCTTAGATGAGTATGTAGAAGTCACAGCTGGTATTTGGGCTGTGAGTGCCCAGGAATAATAATAGTTATAGGTAGCAAGGTTTTTCGAAACTTCTGTTGGGAATCTGATACATTTTATAATGGGAGAACACTGAACAATGCCTCTTTCATCTGTTTAAATTATTATCATAAATCTGTACATAAATTGTTACACTGTTTTCCTTCCTGAAGATGTATCTGCGTAAACCAACCTTGAACTAATCTTCCTTTCCTCTTGTGCCCCTTGCTTATCTATCTACTATGATGTCATTACAGTAAATGGAATGATGGCTAGAAAATATACAGTATATATCCTTGTGTATAGAGCTATAGAGTGAATGAAGAGACTTGTGAAAAAAACAGTCAATCAGAGGAATACAAATATTTCAGTATGTATCAGATTGCTCCATGGGGGTTATGTCCTAAAGCACCAAAAATAAAAAAACACTACTCCACGGGAAGGTGCCATATTGCTGGATCAATTAGAGCTACTTCACCATCTGTGTTAGCTTGACTTGTGCGACGGTATGAGACGCTGAGGGGAAAAGCGGTGTTTGGGAATGAGAAGGGCTACACAACCAGCACAACCTGAACACTGTTATTGGCTGTGGGTCTCACACACACACGTGGGGCACAAAGGCTCTTGGGTCTTCAGAAGTCTCTTCATTCACTCTATAGCTCTCTACACTATGTACATAAACGTCCAGCACTCACAAAATAAGAAGAAAAGAGAAAATATAGGCAGGGGGCAGAGTCTTTGCAGATACAGACACCACCACACACTGTAGAGGGATTGCTTTTGTCTAGTTAAGTCAATACATTGTTTTTTTTTTAGGAAAATCCTACATAATATACCTTGTAAGATCTCTATGTTATGCTAAAGCTGCTGTGATAGCAGTTGCACATGTGCCACGGTCCAATTGGTCAATCAGGACAGATGGCATACAACTTTTCTCATTTAAGGTGGTTTATTATAGCTGGAATAATAAAACAAAAAGATTACATGACACACATCGATGTGGGCCACCCTTCTTCACCCTGGGGCTCCGTAGAATGGCCCCTTTTCCCCTAAATCAGTTAATATACGATTCTACGCGACCATAGTCTTCTCCCCTTGGTTGGCTGGGGCCAATTAGGAAATAAAACACAACCAATCAAAATTTAACTAAATATTATATATATATATATATATATTAAAGGTTAGTTTGAGAAAGAGCAGGTGGATGCAAATAGCTTATTTGGTCCTGCCCCTATCTTACTACTTATTGGATATGCAAATACAACATACAATTTTTCAGGTCTTGCAACAACAACAACAATACAACAACATATAACTATACCTTTGCATTTTCTGTATTGATCAAGTGATGTTTTCTTTAATTTTGAACTGAATGATATTATGGCTCTGTCTGATGTCATTGTTCAGTCTATTCCAAAAGGTCAGCCTACAAACTGAAATAGACATGTTTTTAACAGTAGTTAGCACAAGAGTTTGTTTGAACATACAATGTTCTCTTAGATGATAACCCCCATCTTTTTCTTTAAAGGTGCCCTGCCACACGTATTTCCTTACTTTGTGGTAATGTATGAAGTTCTACCACGGAGTCTGTAACATTTTTTTTGTGGAAAAAAGGCCTTGGTTACCTTGTTTCAAGCCATTCTAGCGTGGTATAGAAAGCCTGCAGGGGGACTCGGCTAGATTTGTGCCAGTTCTCATTCATAATCAACAAGCTAAGCTGCTTGACTCTGATTGGCTAACAGCTAGCCAATGAGAGCCTGGCTATCAGCATCCTTTATCCAGCACAACTGGGTGAGCTCATGAATAGTAATGAGCTCAGGCAACATGACATCAGACTGACCAGCTGACCAGTGATTGGCCTGATTTCTCCGCTTATTTCTTTTCAGTGGCAGAGCTGACAGAGAAGCTAGCAGTTTATTTTCAAATTCACAATATAACACAAACACATATGGATATTTGTGTGGCAGAGCACCTTTAAACATTGTGCCTAGTTATTTACTTTAACTTTAAACATAAACTGTGCTGTTTCTAATGTAATAATGTCCATAGATTTCAGCAAATGTGAGATGAGTAGTGTGCTCATAATACCCGCTGTGATTTATTGCAAAGAGCACCTAATCAAGCACACTCACACATATGTAACATGAGCACAGTTACACCTTTTTCTTACCCACACCCACATTTCCTAAAAACATGTAACTTCTTAGTAATGCCATTATCATATTAAAGCACTTTAGGATGTTATCTTTAATTATTTCTTTACATATGCTAAAGAAAATATGAAAACAAGAACTTGTGATTCCCTGATATGTTTGAAAAAAATAATATTGTTTTAAGTTTTATGGCATACAGAAAAGCCTCTTAACTATACATTACCTAATGGACCATAATGTGTATTATTAATGGTGGACATTATCTGTCTCATTAATACCATCCATTAGATTATTGCTACAGATTTGGCTAACTTTGAAGATGTTTGGCATCAGAGCATAATGAAATTAACCTTTTGGCTCTCTCTCTCTCTCTCTCTCTCTCTCTCTCTCTCTCTCTCTCTCTCTCTCTCTCTCTCTCCACTGCCCCATCTCGTCACTATTTGTCACCATCCTCCCTCCGTCTGCTCCCTCTGCCAGTGTCTGCTTTGTCCTTGGCTGTGTCGCCCACATCCAGCTGTCTGTCTTTGCCTTCTCGAAGACACAAAATGACCATCTTCATGTAGAAAACACTAGTTGGTTGATTATGCGTCTGCCTTGTTTCCCCCTCTGCCGTTGTTGTTTTAATCAAAGATTCCAGACTCTTCATGATTGACTGCATTGGGATATTTCGTGTCAATATTCATGAATTGCAATGGCAACCCCCATAACCATGACATATCACTGCAGTTATACCGCACTATTTCCAATTTAGGGTTTCTTCTCTGTATCAATCCCTAAACATTTTGAAATCATTATTGTCACTATTATGTGGGGGCTTCCTTGTTTACCTTTTTTTTTTATATAAATGAGACTATATAATGCACAGGCATTAACACTCTAATATTATTACTGTCTTGCACAACAGCCTGCAATTAAAATGTTCTTTCTTTAGACATGGATGCCACATTATAGACCGTTGTGTTGTTTTTGAAATAATCTTTAGTAACCATAACTAACTTCTACTCCGTCTGGTTTAAAAGGTGTGTTGCCTATCTATATTTCTACATCCTGCCAATATGCCGCTTGTGCTGGCAGGTCAGATCTGATAAGGGTCCAATGAGAGGAAAGAGGAAAAGAAAGAGCGCGTTTGGAGACGGGAAGCTGCGTGGTGCGCACCTCCCCTCTCCATAGCGCAGAGAGCCTCCTCTCGCTTTACGGAGCCTGCTTGCAATTCCTGCTCTCCATGCCAGAGCGTGCAGCTGTCTCCGTTGCGTCCCACTGCCGTTGTTGTGGGAAACCTTCGCCCCGCGTGACGAACCATGGGCAGACTGTTTTCCCCTTGAAGTTTCAACGCGAAACTGAAGGATATCGCAACTTTGGAACAATTTGCAACACAGATCGGTCGCTTATTGAAGACAGCTCGTAATCTCCCGTCGGCGTGTTGACTAAAATCTTTGCAACTGTGAAGGCTATAGGAATGTGGAATACAGGTCTATCTCAGCGGTGAGTGTTGTAATTCGCTTATAATTACTCTCTCTCTCTCTCTCTCTCTCTCTCTCTCTCTGTGTGTGTGTGTGTGTGTGTGTGTGTCAAGTGTTCGTTAGACTGCACGTAGGCTTTCCTCAAAATTAAGTTTGGAGCTTAAACGTCGAGTCTGTGCATGACTGGTTTTGAATGCAAACGTCATTTACATGGAACCCAAACAACTATAGAAGATAGCAACAGATCACAGCAATATTTCACCTATACTTGTGTGTCTATGTCTGCACCTTAATACCAAATAAAATCTCAAACATGAAACGTGTCCTCATGTGTCCATCCCTCCCATGCAGTAAAAGGACCTGCCTGTGCCCCTGACACCATGACCACAGACCTGAACTTGACCTCCCTGCTGAATGTAACAGATCTCCACAATCACACGAGAGGATGTTCGCTCACCAGGACCGGCTTCCAGTTCTACTACCTGCCCACTGTTTACATCATGGTCTTCATCACAGGGCTGGTGGGCAACAGTCTAGCCATATGGATGTTTGTGTGCCACATGAGACCGTGGAGCAGCATCTCCGTCTACATGTTCAACCTGGCTCTGGCTGACTTCTGCTACGTCCTCTCTCTGCCCTTCCTCATCTTCTACTACTTCAACAAAACAGATTGGATATTCGGGGATGTTCTGTGCCGACTGCAGCGTTTCATATTCCATGTGAATCTTTATGGTAGTATTCTGTTTCTGACCTGCATCAGTGTTCACAGGTACACCGGGGTTGTGCACCCGCTCAAGTCTCTGGGCAGACTGAAGAAGAAAAATGCGGTTATTACCAGTGCGTTGGTGTGGGTGGTGGTTATTATAGCTATCTCCCCCATCCTGTATTATTCCAGGACTGGCTTAAAGCGAAATGCGACCACTTGTTATGACACCACCACTGAGGATGAGTTACCTGGTTATTTTATCTACAGCATGACTTTGACTGTGTTTGGGTTCTGCATCCCCTTCATTATCATATTCTGTTGCTATGGCATGATCGTCAAAGCGTTGATCTGCAATGATATGAACAACGCGCACTTGCGGCAGAAATCAATCCACCTGGTTATCATCGTGCTCGCCGTCTTCGCCGTCTCCTACCTGCCTTTCCACGTGATGAAGAACCTCAACATGAGGGCCAGGCTGTACTTCCAGGGCCCTGACATGTGTGATTTTAACAACCGTGTCTACGCCACTTACCAAGTGACACGGGGGCTGGCTAGCCTCAATAGCTGTGTGGATCCTATTCTTTACTTCCTGGCTGGAGATACTTTCAGGAGGAAGCTGTCACGGGCCACTAAAAAGCCCTCCAGGAAGGGGGACAATGTCCTGCAGTCCAAGAGCGAGGAGACGGCTCTCAACAGCCTGGCGGAGTATGTGGAGAATGGGGACCGTAGGCTGTGACAAGGCTCCTCCGTGTGCCTGAGTCATGGGGTGTGGATCTCTATTAGCTTTAGAAACCATGATGGACTTTGTACTTAATAAGTAAATGCACTGTGTGGGATTGAACGCTGTGTGTTAAACTTAATGGCACATGGTTTATGGATTTGTAGGATAAATACTCCATTTAACTCTGTGATAACCATCGCTTTCCTGCAGCCTGTCCATGTTGATAAGCTATTGTACTGTATTGTCCTGTACACGTATTGTACTCTGAATGTTCTAGACATCATTCTTATTGAGTAGTCGGTTACACTTTGAACAAAATGAGTATGATAATCATGCAAGCTGGGGTAAATAGCTCTCCCGTTCGAGCTGTAATGTTCCGTTAATCAATTTGTTCTGAAGAAATAGGAGTGAGAACGGATTGCACCTCCTCACGCCACCGAGCTGATGCTTCATCAATAGCTATTAAACAGGTGGGAGCTTGTGATTAAGGACGTGTACCTGCGATGGATTTTAGAGGAAAAGGTAAATGCACTGAACCTGCAAATACTGCATGGATGTGCCGTGCAGACATTGTAATGCACTATGACTGGGGACTTTGCTCAGAGGGGCCACCAATCACTCATCATTTCTGTGTCCGTCTATCACTGGCTTGGCGAGGAATGTGTTTGACTAGTTTTTCATTCTGACAGCTCTGAGGTTAAGGTCTGCAACGGCTCTGTTACCACACTTTTCTCTCCTTGTTAACGTATTCCTCACTGAAAAAAAGAGATGGTAATACATTACAGTATTGTGTGTATGTAATACTCTAATGAATGTTCATTTTGACGTGTGCTGTACAGAATGTTGTGACGTTCCAAGTTAGTTTGTGTTGTTGACTGTTGTTCAAATCAGTGTCACTAATCCAGACATTTAGTGCATGAGTCCAGTATTAAAGACCATCAGTAAAATGCTGACTAACTGCAGCAGGTTCTACCTATTCTAGTGTTTATTGCAACTAAGGGAATGCATAATGTCTTTTTAATAAGCGTAATAGACACACACTCTCAATCACCTGATTTGTCACTACCAACACATTGAAGATTTTTGTATGAGATACCTCAAAGTAAATACTGCACTGTGTCCGTGTTTTGACAGATGATCATTTCTCTTTTGCATCTGTTGTAATTACTCTGGAGAAATAATCGTGGCGCTCTCTGTGTACCCTGTAGTACGTAGGTGTTTGATGTAATACCTTTGCAAATCTGTAATGGGGTCAGCTATTGTCAAGAAAGGAAGTGAATCACCTGTACAGGGTATTTGGGGCCATGTGTATCTTTGTCATTAAATTTTTATATTTATAACATGCCAGACAATGTAGTAGGACTCACATAACTGAGATGTGATTTATAGCACTGATGTCTCCTAGTTTGCGCCAGCTATACGTGCTCTTAGCTAAATGTGTGTTACTGTTAGAGTAGTAAATACGCATTTGGTTGTGGAGACATTAGTGCAGAGTTTTGTCCTCTCACTGCTCCTCCTCCTCTTTCTCCACGCTCCTGTTGACTTTACATTTCAACACAGCCAGGCGGAAGCGAGGGTACGAGGGAGGAATAAAGAGTGGCACCTTTTTCTCCTGGCTTACCCTAAGACAGCTTTTGTGTCTGTCACAATGGTGTTGGGTTATTGATGCAGACAGGGTTGTGAGGCTGTCTCCAGGACCCCAGGGCTCCGCGGTGTTGTTGGCACAGGAAACCGACCTACCCTCTTCCTCCAAACAGCGCACATGAATACAAACGGCTTTTGATTTCCTGGCTTTGAGGTACAAACTGCAAAGCTGGACTTGGCAAATGTGTGTGTGTGTGTGTGTGTGTGTGTGTGTGCGTGCATGCGTGTGTGTATCTGTGCGTCTCTGTGTTAGAGAGCCAGAAGGCAGTGGAGACCTTATTTGAGTAGGTGGCTGTTTCCGCTGTCATTTCTGTTTGTTGTTGCATTATGAAAAGAAGGCACTATGACATACACATTGGTCACAGGAATAGGAATATGTATGTATATCTGTTTATTTGTAGAATATATACCCTCTGTCTATGTACACGTAATTAGATGAAAGGAAGGTTGAATTTAGCCAGCACCAACTCTTGAGCCAATGTCAGTCCTTTTGAGCCTAAGTGTCAAATCTTAGATTGCAGAAAGTTGGGATGCTTGCCAGTATCTCCTCCCTCCCTTGTCACTCACATCCTCCTCTCTTCATTGTGAATCTAGAATTAGAAAAAAAGCCTTTCCTTCACTGCATTTTATCACCTTCAGGGGACTACTATTTGAATAAGTGTTGGGAGGAGACCGACAGAAAAGTCCAGTGTGAAGAGTTATGGCAGAACAAAGTTTTTCCCCAGGACAGTGTTGGTGGAAGGGGGTCCACAGGGTAATCACAGTCAGGACAGCTAAAGTAAAATACTGAGCTTTGTTGTTGCAGATTTACAGTGGGAGCTAGCACAATCACATTACAAACCACAGCTTGAGCCGCAAACTACTGTGGACCAAACATGAAGCAAAAAACTGTGAGCATTTAGTCTTTGTTGAGTAACCCATGATGCAGACACACATGCAACAGCAACATTTAGTGCATCCATTTTAATGTCTTATTGTAATAGAGTATTTTTATATTGTGATCTTGCTGCTTTCACTTAAGTAATGGGCCTAAATACCTCTTCCACCATTGGGCGTAACATATATAAGTAAATATAAAATGGATTTATATAGCACTTAAAAGCAATAAAACATTCAACATTAAATACTAAACAGGAAGCATTTTAATAAATACAAGAGTAACTGAATGTAAATAAATACATTCTGAAACAACATCCACATATAAGCAGAACATAAAGTATTTGTGATTCTGAACATATGGTAAGAAAAGGAAAATATAAGGAAAAGGAAATATTAGTGAGTACTGAGTATGTGTGTATTTTTTTATTTTTTATTGGCTAAGCTAATAATGGCAATCCTTTGTGTTTGTAGGTCTGCATCCACAACACTGCCAATATTAAAATATATATATATATATATATATATATATATATATATATATATATATATATATATATATATATATATATTCTATAGGTGAGTGTGTGTATATATATATATATATATATATATATATATATATATATATATATATATATATATATATATGTGTGTGTGTGTGTGTATATGTGTGTGTATGTAAATGTACAGTACAGTATGTATGTAAATCATAGCTAGGCTTGTGGCCTAGTAAGGCTATCTCCTCACCCTCAGGGACACTCGCCATTAACAGGCACACACCTGGAAACCATTTCCTCATTAAGAGGCTATATATAGGGAGCACGCAGGCTCTCTTTGTGCATTGTGGTCCAGTGTGGCTATTCCCCTGGACTGTCCAGTATGTGTCAATGTGTTAACTTTTGTGAGAACTTTTTAAGCACTTTGATTGATTTGGTTTACTGTCTTTACAGGCATAGTAATTTAAGCCAAGTACGGATCACGTTCACACCACAAACTAACCGCTCCAGAGTTCGATTGAAAGCGTACTGAGACTACCTCTTCAAACAGGTCTCGGTACGCCTGTTTGGTCTGATTTTGGTGCGCACCAGAATTTGATTTCCGCTTTCTCACCTAGCCAAACGAACCGCACCAGCGGGGCAAACAATCTCTAGTTCGATTCACCGAATGAAAGGCTGTTTGTGTGAAAATGCCCTTGTTGTGTGTTTTTGTTGTGTAGTTTGCTGTGGTTAAGGGGCAGCGCACAAGTGGGCATGTGGTGGTGTCCAAGCACCTGGTAACAGATATTAACAATTTTTGCCTTCTTGTTTTTTCCTTCGACATCCCTGGCATTGTTGGCATTATTGTGGGTAACCTATGGCAATATTTGATTAGTTATTGATGGAATCCACCATTTGCTGTATATAGATAGATACTACCGCGTGAAATGACTTCATGTTGTCAGACATACTGTAGGCTACATGTTCAGGCGTTAAATTGAAAACTAGCCTTGATCACTTGTACGGACAAGTGAAAACCAAACGAAAGCCACTCTCCTTACTTTACTTTGAAGATAGTGACAGCATAACAATGAACGGACACATTATAGACTCTATGGGTTGCTGTAAAGTCCTGTTTGGGCTTCTGCCAGTAACAACAGTATGATACTAGCTTTGTGTACAGTATAGGACGTGCAAGGATTAGATGGGACTGGAAGAACAAGCAGGAGAGGGTGTGTGTGAGAGAGAGCACAGGCTGTCATTTTTCGGCTGTCATACGCTTTATGATCAATATCTCTGCAGCCACTCCCGTCTTGCTTCTTGTTGATTTTCTGCCACTTCTTGGCGTCCTCATAGATCAACTTGAACGATTGGCTTACTGACTGACATCCACAAACCTATGTCTTTGATTTCATTCAAAAAGCAGGTCAAACTGCTTGATGGGATCATTGTTGGACCTGAGAAGATGTCTCAAAGTAGTTTACCTTGGTTGGTTTGACCAAAATGTATGTTCCATGCAATAAACTGTATATAATAATAATAATACTAATACTAATAATAATAATAATAATAATAATAATAATAATCATGTATACTTTTTATTATTATTAGTCTCGCAAGGGGAAATTACAATTTTACACTCTGTTATTATTATACACATTACTCACATGCCTGAATTACGCATTACATGTATATGCATTTTGTAAAGGAAAAACGTTTTTCCCGTTTTGCCCTTAAACATCAGAGGTTTGGCTAATAGATCAACACGGCTGGGTGAAGCGTTGTCAGACAGAGCCTAGATGTGCTGGCCTGTCTGATAAAAGTTATGAGATATAGCATGTGGAGTTTTGAAATAAGCTGAGGTCAAATAAAAGGGTGCCTGCTGCTTGAGAAGATAGGAAAGGGACAAGATAAGGCATGGTGTAAGAACAAAAAGCTGAGAACTACGCCTATATTAAATGTGCTGTAGGCATATACAAAAAGCTGCTAGAGAAAAGAAGCGTAGAGCTAAAAATAAAAGGGCACATGCTGTTCAGTGCAGTATCCATACACAATATACAGGGGTTGGAGAAGGATGACAGAGGGAGGAAGGAAAATAGATCAAGGTCATAGTAATAAAACAGAGAGAACAAACAAGCCCTTAATGTAGTGACTACCCTGACATCTAATTGTGGGCTGATATTTAAGGTTATACCAAAATAGGCTATATATCTTTATTGGGGAAAACTAAGCAATTTTTTTTAAATCAGACATTTACCAGCCCCATATAGCCTGAATGCAATGGTCCCATTTCATAAACACATTCCCAGACAATGCGACTGAGATTGGCAGTCAAATCAGGCTCCTTAGCTCAAATAGTCAACTATTCGGGATCACCCTTACAAGATATACGTTCTAAATATGAATGTATCCGAGACAGATGCGATGGAACTGCTGTATTACGCTACAGACACCTTTTTACGTCCACTTCAGGCACTTATTTAAAGCTTTAGTTCATAGTTTCTGTCTCCCCCACGACAATTCTGTCGGTGCATCCACATGATACAAGGGGCTTCACCCCCACCCCTACTACACGCAGTTGCTATGTAGCCAAGGAGGACACGGATGATTAAAAATGAAGAGGGTAATTATCATTCTGCATGCAAAAGTTGCCGGACAACATGGATTTCAAAACACAGCCATGCTAAAAAATACAAAGCGTTGTGTGGAGCTGATAGTCTCAATTAGCTTTGTATCAATTTGGCAATTGCTTGAATGTAACATAATGTTCATTATTATAAAAAAGCTAGCATTAACACTATATAACATATAACATATAAATTACGGCACAGGCTTCTGCATGTTCAACAATCTGGCCTTCATCTAATATCATCTGTGTGTGATCTAATATGTGGAGCTCTTTTTTTAGAATATGTCCAAATACATATTGAAATCAAAGTGAAATACAATACTTTACAAGACAAAGGGCCATCCACTGTAAAGCCAAAAAGAAAAAAATAATTAAGAGTTTCTAGAAATGTTTTTAATACTTTCTGAAACAAGATCCACCCAAAATTAAGTCACAGTAATATTAAAACCAAGGGCCTTACTGGAAGACCGTAGTGTGAAGACAACCGTAACATTGTTCAAAAAGTATGAAATGAGATTAGTTTCAAGCTTCTCTCTGCCTGCAGCATGTCTGCAAGTGGTGAAGAAACTACTGTAAAGGGTGATAAGCTATACACTCCACTGAGAGTCCAATTCTTTTATTAGCTGGCAACCCGTGAGTCTACCCTGCTGCAGGGTGGATGATGGCCTCTTAAGACCAAAGTTTATGTACCAGCAGATTACATCCACTGCTTCATATTCAGTGTCAGTGTGCGAGAGTTGGAGTAAGCTTGTGTATGAAAGAGAACGTGAGCTTTGCAGCAAGCGGTGTGGATGCATATATAGTTATATACAGCATGTGAAAAATAGAAATATTGAACAAACAAAGCCATATATGCCATCTAAGGAAGCAGAAAGGTCATCTTTTACCTTCACAGATTCACTCCTTACCACTCTTGGTTTGCTGTCATGCAGGTTCAGAGCTGTGTGTTGGGAAAGACATAAGCCTGTTTTCCAGCTCTGTGTCACGGCAGTGTGGGCAGTGTATGCAGATGAACGGTGTGTGACCTCCCTCTGTGGCCGCTGCACATGGAGCTCCCCGCTGAGCAGATCAGCGGAGGGCTGCATGGATTGAATCGCAATGTTTGGCCACACCAAGATGACACAGAGCTGGATTAAATCCAGCAAATTATCTGTTTAAGATCTGACTTGAATGGTGTTGATGAAACCACTTTCAAATTTAATTAAAATTTTTAATTAAAATTTAAATAAAAGATCTTAATGAAACCACAAGAAACTTTCGATTAAATGCCATATGTAATGGCTTTTGCATGACCCTGGAGGACAATCATCAGACTCTTGCTAGATTGCTTCCAAGACAATCAGTGTTCAAACTACTTTGTTATCTATTTTATTTATAACTACATAGTATCAATTTAAATAGTTATTACTTAAAAAAAAAACCTGCAGGTAATATTTATTGAGAACAGTCAAAAACTCAGCTAATCTGCCTCAAAAGGACTATGCGTGGGATTTGATTAAGATTTACCAAATGACCCATAAATGTTGCTAAATCCTGATTGGTACACAGCAGTAGCCTACATGACATCACTTATCTTCATCTGAGAACTCAGACTCAGAAATCTCAAAATAACCAAAGCTTTTCTAACTTTGGCAGAAACCTGTGTGTTCATGTAACTCACATAGTAAGAAGCTGAGTAAGAGCATACATTTTAGGGCGTTCAAAGGTATGACATGTAGGATTTTCTTAACAACTGTGTATATACTAAAACAAAAAGTAATAAAAAAGTAATCCCTCTCAATGACCATGTATGACCCACTAAGAAGTGAGGGGTGGTTATTATTATGTATCTGTAGAGACCCTGCCCTTTGCCTATGTATATACTCTTTTCTACCTTTTGAGTGTGCACAACAAACAGCCTTTGGGCCCTTTTGAGTGGGTGTAAACCCCCCCGTAAATAACAGCATGCAGGTTGTGCAGGTTGTGCTGGTTGTGCTGATTGTGCAGCCCAGTCTCATTTCAAACACCCGCTTTGCCCCTCAGCGTCTGATACTGTCGCCCAAGTATGACTGACCAGGCAGTTCTCATGAACCGTTTATACATATAGCTACTCTAATTCATAATATATCCTGTGAAGGATGGTCTGGGTAGTCCACACAGCATTCCCGGGATGGGAGAAAAATTTATTTTTTATTTTTATTTAAACCAATCATTATTGTCTTGGGTGGTGCTAAGCACCAGGAAAGCATCAACAAAATAGTCTCTGGAAGGAACCGGTTTTGGTGGTGTACATTCAAAAGTTGTTTTAGTCATGCAACAGTAAACTCTGATTGGACAGATAGTTTAAAATGCCAACACAAAGGAAGTCCAAGGCAACGGATATCCGGCCTAAATGAGAATTTCAATCCCGGATTTGGAATGTCGAGGATATAGATCACCGTTTTAATCATTTGTATTCATCTAAAACAAACAAAAACAAATCATTTCCTATGCAGCTTAGCCTTTTTGTGTCAGTGACCTCTTCAGACCATAGATCAGAAAAGGCCATTCGGAAGGATGGGTCCACTGCTGGGAAAAATAAAAAGTCAAACTATTGATATCACTTAGAACTTTAATATAAACTAATTTTGGACATTACAAAACTAAGTAGCGAAGGGCTTAAAATCCTTTAAATCTAATTAACAACTGCAGCTTTGAAAATTCACATGAAAAAGCAGTGATAGCTAATCTTTTTTAAAGCTGACACATGGTACTAATTGGCATTTAACTTTGCCTTTGTAATTGTGGTTTAGCTACTAACTTAGCCTTATTAATCCCTTCAAAGTTATTTTGTGTGTGTGTGTGTGTGTGTGTGTGTTATTCTTGTACACTGCAACCTCATTCGTTGCACTTCCTACTCTAGCATGTGATCCATCACAGATAAAGCTCTGTTATCAAGAATCTAGCATCCTGTGCTATTGCAGGTCATTACCCCTTGCATGCTAAGCAGATGAGTCGCAGGTGTTTAGCTATATTATTGCTACTGCATTGTTGGTTTGCGTGTGTTTGAAGTGTGAAATTTAAGCAAAGGAAGGTCAAATCATTTCCCATTAAATTCAAATCAAGACATGATTGTGACAGCTTCCTGCTACAGAATTTAAATCAGCCAGTAAATTAGAAATGGTACATAATATGAAACAAAACAAAGGTTATTTCCAATTTGACATTTCACATACTTTCTTTCTTTGAATTCTACTGACACACATATTCACACATATTGACGAGCACGCAAATGCATCCACTCGTTGCGCATGCACACACTCCTCCGTCATCCATTAGCAGAAAGAGATGCTCTGCAGGGAAGTGCGCTCTTAAGAAAATAGCTGACAAAACACTTTGTTCGCAAAAACTGCTGCGTTGACACCTACGCACATCTAGAGTGTGAGTTGATCAAAGAAAGCCAGCTGGACAAAATAAAATTTGTATTTTCCAAATCCAACACCTCCTGTGTGTTACCAGTTTCAACTCTGGGCTCTTTTTCACCACCATAAATTCACCTTCCCTTCCCCGACCTCCTATAGTGATAAGTCGTCTCTCTCTCCAGACGCCTCTCCATCCCATTTCTGCTTTCTTTTTTCTCTCTTCCCCTTCAGCCTCGTTGTTTAGATTCTATTATCCTGTCCTGCTTGGCTGCCTCACCCTATTAATCCTAGTGTGCGTGCGTGCGTGCGTGTGTGCGTGCGTGCGTTTATGTCTATCGGTGTGGACTATAAGTGGTGCATGTGTGAGAGTGTAGTGGCTACTGAATGGCTGCAAATGATTAATGGTTTGGGTTAGGCAAGGTGAAAAATGGCAACAGACACATGCACACACACACACACACACACACACACACACACACACACACACACACACACACACAGGTGTCTACACTGGTGATATCTTGTCTGGACGGGGCAAGGTTGCGTCTCTCTCAATGGACTGTGTTAAACAGAAGTGAAATGGGGATGTAGTTCAAATAAAGTGGAAGTGATCATTAAAAAAGAATATACTGTAATTGTGAAACTGCTGCTGACCATAACAGCTTAAAATGATGTGCAAATTCCTTTTAAACTCTCCAAAAAACAAATTTGACAGTTGAGAGGAAACTGCATTAAACAGCAGTTACCTACTGTCTGTAAATGATGTCGCTCTACACTACTTGTACCATTTTTGTACAGGCTGTATAATGAAGTGTGTGTGTGTGTGTGTGTGTGTGTGTGTGTGTGTGTGTGTGTGTGTGTGTGTGTGTGTGTGTGTGTGTGTTTCTGTGTGTGTGTGTGTGTGTGTGTGTGTGTGTGTGTGTGTGTGTGTGTGTGTGTGTGTGTGTGTGTGTGTGTAAACTGATCCACTTGTCCTGGATTCCCTGCTAAACATAGCCGAGTCACAGTGGTGATGATGGCATGCGCCGTCATCAACATGGTACATTGAGCGAATTTTGGCCGTGGCCAAGTACTCTTTTCCTGGGGACAGCAGGCCTAGAGTACCTGTTGCTTCAGCCTGCTGATCTCACACAAAATAAATTACCGATCAAATGAATATTGATCCAGCTGGGGATGGTGGTGGGTAGCTGCACTGTGAGTCACAAAGGCTGGACTCCAAGGTTTTATGGGCTGACAGTGGGTTTAAGGTCATGTCCTTACTAATGTAGATACGTTTTAAAATAAAGTCAATTTTGGCCCTCCATCCACATCTAGTCTGTGTTGCTGGGTTTTTGGTTTTCTTAAAAAATACAAAATTGATTAATTTGTAAATTCCAGTTTAGCATGGGCTAGAGGGAAAATTGATATTCCAATCTAATTAGAGATGGCAGCAACTATACTGTACAAAGTTATAAACACTTTTGTTTTTGCCCCCATTTTTCATGAGCTAAGATCTAAGACTTTTTCTACGTACACGAAAGGCTAATTTCTGTCAAATATTGTTCACAAATCTGTCTAAGTCAGTCTTAGTGAGCACTTCTCCTTTGCAGAGATAATCCATCCACCTCACAGGTGTGGCATATCAAGATGCTGATTAGACAGCATGATTATTGGTTTTGAGGAAGCGTGCAATTGGCATACTGACTGCAGGAATAATAATAATGTATACTTTTTTAATCCCACAAGGGGAAATTACAATTTTACACTGTTGTTATTACACACATTACACACAGGCCTGAATTACACACACATGCTCAGTACCTATACATGCACTACATGGAGAGATGTCAGAGTGAAGGGAATGGTGGCGGTGGGGTTGTGGTAACAAAGGTGCATTTTATTGATGGCATTTTTAATGCTCAGAGATACCGTGATGAGATCTTGAGGCCCATTGTTGGTCCATTCATCCACGACCATCACCTCATGTTGCAGCATGATAATGTAGCAAGGATCTGTACACAGTTCCTGGAAGATGACATCCCAGTTCTTGAATATTCACCAGACATGTCACCCATTGAGCATGTTTGGGATGCTCTGGATCGGCGTATACGACAGCATATTCCAGGTCCTGCCAATATCCAGCAACTTCACACAACCATTGAAAAGGAGTGGACCAACATTCCACAGGCCACAACCAACAACCTGTTCAACTCTATGCGAAGGAGTTGGGTTGCACTGCGTGAGGCAAATGGTGGTCACACCAGATACTGACTGGTCCTCAGCATGGCTTGTGGAACGGCTAGCAGGCTGAGGACCTTAGGTTGTGACTGGGCATACGGTGTCAGCAGATGTGAGATGTCCAGAGCAGGCCTTAAAATGTATCAGTAATATCATAAAATGCATTTGAAAATTTGGAGAGACGCCAAAAAAGGACTAATGTGCTGTCTTTTGTTGGTTTAGGTAGGAGTCTAGCTGCTGCATTTTGGACAAGCTGTAAGTTGTGTGAACTCCGTTGACTCAGACAAGCGTAGAGACAATAACAATACTTCACACGACACCTCTATTGTTTATTTTACTATATCGCAACGCACAAAAAAAGTCATCACAGGTAGAGTTGCAGGTAGTACAGTCAAAAACCTGACCATTTGTTTAATTCTTTCATTTAGATAATTGCAAAGGTTGAAAGCCTCAACAAAAAGCAGTTAAGTGGCCCCTGACTTGGGAACTGCTATTTCCAATGTCAAGAATAAACTTGCATGTGTAAAGTTTCAGCTTATTTAAAGTGCTATGGATAAAATCAAAACAGCTACTGAGCTCTAATGTCAACAGATCATTTTCCATGACTGTGCAAACTGCATCTGCTGATGCAGGCCATGTAATAAAGTTAGGAGCTCCTGAGTGGATCTTGAGATAAGATATATGTAACTAAATATTTTGTGGCTTGGTCAGAGCCACTAAAGGAAACCATTTGGGATAAACACGTGAGCTTTCTTGCTAAACATTAGAAGATTGATGCAATTTTCATGTTGTGATGTCCATACGGTATGAAGCTGGAGCCAGCACACATAAGGAGTTCACTGCGCCCAGCTAATAAATATTCACTCCACACCATCATTTTACAATTTTGTATGGATTAAAAAAAATTAGCTATACTTCACTTTAATAATTTTATTTATTTATCCTGTGAAATGAATACAATTTCAGTGAACACTAAACAAAGGCCAGCTGTTTCCCATGGCCTGCAGTCTTTGTGCTAAGCTAATTTAATTGTTTCTGCCTGTAGCTTCATTTTTAGTTCGCAGACATGACATAAGTAGTTGGCCATTTTATCTTTATTTGAATAAAAGCTTATTGCCAAAAATGTTGAATTATTCCTTTAGCTATACAAGAGATGAGACAAGAGATTTCGGAGTTTCAATCAAACAGTCAATCAGTTTCACTTAGAATGCTTTATTGATCCCGTCAGGGAAATTAAGTCAAATTTAAGGCATGAAAAGAGCAAGAAAAAAGTAACATAGCTAAAGTGCAAGAAACAAATAAATAAGAATACCATTATTTATATATGTATATATAAAATCCAATGGTGTTTTGCCATTATAGACTGAACAGCAAAAAAAATGTCAAAAATCAAAGAGTGATTGTGTTGACAGACATCTGTCAACACAAATGTTTTCTTATTGTTGTGAACATGATGAGGTCCGAGATATCATCTTAGTACTTCCTGCTGTAGCAACAAGCAGCCCTACATAAGGTGAGAAGTCAGTCACTTTGTTTGTATCTATTTGAGGTCTTCCGTGAAAAACTCCAGCAGACCTGTCTTTCTAATTTCATTTCCTATTTAGCATAGATTGTGTGAGAGTGCATGTACAGACAGACAGACAGACAGACAGACAGACAGACAGACAGACAGACAGACAATTTGAATGGATGAATTGTTCCCATTGTGTTAGCAGCAGCAGTAATTACATTGCTGCTGGGATTCTGCTGTTTGTCTTTGGCCACAACACTGAACCATGGACATCACACTCCCCAGAATGTCCTCTGGGACTGACAAGAACATTCACATCTGTCTGAGGACGTTACAAAACTACTGCAACCTCCCGAGGCAACCTTCAAAGACTCACACTCGTTTACAGCATTTCTCATTATTAACTATACCCCAATCAGCTTTTAGTGAGGAAGTGAGAATGTCGGGCTGTTCTCCGCGATGGTGATAGTTACTGTGACTCTCAACCCTAAACTTTAACCCCCAGCAGTCAACTGTACTGAACTGTATGTATTATTGATGATGGGCAAATTCCACACATGAAAGGCTGGCATTGTGGGCTGGATGAAAGACCCTGTGTCTGTTCTCTACAGTATCTCTGCACCCAGATTCATTTTATTTACTACTTTATCTTTCTGTTTTCTGCTCTCTCTCTCTCTCTCTCTCTCTCTCACTCTTGTCTAACATTATGCATTCCTCTCTGTTTTTATTTAATTCATTTTTAATCATTTCATTTTTTTGGTTAAAAAGGTGTTTGCCACAATGTCTATCAGCTTCTCTCCAGACAGTTCTGGCTTTGTTGGTGAATATAATGGCACAAGACAACAGCTTTTTGTCCTTTTTATTTCTGCAGTTTAAACAATACTGAAGTCTCATCCAGCAAAATGTCAACCGGAAATCCCCGCATTGCTGTGTTTGTGTGTTCTATTCAAGTATCTTTTAGAATTGTAAAGCTTTGTGTTACATAGTTATGCAATAAAACATGCTCTGACACAAACCGAAATACAATCACATATTAGTGTTTACTTGTTATGTGACATCCTATAGATTTTCCATGGGTAATTCCAATTTTCAATGTAAAATAAATGGCACATACGCTGCACATTTCACAGCACTCTCTCAGTGTGGAGTCTCGTGCTCACCTGAGCCATGATCAACAGCTGAACTCATGCTAGAAATGCCAGCGCACTCACAAGGTTGGATGTAAGACTGCTGCCCTCCACTGGACAGAGAGCCTTACTGCAGAAAGCAGAACTGCTCTAGTTCACTGTTCCCAAGGTGTTTAGCTAGACAAAGTCAGAAACAATAAACAAAATGAATGCAGCAGTTTTCTAATTACCCATCTTGGTAATCATCTTATGACCCTTCAGACCCAGCACCCATTCAGGAGGTCCTGATCCCCAGGCTTCATAGCCTTTGCTTTAGTTAGCTTATGTGTGATGTGTAACACTTTAAAACCCCATTGTTTAATTGTTGCCACTTCCTGGCCATAATTGTGGCTTTATAGCTGTGAACTACAATCACAAGATAGCTTCAGAAAGCATTGTATTTACAGTGTGCTCTGATGCAACTGAAATGATGAAAGGGCATATCCCACTATATGAATAATTGATGAATCAAAACACACACATTGCAATAGAGAATGAATGGAAATACAAATTTTGATCTGGTCAGGGGGCTATAAACAGTGTATCCAAACCAAAATGTAAAAAATGTTAAGCCATAAGTCTTTTCCTTTTGAAATTACAGCTTGAAACTGGTTTGAAAGGCCTCTGAGTCCCTGCAGGATGAAAACAAATTGGAGGGGCCTTATCTCTGTCATTAATTAGCTCAGTGGTCTCAGACATTTTAATTAGTCTTCTGTCACTCTCACAGGACAAGGAGTGAGGATTAAAGACCTGTCACCGTACATCTTATTGTGTTGTTGTAGACGTTCACCTCTTCCTGAATAGATCGCACAGGGGGGCAGTCCTCGGGCTATTTCAGGCTATTTCAATTAGAGCATGCTGGTGATGATATGAGATGGAAGTGGTATTAGGTCAGGGGCAAGGAGCCCAGGCCCCTTGGTAGAGGGTTATAAGGGGCTGTAACAAGGAAAGCTAAAATATGTGGATTATAAAACGTTTACCCATACAAAGTAGAATACCTTTAAGTTGCAATAATCAACATTTTCAAATTACTATTTGTGTGTACAATAGATGACAGCGCTGCCATTCCCATCAACTCTATGGAGTGTTTTTAAGTAATTGTTTTGCTTTTTTACTGCTCTCATTAGCATCACTTTTAGATGCAGCAGGCTTTTTTCATCAAAAACCTCACTTAGCAGCAAATACCAGGCAGATAAAGTAAGTGACTATCTAGTGAACATAATGGCGCATTCTGCAGCTAAAAAGCCAAATGTTTCCTTCAGGAGTATGTGGACAACAGAATTAAAAAGAGAATGATTATTGGACTAACTTATATTTGCCAGGTTGCCAGCAATAAAACATCATGATAATGTTGCTTCCTATCTGGGTCGTATAGTGTGGTGTGGGGGAATTATTGGTCAATGGTGTGTTTTCAACTTGTTTCCACTGCCCTGAATCAACCAAAAGATAAGTAAATGCAAAATAGGTTAAGATTTTAATACAATAATTACATGACCATATCTAAAGTGAAAAATTCCAAACTCTTTTGATGTCGCTGTAATCATTCCTCCTCTCCATATTAGTCGTAAAGGACAGGAAATGGGGGGGTCAAAGTCTCTTCCATGCAAAAATACAAAGTTCAGCTCAAGCTGATATGAGACATTACCATCCTGAATTGGCCTACTGAAGTGTATAAAGTTACAATGTAAAAGTTGCTTTTACATCCTGCATGTTCAAGTTTGTGTCTCATTTGACACCTTGCTGGGCTGCATGGCCTAATAAATCTGTAAATGTGTATTATTCACAGAGACAGTAGCCTGAATCTCTCCGTCTTACACTTATCCATGTGTTTAGTAAATATAGATAAAACTTGGAACTTTGAACCTGTTTTTACTAACATAAAGGTTTTTTTTAAATATCTCCCAGCAGATGTTGACGTGTGTGTGTGTGTGTGTGTGTGTGTGTGTGTGTGTGTGTGTGTGTGTGTGTGTGTGTTTGTATGAGAGGGAGGTACATTTGTGCACACAGGCAGGGAAATTACAGTCAAGCCAGACCCCTCAATTTAAATTTTTTTATTTTTTTAGTTTATTTATTAAAGTAGACAGAACAAATTAATAAAACACATTATTTCACAAGGGTTAAAAAAGTCAGAATTAGCCATAAGGCTATTTTCATCTGTTGTCCCTTGCCTTTGACATTAAAAAAATAACTTATCACACAACATCACAGAAGCAGAAGATAACTAAACAAAGCACATGGCAGAACTTAGCACAAGACAATTTACAACACAAAAGCAGTGGTAAAAAAATTAGAACAATAAAAGCAGTAGTAAACTAGGAGGAAACAATAAGTACAATTCATATATGTTGACTTTGCAAATGAACATGCATTATAAATAATTGCAGTGCTGACATGTATATGTAATGACCATCCAGTGTTTTAGCTGCTTAGTAAAAGACGTATATGTGTTGAGTGACCTAATGGTTTTCATGATTCCTGACTCAGTAATGGCTTTTTTCATGGTAGAGGCAGGATCTACTGTGGTTGCTGGATACACTCTGTCCTGCCCTGATCTACTAGGAAACTTTTTCCAAGGATTTCAGCTACAGAGTCAACAAAGTGGTGATTGAAGGCCTCTGCTATTTCTGTTGGGTGTTCTGTTGGGAATATTCCATTGTGGTTAATTTCATTACCACATAAACTCACTAAACCTGTGAAAGGCCCCGCATCACCTGCATCTAGCTCTTTGTTAGTTTGTTGTGGGGAATTCACCTGGGGGTTGGCATACCAGTCATTGATAAAGTGACCACGTCTATCTAATTATCAGTGGTGTGTGAAAATAAACTCTGACAGGATGACCTGGTTTTACATTCAGGGTGATCACTCTCACAGATGTGACAAACCACATCACAAGGCTCTAGGTCACATTACCCTCACTCCCCATGGGGCAGAGTGCTGATTGTCTTCATATAGGCTTTGACTTAGACTTAAAGTTTGGGGAAGGGCTGGTTGCTGTGCACACAAATAGCCCACATGGCTAATCCACTTGTTTTACCTACTGTCATCCAAAACTGTGGCAAAAATCCTCTGATTGTCTACAGCTGTTCTGAATCTGCTTCCATCTGTGTGTAGGTATAGGAAAATCCTATGACATAATTTGAACTTCAACAACCACAACAATGCAAACTGATCCACAGATTGACTTCTCTATTCATGGGTCTAACCGCACTGCATGACTGTGTGTTGTATCGCTGTTAGTGATTTGCGGATGAATTAAAATTGGATTGATCCAGCAGAGTTTTCCCAGCCATCTCTAGAGGTGATGAGGTCACGAGTGCGGTTTAATCATCTGTGCTGACGGGCATTGATTGGAAACAGTTGTTATTTCGCAATTTCCAAGAGTCAGGATGAGCATAAACACACCCACATGCCCACACAAACAGAGATAGCCTATATGTGATGACTTAAATGATTAATTTGAGTACCCACTTGGATTAAAAATTACACCACAATGCATGAGTCATTAATATTTCGGCACTTTCATATTCAGAACAAGTTGAGAGACAGCCAAGAGAACAAACAACTTTTCTTCCTGGTACAGTAGATCTATGTTTGGTTCAGATGTTGATCTGACTGACTACAGAAAAGAGGCTTAATGGTACAAGTCTGAACAAGATAATGGAGATGAATTAGGAACTGGGTTAGATCAAGACAAACAAAAAAAGCACAGGAGTGTTGGGACATGCCAGAAAAATGCCCTATAATATGTCATACGTGGGGTCATGCTTCACATGATTGATAATGTGAGTCACTTCCTCTTCAATATATACTTACTCGCCATTCAGGTTTGCTCACCTATTTCCACATATCAACTCTTGGTTTTCCCTTTAAAGTTTAAAGTTTGTAAATTATCATAACTTTGGAAATAATAAAACTCATGTGATAGACCCAGAGTTTTCAGAGGACATTGTAATTGGGGGTTAAGCAACGAGCTGAATGCACAAATTGCTATAGATAGGCCTTTCCAGTAAGTTGTGTGAGAATGAGTCAAGCAGTAGGAAGCCCAAAGATCAGTGATGTCGAAACCAAGGTGTGTCAGCGTGTGTAACGAGTGTTGCAGCCGCGCTGACTCTGCGATAACAGCCGCACTGCACCTTTAACTAAACACTGGCGAGGTGACGTGGGACGCAGACTGCGTGCTGATTGTGGGAAGGAAGTGCAGAAAGCTCACGGCGTCAAGTTAGATAGACTTAGCAAAAACTGTACGGAAATATAAAAAGCTTGCCTTCAAGATGGTGTAATTATTACATTAATATAACAATAAGCGACATAAATACGCAAATAAACACCAATTTTACCTAAATAGTTAGTGAATTATCTTATTCAACAGGTAGTGAAACCGTAACTGGATAGACGTTGCAGGACGCATTAAGTAATGACACTTTTATTTTGACAGCTCACACAGGAAGTAGATGTTTTAGTTGCGTTTGACTTGATGCTACCAAAGAGAGCAACGGGCGCACGGTGGCTACTTGAACGAAAACGGGGGATGCTTGCTGAAGAACCGGCTGGGCTGTCGTCAGGAACTCAACATGTCACAATACAAATGCTGAGCGTGGGTCCGAAACAACCGCATTTCCCCCCTGAACGGCGATAGTTGACGGCCACGCCCCGTATCCTTCGACCAGAGACCGTACAAAACTGCTGGCGGAGGCGCAACGGTGAACGGTTTGAAACCCAGCAGGGCGGCTAGCGGGCTCACAGCGGAGAGGAAGCTTCAGCGTCGGCTGTTTGAGAGAGTATAAACAGACATGAGAGAGTATAAAGTCGTGGTTCTCGGGTCCGGAGGGGTCGGCAAATCCGCATTAACCGTCCAGTTCGTGACGGGGTCATTCATAGAGAAGTACGACCCCACGATAGAGGATTTCTACAGGAAGGAGATAGAGGTGGACTCCTCTCCGTCCGTCCTGGAGATCCTGGACACGGCGGGGACCGAGCAGTTCGCCTCCATGCGAGACCTGTACATCAAAAACGGGCAGGGTTTCATCCTGGTCTACAGTCTGGTGAACCAGCAGAGCTTCCAGGACATCAAACCGATGAGGGACCAGATTATTCGGGTGAAACGGTACGAGAGAGTACCGATGATTCTGGTCGGAAATAAAGTGGACCTGGAGGGGGAAAGGGAGGTGTCGTCCGGCGAGGGGAAGGCACTGGCGGACGAATGGAACTGCCCGTTCATGGAAACTTCAGCCAAAAATAAAACCTCGGTGGACGAACTGTTCGCAGAGATTGTTCGACAGATGAACTATGCCTCAACGCCAAACGGCGACGACCAGTGCTGTTCGTCTTGTGTCATTCTTTAAGAAAAAAAAAAGGACAACCATAAAGTTGTATTCTCTGTTCGGTTTTAAGTTTGCAATGGTAAGTTGAGACACCATACACTGCACATGTAACGTTGGCATAGTAACAGTTTTTATTAAGTGGCACTTTATAACCAGTACTTATTATAATCATGTTATTGAAATCATTTCTCAGCACATGTCCATATTAAGGGAGAAGTGAACAGCAATACACCGGATGTATGCTCAACGTGGCTTTGCTTTGAGCATTTTAAGTGTATTTAGTTTGTTGTCAGTTCTCGTCAATAAAAGCCCAGTGTTAGTTTTTAACAGTTTACAGTAGGACAATTACTAAGCGCAATGGGGAAGTGTCTGCATCATTTGCAGAACTGGAGGGGGCAGCTAGAGCTGACTTAATTAGATTTAGAAAGTTAGTGGATAAATCCGTCCACCTAACGTTAGTCTGTAGTTATTGAACAACTGCTCAAATGGTATTTTTCCTAGAATCAGGTTAACAGGAGTTGGGAGATTCCAATATTCTTGCATGGCCTCGGTCAGGGCTCAGCAAGTTTTTTTAACATCCCATTATAGTAATAACCTCAAAAGCAGTGTCTTTGTATTACTCTCTTCATCTTTTGTCAAAGGTTGTTGTTGTCCATTCATGACTCTTCTTATCTCTTGTGTGTGGCAGTGTGTTGCAGCAAGTGTGTACTGTTGAGCTCTCCTTCGTGTCTCACCCTGGCCTTGGAGGAAAATACAGGGAGGAATGCTGCAGGGGGACGAGAAGAGGAAGAGGAGGAGGGGAGCAACTGCGACTCAGAGGGAGGGGTCCTCTCTTCAGGAATTCTGCTGGGTTGGAGTATCTTTGCTGCATGATCAGTGTCCAACCATTGATGTCAACATAGTCTCAGATCCAGAGTTTCAGCAACGTCCCCCCCCTCACCAGCTCCAACTGTACTCACAGCTGGAACTAAACCCCAAATGGAAAAGCTATGGAAGGCAACACTTAGAGACAGTCATAAATGGATATTTCTGTATAAGAAGACCGAGAGATAAGAGTATATTTTGTTAAATAAACTGCACAGTCTGGGCCGGGTAAAGATCTGGGCGATATCTCTGCCTAACCCATTTTGGAGCAACACTCCAAATCCTATATTTTTTTCCCCCCCAAAGTCAAAAAGAAATTGACACCACTTAATCTGCTGGTGGAGTAAACATGACGAGTGCCACTTTTTTCTTCATCTCCCTTCAGTGTGTGTGAGAGGACCTTAACTGAAGAGACATGGGGACGGTGACCCGATCGCCCTTGTGTCCAGTGCCTTTCCAAAACAAATCAGCTGTTCAGATTTAGTGCCAACCTACATTTATCACCAAAAGAACCCTTCGACGTGGCAGACCACAATTTAGTAAACTAAATTCTTAAGTTCTTCTGGATAATCTTGTATGGGTGGTGGCTGAAAAGAAACTACAATAGGCTTTTTGTTAATGGAATGGCGGTTTTCTGTATGTTTTACGTTGGCCTTTTTGAAGTCTAAGGTGTTAATTTAGCCATGTCTGCTTTGTCTGGCCAAACCTATTTTCTTGAAATACACAGGTACTGGAATCGCCCTTGACGTGATAACAACACCAAACGCTTACCTTTCCAGACCACTTAAATCAAATCATGTTTTATGTTTATTTTGTTGTTTCTAACAGGAAATGTGATGATGTACCGTTGACAAATCTAACCTGATTGTAAGTTTAATTTCAGACCAGCCTTTTAACAATGGGCTCTCTGTTTTAAAAACAAGACTTTTAATACAAATTGCATTTTTTTAAAAAAGAAACCAGGCTGTGTTTTCTCTTTGTTAACATTTACGTGTTGCTACAATGACTAATTGCCAGTTTGCTGATCCTAAACAAAGTTTTCATGAGCCGTTTAGAGTTTATAATTGCTTAAAGCTCAGAATGATTGAATACAGACAAAGAATGGGATTACTACAAATACTCTGGGTCGGCCGATACTGTTTTTTTAAGGCCAATACCGATGCCCACACATTATTAATAGTTAATGAAACCAATATTTGGACTGTACAGTAGAAATGAAAATCTTTAAGTCAAAATCATTTGGAATGTTACAAGCTTCAACACAAAAGTTAGTTTGAATGCTTAAAGCAATTTCATAAAACTGAAAGGTTAAACGTAATACACAGTCAAAATAAATGAATAAATAAAGCCAACCATATTTTCCAGAGGTTTTGACATGCTAACAGTTTGTTTACAAGTGTTGCAGACTGCTTACCGAGCCAAAGTAGCACACTTTTTAATGAATTAAATAGTTATCGGTCAAATACTCCACATTCTTGAGGTTCCACTTCTGGGATTGCTCCGGTGCCACAGGAAATTCAGCCGGATGCATGTATGGATGCTTTCTTTGTGTTGGCATTTTAAGCTCTGGTGGATGTATGAGGACTATGGGTAACTGCTCCTCAGATCTCTGCAGGGTAAATTAAGACCGCTAGCTCAACTATCTGTCCAAACTGAGTTTTCTCTCGCACATTTTGCAGCGGCTCTTTGCGGCACTTGGCGTCGCCTATGATGATTCTGATTGGTTTAAAGAAATCCTATTAAAACCAGAGCATGTTTTCACTCCCATCCCCGAATGCTATGTGGAGTAGCCAGACCCTCCTTCAGCGCTCTTTGGGAAGCGGTCAAATAAAACGCTGATACATATCATCTTCACATTTTCAAATATCGGCTCCAGTAATCTGCCAGGCCAATAATTTGTCAATCCCTAACAAATACCAAATGTAATACAGTAGGTCAAAAGTTACTGTTGTAAAACTTACATGAGGTGTTTGATATGATGATGCGCGTAACCCACAGGCTAACAGGAAATAGGAGCACAATAGAAAAATGTGGTTGCCTGGGTAGCTCACCCAGTTGAGTGTGTGCCCCATGTGCAGAGACTCTGTCTTTGTCGCAGCGGCCACAGGTTCGGTTCTGGCCTGTGGCCCATTCCCCCTCTCTCTCTCTTGTCATGTTGAAGCTGTCCTGTCAAATAGAGGCCTAAAAATGCCACACAGAAGGAAAAATGAAAATGCAATACGTTTCTTGAATTTTATGTTGACAAATTTACTGGGCACTGTAATGGAAGCTTTATTGCATGCAGTAGTTAAATAAAAAGTAGTAGTAGCTGTAAAAGTCAAATGAAAGCCGTTTTGCCCCCAAAATCTTTTATTTTTATACTGTGGCCTAGCCATGCTTTTCTCTAAAACACTTATGGTTAACACTGACACCACTGTGATGCATGTGCCAAATCAAAAGCTGAAAGAAACCAGACCAAGGTGTGAACAGGGTATGACTAAGTTGATAAAGCGACGAGTAACTCTACTCTGTTGCAGTGTTTTCATGGTTATTGCCAGGTAATCAAAGCACATGCAACACCCCTACACAGCAGGAGTTTGTGTCAAGGTAATCGTAAAGTACTTGATTAGATATGTTGTTTCCGCCTCTTTGATGAACCGTACCCATATTCCCCAACAAAATGTGATCAAAATGAAAACCTCTCTTATCTATCAACATTCTCACAATGCAGTAATAGATGGCCAGGCCAAGCTGTGCAGCTCTAGAGAAATGTCTCTTAACTGTGTGGGTGTAGTAGTGTTTCAGCCCAGAGCTTCAGCCAGGGTGCAGTGTGTGGGTGTAGTGATGTGAGGTGATGTGGAGAGGCCAGTATGACTGAGCAGGCCCCCGCTCTGCTTCTGTTTACCTACAGGGATTACCTAGCCCCAGCTGGCTGGTCAACTGCAGTATGGCTTGGGGGGGAAGGGGGTAAAAGGGGAGGGGGGGGGGGGCAGAGTAAACAAACAAGACAAACTTCACTTTTCAGTCCTGTCTAGGGTCAATATGTGCTGGTCTTTAAGCTGCACTGCATGTTGTGTTATGGTATGTACTGTATGTGTCTTAGAAGTCTGAGCATATGTGTCTGTCTGTCAACGTCCTGCACAGGCTCAGAACGTTATGTGGAACTGTGTGGCCTGGGTATCGGTGCCTCTTAGCCAGTGTCAGCGATGGTGTCATATGTGTTCTTCGGCTTTTCCTGCACTATATCACTGTGGAGTATAGGGAGGTCAGGGTGCATGGTTGTCTGAGGGGGCAATTCAGCATGAATATTGCATCCAACAGGTGTGATTGAACAGAGGTGTGCATTACAGTCGGGCAACAAGGTTGAAATCAATATTCTGCTATTAATACAAATTTTACCACATTGATGTACCACAATATAGTTAATGTATGCCACATCCCATGTAAAAACAAATATTATATATATAAATATTGCATATTGCAGTGTGTTCTGGTGCTATGCATTATATTTGACAAAACTCCTCACATGTAAATGGTTGTTGTTATTTCTTAGGTTAAAATAAGCTTAAAAAATCATTTATTTAGACATGCTAATTTGCTAAATAACACAACATCACACATCATCATCACAATACTATTAAATTATTGCCCAGCCCTACTGTGTGTATAAATACAACAATCTTAACAATTTTTGCTTTCTGTGTGTGAGTAGAAAACCATGTGCATGTATGTACACACACTCTGTGTTTCAAGTTTTTTTTTTTAGGTGCTTTGTGTTTGTGTGACTGTTGATAGCAGGTCTCAGATCTATTTTACAAAGGTGTTATCTATGTAAAGTGAGGACGAATTCCTTCAAAACGTTGATACAGATTGTGTGATTAGATGTGAACAGAGCTGAGGTTAAACTCTGCCTGGAAAATAATCTAGTTTAACTGGTGGTGTTTTACAGCTATGCCACAGATACTGTAAATGTACACCCCCTCCCCCATCTTCGGCTACTGCACAGCTTCTGTGTCTTGCTGTGGTGTAAACATCTGATAGCAGAAGAATTTGCCCTTTGGAGAGAAAGAGTGCACATTGAGTTCCTGTTTCTTTTACCTATGTCTTTCTAAAGCGAAAGAAGGTGAAAGTCTTACTTCCTTCCCTTGTTTTTATTTGCGCAGCTCAGTACCGTTGTTGTCTCTGTGTGGTTGTGAGTTTACTTGGTTTCAGCCTGTTTCAGTATGTTGCAGCCACATTTTTGCATACTTTAATTTTAGCATTTTTTTTTGTATTTTATTTTAAGAATTTGAATTACGCTAGTTTTAGATCTATTGGTTTTAGTTGCAGCCAACAACAAATCAGTGGCGCTCAGGGTGTTCAGATGGCCTGGCTTGTCAGAGGCTGCTGGTCATGGGAGATGGTCATGTGATGTGGTTGCCATGGTTTAGGGGGGTTGGGATGTGGTATGGCTGCTCATGGTGGCCTCGTGACCTCTGTTTGATCATCTTTCTCTGAGTTGCCACAACATATATTTTCTTTGCTCATGACAGGAAGTGTGATTTTTCTTTTAAATCGACTTATTTCTGCTGTGTAAGGAGAATTGTAAGAACAGATTTTACAGCCTTAGATAAATAATTGCCCTTCCATGGTTGCAATAAACATATAGATATTGTTTTTAATAATCAAATAAGGGTTAAGTGTGTTGCTTGCTGAACAGATCTTCTTTTTTGGTTGTTGGTAGCAGTTGCTCTGAGAGGAAGTGTTGCGAAAGAGCCAGTGAGAGTGGGTGGTGTGTGTTTGCATTTTTTACATGGGACTTAATCACTATATAGGCTCCTTGCTGAATTATAGACTTCTCTTTCTCTCTCAGCGTCATCATGCTATTTTTGAGGCTCTGTTGTGTGCAAGAGTGTGGTTTTTCACCCTGTTTTCTTGGCAGATGTGCCGGTTATGTACTGTATCTAAGGCAGTGCGCACTCTGACATCCATTTGACTCCATTCCCCTTTCTTTCTCTACATTGTTGTTTATATTGACACATGTATAACATCACTCAGCCCTTACAATTTAACAAGAACTACACTTGACAGTTGCTTGCATTTAGTTGATATGCTGCAGCATTGTTACTTTCATAACACACACTTTTTATAACTCACAGTCATAACAACACAGAAATAACCATTCACTTCTTGTTTGTCTTCCCCTTAAAGGCTGAATGAGCTTTTTTTTTCTCTTTCACTCACACATGAACATACACTGCAGTTTACCCACGTTGTGAACATTTAAACACCCCCTCTGTTGTAACATGTCCCCTCACAGGAATAGTATCTAGATTAGACCTGTCTGTTTCCTTATTACCCAGTTATTAATTAGTCCATGAGACTTAGATTATTATAATATTTGGCCATACTGCATTTAAGGGTGATATCTTGTTATAGGATTGACAGTAGATTGCGAGAGATCTTCAAATATGTAGAATATGCTGGAGCATGTTATCTATTACAGTCGTTTTGGAGCCCTGCTGTCTTTCTCTGTACAGAAGTGTGGGCTTGACAGTGTAAACTAGTATTTCCCATTGTGCATGTCTACTGGACTGAGTAAACACAACACGTTGAGATTAAGAAGTGTCACGACTGATTACCCATTCATTTCTTCATTCAGCTCTCTGTAAATCCGGGACTGGCCTTCTCATTCAGAGCTGACTGTGCCAAGGTGGGAATGCCCCACAATTCCACTCATTCCTGTCATTCCTTCAACTGTAATGTCTGGACATGTCTTTAGGCTCAACTGAAAGAAAGCTGGATGGAGGGAGAAAGTTTGGATGTGACAAAGAGTGGTATTTCTGTAGTATTTCTTGCAGTTGCCCTTTGTGTCTGATTGGAAATTGCTTTTCCATACACTTGTATTTCTTGATTAGAACTCTTGATAGAGGCCAAGAGAGGAATATCACCAAGGAGCTACAACAGTCATAAAGATAGCGGAAGAGAGAAAGAAAGCAGCTGAGATAAAGGATAAAAAGAGAGGGTTTGTCTAAACAGGCTTCTAGACACCGCCCCACTGTGTCACAAGATGGTTCCCACTGGGCATGCAGTCAAACTGCTCTTTATATCCATCTTCAGATAATCATAGCACAGTTGCCTTGGTTCATACCAGACCAGTGCTCGATCTGAAAAGAAAACTAGGCCAAATCAGACAGCCAGACAGGACTAGTTACTTTGCAACGTCCCCTGTGTGTATACATAGCTTTTGTTCACTGGTGAGGACAAGGAATGCTTACGGACCTGATTTCTAATTGAGCTCAGTTGCAATAGGTGTTTTAATTATGATGGGAAATGATCAGTTCAGTAAGTGTTTGGAGGAATAGCAGAGTGCTATCTCATCTTGATTTCTGTCTGTGTAATTAAATGTATGATTGGCATCTTGAGTTGCAGGGATTATTACATTTATAGGGTATTATTAAGACATCCAACCACATCTCTGTTGTAACCTTCAGTCTATGTCAGGCTGTTGCTCTCCAGCAGGCCTCAGATGGTTTGGGTGTGGTTTCTCATTTGAATGACAGGCCGGTTTCCCTGCCACACGTCTTACAAGAAGTGAACGGCTTTGAATAGTTAAAAACTACCCATGTAGCCTGTGTCCCTGTTTGATCATAGGTTTGCATCAGATGTTCAGAAGTGATGCATTATGTCACATTTCGGCAAGGGGAAACGACATAATTTGGACCCGACCATACTATTTATGTGATTTTGGAAGGTTTGGGGTAAACCACAGAAGAGCAATGTTAGAAGTTTGAAACTATTGGTTGTGACAATGCCTTGGGAGATTTTTTGTGTGTGATTTAATAATACCCACACCCCCTCACCACTGCCACCCCCACCACAAAGATGTCTCAGGGCACAGTTGGCAATGAAACAGCATCTCTGGATTGGGTTGGGTTGTGCCAGCTATTTGTAAATCCAGAGTTTGTGTAAAGTCCTATCTACATTCTCAAAAACTACTAGCTAGTTTCAAACAAGTGGTTTACTAAATTGGGTTGCATCTTCAAAACTTAAAAAAATGTTTAAGCTAGTAAAGACTAGCTAGTAAAGACTAGATCTATTGGCTGTTGCTTCGTCCAATAGAGCTCAACATTGTAGTTCTTGAAGTGAAAATCCAATTAGTGTTCTCCACAATGATTTTGATTTTTAGCCGTACAACCTACAAGATTGGGAAACAATGGTTTATGCTTCTGTAGAAGCCACGAGCCCATGTGAAATCAATTTGCAATGTCATAGAGAAGTACTGCATTACCCACAATCCTGAGCGTAACAGTGACATATAGAGAGCCAAAGTCACACCCTTCTACTTCCGGTCCATGGGACCTATCTTTCCAAAAAATATGAATGGGAGTCAATGAGAGATACTAATTATTTTTTGGGTCCGGTTCAAATTGTGCCATTCACTTCACAAATGATGTGTGGAAATTTAAAAGATAATGTTGCACATCAAGAGATAAACTATTTGACTTAAAAAAGTTGCACAACATCAGGTTTTGTGTGAGATCGCCTAGTGAACTACATCTCTCGTCTCGAACAATACACGTCACCAGAGAAATATGGCTGCCTCCCTGTCAAGCTTTAGAAGAAGTATCAAAAGAGGTGAAAACCAGTATAAATCGGGTCACGTCGAGAGCTGCAGCTACTCGAAGGAAGTGGCGGGAAAATGTGTTGACGTCAGGTAAGCGACTTGGACTTGTAGTCTGTCTGATTACGTATTTTCTCATAGCATTTGACTTAACTATCTAGCGACAAACTGTGACATTGTTGACATGTAAAATCATTTTTTATTTTGAGAAGCATCATATGTGTAATCCAAGGCAAAAGTCAATCAGGACCAGAAAGTAGTTTGTCTTTCGCCATTGACCACCATTTTTTATTTTTTTATTTTTTTTGAAGATAGGTCCCGTGGAGGCAAACGGAAGGGGCGGGACTTCGGCTCTGTATTTGAATGGTGGAGCTCGCTGTTACCATGGAAATATTTACCACACCTGCAAATGGCTAGCAAACTTCTACCACTGAAGTCTATGATAGTTTATGTATACAGTATTGTACCTTTGCCTTTTATTCAGTTTTCATGCTTTTTTGTTCCGAATCAAATGTTTTGTAGTAATGATTCATCTTGTAGCTGGTTGGCTTGGTTCCAGTCTTAAAAGTCTTTATATAAGCATTTTCTAAAACCGCAATGTAGCAATTAAATGGGGAAAGTCACCTCCAGAACTAAGGCCGTTGACTGCAGCATCACTAGCTGTAAATAGCTCCTTTAGTAAATAACAGTTTCAGGGGGACAGCGGGGGCAAACTTAACAGCCAGTTCTTAGTAAATGTAGATTTTTTCTGTTTATCTTTCATAGACTACATGCATACATTCAGGGAAGTGTGTTTGAGAGTTAGTTATATTTATGCAGTTTAGGATCAGGGAGTGGTACCTGTTTTGATAACTTACCTGACATTATTTGTTTATTGGCCAATAGCTAAATTGTTCTTTTTTTGTAAAATGTGAGATAAAATGTTACATTTCAATCCAAACATACTGTATATATTAGCAAGCTAAGGTTAGCATTGTCAGTTGGTTGGATATTTTCACATGTACCCCTAATAGCTACTGAGTACCTAATCTTTTTGTGATGTGGAAATCTCCACCTAGTAAACACAGTTACAGCTAGGTTCTTTCCTGAAGAATTGTTGCAACTGGCTCCTGTTGTGCTATGGACACTACAAGAGGACAGGAGGACAGGATGCCTGATGTCAGTGGGGTCCGAACTTTGGCCTTCTGGTGAAAGAAATCTGTCTTCACTCACTACATTTTTCTACTTCCCGCTTTGCACAGAGTTGAACTTTTTCACCAACATGTAACTTGCAATCAGCTTCATCTTCCTGCCCTCCTTTCCTTTCCATCCCCCATCTGGTAGATATGTGGTCAGAAGAGGGTTTGTTGCATCCTCCTCCAGGGCATGATTCTGCGTGTGACTGCTTCCCACCATTCTGGAGTTGCACTCCTGTCACTACGGCAACGTCAGCATTCTGACTAACATGCTGTGACATCCGTGACCTTCCTCCCCCATTTGTAATCCCATTTCTTTTTCTCATTCTGCTATCATCCCCCCCCCCTTCTACTGAGTTTCTGACTGTCCTCCATCTCTTTCTTACAATTTGGTTTGCTATGCCTTTCTCGCTACATCTCATTGTGCTTTTTCAGTTCAGGGTGTGTGTTTTCCTTCGTGGGTCAAGAACTGAAGCTTTTTAGTTAGAGACTATGTTACTATCTAGGTGTGTTTATATAGTTCTTTACTCCTCCTCCGTCTCTATCCGTCTGCAGCTTTCCTTTTCCAGATTCATCATCAGACTTTTCTCCTGAGGCGAGGTTATGCAACATCTCTTTTATAACCTGAGCCACCAGGGGCAGAAAAAGAACCTTGTGGGAGAGAGTAGCTACAGAAAAAAAGAGCTAAAGTTGTCATTTATAGTACAAAGTTTGTGTGTAATGCCTTACTCCCTCGTTTGTGTAAGCTCTGAGAATATACATATGTTTTCAATTTGTCCTTATCTAGGGACAAATAGTGAGGGTATATCCCACATTTTCAATTCAACATATGGCAATAATGGTCTTGACAATGCCAAAATGTCATGTTCATAACTTTCTCAAGACCATCAAATTACCAAATACAACAAATCAGCTTCTCCACACAGTAAGAAAATCACACACCTCCAAAAAGGCTCTTACTTTTAGTGTTGTGTTTTTTAGATAACATTTAACACTTAACTAATTTCAAGGAAATGAAAAACGTAATATTATTTCTTTAAAATTTGTGACCTATTTTTTAGTCTCAAGGGTTTCTGGATTCTAACGAACACATTCCAATCAGTCAGTACATAAAAAACTTTGCCCTTAAAAGTACAAAAATAACTTCTCAGGAAAGTTAGCAATGTTGCACAATTTAAAGAAGCACACAATTGAATGTTAAAAACTTGATTTGGAGATTTTATATGTATTTTATATGTATATACAGTATGTATATGTACTGTATGTATATATGTTTTTTTTTTACAGTTCATTATTATTATTTATTTATATAAGTAATTGCCATGGTGTCAGATCATCTGTATTTACCTTTCTGAAACATTTCCAAATATGGTCCTGATAAGTGTGTGGCACAGCTAAGTGTTCATTCAGTTTACCTTGTTAAATTACACAGCAGCCCCGCCCAGAATTCCATCTGTCTCACACACTCTACAGCAGGAAGTCAGCGTGCCAACGCAGTAGTCAGAACCAAACATTCATACCTCTGCAGCCATATCACTGTTAACCCGTCACACCAGGTCATTACAACATGAGTCACACATTGGTCTCTTTCAGTTTCACCAAAACCATTGGGATATTTTTGTGCTGATGGTACAGTGTGTACAATTATACCTGCATATGCACTTCCGCATTGTTTCCACACACAAGTGCATTATGATCATACAAGAAACTGTCATTATATGTGGTAGATGTATCGGTTGCCCCATATATGACCCTCTACATTCAATTCATTTCAGAGAATTTGAAATAGCCTAGGCTCTCAGGAAATTGCTCGTAGCTCAGAGCTTCCTCTTCCAAAGCTCCACACAGGATATACAAGAGGAAGTCTCTTGTGACAGTGGGAATCTCCAGTCTACTGACCCACATTACTGGGCTCTACATCCTGCTGCACTATGGTTAACAGCCCTTTTGCTTTGCAGTATTAAAGTATATAGTTTAGACCGATAGAGATCTAAATTGTACGTCATAATGTTGTCATTAACTGGAGAACATGTTACATTGGCATGTTGGTGCAGTTATAGTTACAGTAAAGGTGCCCTGTCGAGTTATCTTATAAACAGTTACAAATCACATTATTTTGACACTCAAGGCCTATGAAACACAACTGTTTCCTTCCTCGTGAAATGTCAACCCTTTGTCACTCAGAATGCGTGAAATAAGGACGTTTGGAACAATAAGCCCACCCACCAGCTTTTCCTTAACCTAACACGACCAAGCTTGTGGTATATGACGCAAAAGGTCTCCTTTAGCGTCAATAGCAACAACAAAGGCACCTGACCAAGCGTCCATATTTTACGAGATGGGAGTGAGAATGTGTTGGAAATGCGCAAAGGTGATTTTTTTTCTGAAACTTGAATTGTTGCCATGCCTTTTGCTTGGGCATATATATATATATATATATATATATATATATATATATATATATATATATATATATATATATATATGTTTCTTAGCACTGGCACCCTTTTTTGATCACTGGAATAGCATGAAACTGTCATGCTCGTGCACAAACATGGGTCCTGGTGTGCATGCTAATACTGCACAAGACACAAACCGTAGCGCCAGTAGTGTTAAAAAACTCAAAAGGGTATCTTTACGGTGCTTAGTAGTGCATTCAAAATGTCCTGTTAGCGTGATTTGGGAGCATTCACGCAATATTCCAAGATGGTTACCCCCCACTGCTAACCGAGTCACGTCACACCAGATAAAAATCTTGAATTGGCTTGTTTTGTTGTATCATATATTTGAAGCAATTTGTAAACAATTGTAACCTGAAATAATATTATTTAGTGTTATTATTGGATTTTATTATGATGTAACTTAGCCTGGATGACGGCCGAACTTAGCTTCTCCCACAACATTTGAAGTCGGAAAGTTCAGTCTGGACTTGTTGAGCAACTTTGCTCGAACCAGAGCTGTTTGGACCAATCAAATTGTCAGGGCGGGCTTTATACGATGATGGACAGCCTGGTCTCCTTCGTAGTCTGTCTTCATCGTCTGTCATCTACTCTCAGAATTAAAAGTAGCAGGCTGACGTGACGTGATTTTCCCACTGGGTTGTATGTAATAATGGGCTGAACAATATGATATGGATGTTCTAACTCTCATGGTCAGCTCAAGTCCCTCATTGCGAAGATCTCCAGCCATATTTGGTACAATTGTGGAGGAATGGTAGGTATATGTGTATGTGTGTGTGTGTGTGTGTGTGTGTGTGTGTGTGTGTGTGTGTGTGTGTGTGTGTGTGTGTGTGTGTGTGTGTGTGTGTGTGTGTGTGTGTGTGTGTGTGTGGGGGTATCCGATTTGACACCATTGTAGTTGCATATTTCCTCCATTTTGACAGATCACACTCTCAGTGGTGTGAGCTAACTTAGCCAGTGTCTGTCTGTGACAATAACATCCAGTCCTGCTTGCTTCCTTTCTTTTAAAAGTATCAAAATGATAGTTGCAGTACTGCAGTATGCATATGCAAATATCTTCATAGCTAGGCTACAGGCACAATAAGATAACTGAAAAGCTAACAGATGGGAGCTGCACATAAATCTGAAGCTCACTGCTCCTTTCTCCCTTTGGCACCCTGTGCTTGCTAACAGAGTCATTTGCTGATCAATGGTTGTGCTCAATTTCACTGTCTGGTTGATGAGAATTCAGTGTGGCCTAATCTTGCTGCCTTTGGGTTTTTACCAAAAGAAAACACAAGGATAGGTACAAAACTGTATGGAACCCCTGGAGATCAATTTTCCATCATCACAGACACTGAAATCAAAGGCAAACGGTGGGAAAAAAAACCTACTGTTCCCTGAAAAGATTTCACACTGACTGGCTTCACGTGGAGCCAGAGTCTTACAGCAGTTCTACTAGAATAAGTTACTCTTCGAGTACAAACTGCACAAAGTACAACACACGATACAGTTCACCATAATACTTGTCACATGTGTCATGTGGTGTGACACTGAATGGTGTTCAGTGTTGGCTGATCAGTGTGCTGACAGGAAGGAAGGGTGTCTCCATCTAAGACTTCCTTCCCTGCTGTGTGACTCAATGTCAGTCCTTGTGCTGCTCTTTCCTTTTCCCTAAACTCTTCTCTCCCTCCCTCCCTCCTTCCCTCCCTCCCTCCCCCAGGGCATGTCTGAGCCTATCCTCACTTACTTCTCTCACTCACATTTTTCTTCATTTACTTGATTAGCTGTGGTTGGACCATCTGTCCAGGTTTTGGAAAGTCAACATGCTGCTTGCTGAAAGAGTTTTTTTTTTAATTTGGCACCTTCTGGTTTTTTTTTAGTCTGTTTATCCTTTATGTTAAAAAATAATTTGTACTTTTTTACCTGGAGAGAATTTGATGAAAAGATCAATACCATTCTCATGTCTACACAATATATGAGGCTATTTCCAGCAGCCAATTAGCACAAAGGACAGCTTGATTCTGTCCAAAGGAATAAATCTGCGTATTTCTTGGCACATGATTAAAAGACTCAAGAAATTGTCCAACACAAAACCCCCCTGTAAAACCGTGAATTATTGTTTGTACGCTTTTGTCTTTGTAGATTAAACAAGATATATAACATGATACTAACTGAGCTTTAGCGGTGCTGATAGATAGATTTAGTTCTCTATGGACGTTGGTATGGATGGAAATTATTGTACACACATGCAAGTGTAATCAATTTTCTCTTCTAACTCTCAACGTTGTGTTCTGTATTAGTTTGATAAGACTCCATAAACACCAAGCAAATCCATAATCCAGTATGTTGTCAAACCACATGTAAAAGAACTTCTGTGGTTCTAAGAAACAAACATATCAAAAACAACCGAGCCCCTTGAATTCTCAGGATAATTCTTTAAACGGACACATCTCATCTTCAGTATTGTAATTGCTTCCCTTTATCCTCTTTTAATTTGGAACTGCAAGTTGACTCTGATCGTGATAATACTGATTGATATCTGGGGCGTTTATCATTGAGTGAATTGTCAGCTGTAATGAGATGTCATCCGATTAAGAAGGTGGGTAGGCCTAATCATCACAGCAGCAACAATCTGTCTAAAATAATGTAAAACAAATCAATAAACCAGATTGAACAAATGAGTGCAAGAGAGGGAAAAGTGTTGGAGGCCAGCTGCAGACGACAGAGAAGAGGAACAGGGGAAAACACAGGGGTTTGCAGGGGACGGCAGGAGGCCACACTGCAGGTCTCTCATTCAGTCTAATGCCATTAGTGTCATCGTGCAGGCGGATCATATGACACAGAGTCATCACACACACACACACACACACACACACACACACACACACACATTACACCATGTCACATATCCTGTAGAGTTAGTTTCCCCCTCGGTAGCCTTGAAGCGCAGACAAATGGCTATCCAAACACACACATGCTCATGGGCTCACACAAATGATGCCTTTCCTAAATTGTGTCACACATAAGAGCCTTTCTGAATGCTCATAACATGTCGCCAGTTCCCCCCCACGCCCACCTTCCCTTATTCCTGTTTCTTCTTCTTCCTCTCCATGGATCCAGCCTCTGGGCTTGCCTTCTCATGTCATCTCAGGGTGCGTGAGCGCCTCTAGACCATATGGGCTCTGAGGGGCTTAGTGGACCTCCAGCCGCCCCCACCCTTTGAGGGCTGGCTATGTGAGGGGAATTGAGAGGGCATGCTGTCATCTTTTTAGGTGCTTCAAACGTCCTGTCTGGTGAATGAAGAAAAGTCTGGGTGGTTATCATTTTCTTATCTCATTTTCCCTCCCCCTTATTGCCTGTCTGATGTTATTCAAGCCCTATCATTTTGCATATTTGTAAGGAAACATAATTCATTGCTTGACTCAGCACAGCGTTAGCTTGTTGTGTAATTATTGTTAGTTTTTTTGTCGGTGGCTCTCAGCAATCCAAGATGGGCAGATGGCTCTGTCTCGCTCACCAATGACTCTCTGTCTCTCTTTTCCTCTTCTTCTCTCCATCACTTTTTTCTTCTTCTTCAAGTGCAAAGGTCTGTGTTCCTGTGTAAGCCTATGAGTGTTGTTTTAGGAATATCTACTCTGTGGACCATATGGTACAGCCCTGCCTGCTGGGCAAGGATAAATCCCACATGCAAAGGCAGCAGAGCAAAGCACACACACACACACACACACACACACACACACACACACACACACACACACACACACACACACACACACACACACACACACACACACACACACACAATTAGTTCAGCCTCAGTATCATGTACTTGGATTGTGCATTGTAATTACTCTGCACCTTCATGTTTGTTGCTGTATAAGAGAATACCTTACAGGCCTGTCTGGTGTTCATTCTTCAGTCTCCCCTCCTCCTCCTCCTCCTCCTCCTCCTCCTCCTCCTCCTCCTCCTCCTCCTCCTCCTCTCCAGCTTATTTGCTTTCTACCTGCCTGCCTATTGCTTATCTACAGCTCATGCTTTCCATCGCTCTCCGAAGCAACTTGCCCCCTAGCCTTCCTGAATCATCAGGCCTTTCCTGAGCCATAACGCTGAAGTCTACTCTTATCATCTTCCCACACGTCAAACCAACCATATGGCAGTTTCAGAATTTACTTTGTTGGTTCAGAGAGCTGTGCATTCTCACTCTGTCTCTCCATTTCTGACTGTTTCTCTACCTCCAGAACAGAGGAAGCCTTTTGGATGAGTTCTCTTGACTCAGCACATCTGGATAGACAATTAGACAGGTGAGCCACATTTATTTGGTAGAGGGAATGGAAAGGAAAAGTCAAATTATTACCCAAACTGTCCATACCAAACATCTTTAACAGTTTATGCACCGACTTCTTTGTTCAACTTTAAAGCAACACTAAAGAACTTTTCCTTCTTCGACCCCCATAGAATTTGGAAGCAGAATTGTCCATTACCGCTGTCGTAATGTCTCATTCAAACTACAGATCCCCTACCCAATCTGGCAAACTTGCATAATGTAATGTAATGGACAATTCCGCTTCCAACCTGTAGAGGGACCGAAGTGAGAAAACCTGAAAATTACTAAATTTTGTTTTATCCATGAATAAATTGGTTTAGATAAGCTGGCTGACTGTCTAACCTCCTGTGTTTCTTGCCCTGTCAGACCTTGTTGTTGTTCCTGTGTTGCAAGATCTCGTCAATAACTTCGGTGAGCACAGTGGTATCATAACTGATAGAAATTATGGGCTAAACCATGTTAAAAGGCGTTAAAAGGCAGCAATAATGTTGCTTTGACCAAAATAAGTATACAGGCTTAAATGTTCACTGTGATAGATGACACATCTGAAGCCAGTTTTCAGTCTGCTAATTAATTTACCTAGAGAAATGAATGGAAACAATGCATGACTGGAAGGGTTTGTATATAAAAAACACTACAATACAGTACACATTCGAAAATAGCATTCAAAAAATGATTTGTTGTCAAAAAGCACAAACTTGCTAAACCACTTAACCTGCCCAATGTAAGCATGTTTCTGTCTGACTGGCTGTCTGTGTTGTATACCTGCGTAGACATGCAGCAGAGCCAGACTGCATGAAAAGGGAAGGTCATTGAAATCAAAGTACTCCAAAGCTCCCACACATCTCCTCTAGTCAGTCAGTCTCTCTCTCTCTCACTCTCTCTCCCTCCGATTAGACAGATCACATAAAACCATTTACCTCGGTGTCTCAGAACACAATGAACAACAAGGTGTTTTCTTTAGAAACGTGGGGGGAGACAGATTGTAAACCCCTGTGGCACAAATCCTCCACCCCCACTGCATCTTGTGCCACAATGTCTGCTAACTGTCGAACGTGGTAACACGGATGAGGGCACAGCTGGAAGAAAAATGGAAAGAGACATGCAAAGAGAGGGGTGGAGAAGGAGACAAGGCAGTTTGAAGGTGGTTAATCGGGACTGTTTTTTCAGACGGATACAGTCAGGGATGAAGTGAGAGACAGACAAACAGAGGGAGGTGAAGGACAAAGAGATAGGCACAGGAACAAAAGCAACGGCATTTGATATAAAACACAATTTCAGAGGTGGCCTGCCAGTTTAGTCACCATGACAACAACACACTTAAACCAGTATTTAATTGGTGCTGTCTGCACTTGTCTGTTGTATCTCCATCCACTCCCTCTGTATACAGTATATAATTACTCTGTGATTCGTGGGTATCATGTACCACCACAGACATGCTTACATTATGGTATACATTATTGTGTTTGTAAAGTAATACTGTAATATGCTTCAACTTACTGTGACTGCCACTTCAGATTAGGCTTGAGTTTTTGTCACTCAAAGGTTAGGTATCATTAAAATGATACCTAACCTTTGGGTGCAGGAATATGGTGCCTGTCCTGTATAAAATGAAATATTTCTTTTAGCAGACATAGTTTAAGGATTTGGGAGTACAATATAGGAGATCTTTTGAGAGCAAATTAGAGTCAGTAGATAAGTCAGTACATGATATGTGATATAATTTAGCCGCAGGCTTCTGGAACAGTCAGAAAATGCACATTGTTAGTGCAGATACAGGTTCTGTGTAAAAATAGGGAGGGTATGCTTACACTGGCTTATGCTGAGCTCATATAATAATTAACTCCTAAAAGCTGCTGTTACTGGGCATACGATTCAGCTAATTTGAATCCAGCAATGCTTGTTTGAATTATTGGCCTAAAGGCAACCTATCCGTATAATTCCCTGTCTCTTCTGTCATACACATGAATGTTGCATACAGTACACTAGTGTACCAAGCAATTAAGTTCAGGACTTATAGAGTACTTAATATGATGCACAGGTCTGGCTCCAGGCTTGTGGACAACCTTCTTCCAAAAGTCTGGAAAGCTTTAAACAGAATATGGTGTATTTGGTTTTGACATGTCACCTTGAGTAAGCATGTCCAGTCTTCAGCCACTGTCTCATCATTCTTTCTTCAGGCATCAGTATTTGGTGTAATTACTGTTGATAGGCATGCACACTCCAAAAAACATTTTGGAGAAGGAAGATGAGGCGATGGTACAGTGGTTGGCAAATGGCAACTTACTGTATCTCAAGGTGCAGGACTCTGAATGTGCCTCTCAGGCTCCCTGTGGGTTATTTGTCTATTTCCAGAGAACTGGAGGCGGTAAAGAGCAAGTATTAAAGCCAGTACATGATGGAGACATTCTTCTCTTAAGAATGTAACAGCTGCAGTGACAGAGAAGGACATGGACAATAATCATATCACACTTCAAATGGAAAAGGAGTATGTAGATAATGCAAACAACAATAAACTAATGTTATAGGCTATTTTTAAATAGCTTATAAAAGACAAAACTGCACGCCAGATATTTCCAATCATCAGTATCACTGTGATACTAAATGACTTCTAATTTTATGAGAATTTCTTATAAACATTATTTAGAGTTTTGCCTTAAATTAATCAGACTAACAAAGCTCTAATAGATGCAAATTGTTCCCTACAGTAGTAACATTTTCAAAACACTAGGTCCCATAGGCCCACCTCCCACAGTAACAGCAGTACGGCCTCCCTCGCCCAATCCATTACACTTTAACTTGAAATGGCAGTTAAAAGGAATGTTGCTCATGAATGTTTGTTCATGCTGGGCCCTAATTAATGAAACATTATGAAATGTTTCCTTCCGTGTGATGGTTCTGCTTATTTCAGTATTTTGTCACTGTCATCAAATGTGTAAGCCCAGTTAGTGGCAACTAATACCTTTGTACATAGTGTGTTTCATATCCGGTCAGAAGTGAACAAAGAAGATATTTCAATCAGGAGAGACATGTTTGCAGATATGCAAATTAGGTTTATTGTACAGCTCAATAAAATATACAGTCTTTGGCGATAAGACTCCATCACTATACTAATAAGTATTTTATATATCTATATAGGGGTAGAGAACCATCAGACCCCCAATGGATCTAGACACTGGTGGTGGCAACGAAGGAGCCCAAAGACCAGACCGAAGGAGGCTCCGGACCGGTCAGGTGGAGTAGAGGATTAGAGGTGGAAGGGGAGGTGGAGGGTCGCACTCTTTGCCTGCAATGACAGCTGAATAGCAAAGAGAGAAACAGATTTTTAAAAGCAGGGTTGTGACTCTATGATTTGCCCTTGCAATTTGTGTATGATTCTGATTGGTTAAGCAGGAAGGTAAATGCCTCCAACAGCTGATTCCATTTAGGAAGAGAGCATTGATTGAATTAGGTCTTCCTGAAAGAATTTACGCTAATCTATATTTAAATCAGGAGAGACTAGTTGCATTCATGTGACAGTTATACACAGCAAAAAAAGTACATTTATTAGGATAACAGCTGAATCGATTAAAAGTTAGGTCTTCCTGAAAGAATTCACGCTGAGCTACATTTGAAAGGAAAAAAAGGTTGACTTTGCAGTTATTATCATTATTTTGCACATACACCATGTATGGTCTGTAGAACTGCAAACACAGCCAGGACGTTAAGTCAACAAAACACAAGAGTTAATAGAAAAATGAGGAGAAAGTAGAAACCGTTTATCAAAAGCATACAGTAGGTGTTTTGATGTAAAAACTCCCAGACTCAGCTGTGCATTCCTGTGAAGTGAATTCATTCCCCTTGCCTCCTGGGGCACACACACACACACACATACACACACACACACACTGCTGAGTATTGTGGCTGTGTCTGAGCCTGCAGTTGATAAGATAGGGTTGGGTTGCACAGCTTGCAGGCAGATACTATTGTAGCCGTTGACAGGAAACTGAAACAGTTTGGAACGGTGCGGCTCCAAATCTACATGGCTGTTTATGTCCGTGTGTGTGTTGCTTGTTTGAACGTTTGCCCTCTCCCCTCCTGTCAAACGCTGGCCAAATGGTTTCCCAAATTCACTGTTTTCCCTCAATGAATGCCTCTTATCACTCATGGGACTGAGTGGGCTCTTGTGCGCTGCTGAATAAGTGTCTGACCCCCAAAAGGCGTAAAACGAGAAGAGCCATACTGTAGGTCAGTCTGCATTCTCCCATTTGGCCACCAGACGGGACAGTAAGGCGGCTGTACTAGCTGACACTATTGTTATCTGATGAAAGCAGGCCTTGTCGTAGACCCACAAACACACTGACCTAGCTCTGTTTTCAATCCAAGTCACTGGGTTCAAGTGCTGGATTGTGAATTATTAATGAGCACATGTAAAAATAATAACTTTACATCTACTACAAATCGCATGATACATTTATAAATAGGCATGTGTGTGTTTTTAGACATTTCAAATGTAAAGTATGATATGTCACATTTGTGGGTTTCTTAAGGGGAGCAATGGAGAAAGTAAAGGGATGGTGCTATAGACTGACAAAGTCCATGTTTGACCATGATTGTAACAGCCATAACCTTGTACATGACCCTAAACCTAACCCCCTAACCCTAAGGAATAAATAATTTAGGTAATTTAGACCCAAACCCTGATGTTTCCCCAGACCTAACCATGCCATTGATTTGCCTAAACCTACATTTACCTGAGTGTTTTTCACATTATGAAACAGGTTTTTCAACAGTGATCTGTGAAGGTTTTCCATATCGTCCTGCCAATAGAGCATCAGATAGGACAAACACTTTTGTGTGTTGATCTAGAAGGCATGGACAATCTGCATACTTGGTGATTTAATTGGCAGGACTTTTTGATATTGCATTATTACAGGGATTTCTTAGATAACCAGTTGTGGAGCATCTAATGTCCCACAGTGAATACAAACACTTGAAGCATCTGAGTGTTAGAAGGACTGGGGGAAAGTTGTGGGAATATTCCCAGGATACAAGGTCAGGTGTTGTTCCAGTTATCCAATGAATTTATTGCAAAAGATCAGACCACAATTATTGTGACTCACAGTTATACAGACAAAATAAGCCCCACCTATGACATGGTATCACAACTCGCTAACCAAATCCAGACAAACCAAGATATGGGGCATGTGTCGACAACTATACAGAGACATGGAAAGTTCTACTTAGCACCACATTTGCTTACCTAAGAAATATAAACATATGCTAGAAATGAGTGTATTGAATCATTATCTGCATTCCAGGGGCAACAACAGGCAAAATGAACACTGTGGCTTGTTACTACTGTTAATACTGTTTTTTATTTTTAATTCAGGTTGAGACGTAAAAGGGTGTTATGGTGAAGTGTTCCATTCCTATGTGGGGGTCGCAGACAAACAGCTCATCTAGGAGAGGAGCCGCTGTTCCAATGTGCCATCCTCGGAGAGAGGGAGGTAAAGGAGAGGTTAGCTGAGTGTGGATAGATGACTCACAGTGTGTAGGTGCAGGGAAAATAGATTTAGAGTTCTCTGGACCCTCAGGCTTTTTATTTTATCTCGTATTGCAAAAGAGTGAGAGAAAGGTACAAAAATAAAGACTGTTGCTCAGAGCAACGTGACAGCTACAAGTGATCTGTCTATCTATCTATCTATCTATCTATCTATCTATCTATCTATCTATCTATCTATCTATCTATCTATCTATCTATCTATCTATCTATCTATCTATCTATCTATCTATCTATCTATCTATCTATATTACATGTGTGTTTTCTGTTTCCCTCTTTCTGTCTCTCTCCTGCTGTGTGGGAGTCAGCAGAGCTTGTACATTGTTCTGAGATGAAGAGCAAGCATCTGCATTATGGCACAACTCATTACATGACTGACAACAAGATGAGGCATATACAAGTACTGGAACAAAGATGATAATGAATGTGATAATCTGCAATATTTTCATATTAAATCGATTTTGCTTCTGTTGCTGTCAGATACAAAATGATGGTTTTGTCAAAGGGCCTATTCACCAATTTTACATGTCAAAGTCAACAGTTGTATAGTGCCCTCTGTGGCCCTGAAGGAGCTTTGTTATGCTGAAAAAATTGTGTATGAAGACTTTAAAGATCCCATGGCATGATAATGTCACTTTTTTACATTAATATGAATTCCCCCAGCCTGCTTATGGTTCCACAGTGGCTAGAAATGGCAATAGCTGTAAACCGAGCCCTGGTTATCCTGCTCTGCCTTTGAGAAAATGAAAACTCAGATGGGCCTATCTGGAATCTTGCCCCTTATGAGGTCATATGGGGAAAGGTTACCTCCCCTTTCTCTGCTTTGCCCTCCCAGAGAATTCGGCCCAACCATGAGAGAGAGACATCATGGCTTTCAAACAAGGAAAGTGGCAGTTGGTCAAAGCCACACCCCCAGCCTCCACCTTGCCCCCCCTCTCCTCCTCAAAAGCTACAGACTCAGAAATGGCACATACTAAGTAAAGCTCATTGTGGGACTGGCTCTAGTGGCTGTAATTCTGCACCGAGGATGAATTTTGGAAAAGAGACTTCAGATATGGTATGAGGGGACCACTAAGGTCTATATAAAAGCATCCAAAGAGCACCATGTCATGGGACCTTTAAAAGACGTGGCCATATGCTGTGTGTGGAAGGTATTTTGGAAATTAATTATGGATCTAAAGGAAAACAACGATTGTGAAATATAACGTGTATATGTGCTGCTTTGGGGGTGGGGTCAAAGAACACAACAGGACGTCACACAAATTTAATTCAGTAACATTCCCACCACCGCACAACCCTGCGGAAAATCGCCGGATCCTCTTTTGCTGGTGTGAATATGTCCTAAGAAATGAGCTCACTTCTTTCACAGATGAGGTCATGCTGCAGTCTCTTTGTTCACTCATGACCAAGATTGCTTCTTTATAAAAAAAAAACTCTACCTGTTCCTCACCATGGTGAGTTAAAATTTCATCCAGAAAAAGGAAAAAGACATTGTTTTAGTCACACTGCGGAAGGCAGTGATGTCAGTCTGCATGCCCTGATGACATCATTGTTTTTGTGGAGGCCAGCAATCTTAAATCATTTATTGTAGATGCCTTCAGCACCCTGCAGACTTTGATTATGTGACAGTGAATTCATACCACGCCTCAGTCTCAGAGTATACGCTGTGTCAATACATGTTTCAGGGTATTTCCAGAAAATCACATTTGGACAAGGACAGAGAAAATTTCCATTGCTGCGCTGCTTTCAAAATGTGTCACGAGTCCTGAGAGGCATTGGCACAGCGGTGAGTGTCATGTCTCTCCTCCAGCTGTTTTTCTTTTTGTCACAAGGTTTATGTGACAAAACATACGTGCACTTTTGCTACTTTGCAATTGTTTGCAACACAGACTCTCACAGAAAAATAATGTCCGTACAAAAATGATAAATTGACAGAAATGTCAGTGTATGCTGTAGAAGGAGGTCTGAGGAATGAAAAACACAGCTGAAAAACACAGGGATAGGAATTTAGCCTGAGATGAAGACGATGTGAACAGATGAGAGGGAAAGGGATGCTGCCAAATTTGTCAGCGGCAGCAGACGTGGCATGTTGGGCAGAACTGTCATTCAGCGGCATTCTGGGCTGCTGAGGAAGAGTGGATCTACGGCAAGCTGAGAAGTGTGGGAGGGAAGACTGACAAGACATGGAGCAGAGGGATCTATTCAGAGAGCCTCTCTGTGTTATGATGATGAGTGACAGGACAGTGAGGTGTGTGTGAGCTGGCTGTGTATTCAAGTGATTTAGAAGGACGTCAGTGTTGAGCATGTTGTCTGCCCATGTCAAGCAGATAAGCGTTGTTAAACTGGATGATTTTTTTTCTGAAAGGAAATGAATGAAAAGAGCGATTTCGCCTGTCGCTTAAAAGACGCTCACAGAGATTCACAGCTTCTGCAACTTCAGTTTTGTGAGTTCAGAATGATCAATAATGATCAGCATCAATAGATTTTGACTCACCATTGTCCCCCCAGCAAAAGAGAGGGGAAAAAAAGAAATATGGAAGAGGGAACAAACATACAATGAAGATGGCTTGGAAGGAAACTGGCCTGGAAGAGGACTGAAATAGCCTTTGGCACAGTATGACTAAGGCTCTAATTGCAGAGGGACAGAGATGTGGCCCTCTATGTGTGTGTGTGTGTGTGTGTGTGTGTGTGTGTGTGTGTGTGTGTGTGTGTGTGTGTGTGTGTGTGTGTGTTTGCCTGTGGGCGATGTGTAGCTGTTTCCTTGTTTATCTTCAATACAAAGATATTGCTTATCATGCAATTTGGTGAAAATTAATTTCATGACTGGGTCTTCTCTGATTTACCTGTCAGCTGGTTTCGAGTTTGTGCGTGTGTGTGTGTGTGTGTGTGTGTGTGTGTGTGTGTGTATGTTTGCACTATGGGAGCCTCTTTTGTTCGCATTCTCTGAAGGTAAATTGCTGCTGCTGTTTGGCGAGTTCGCCAAACACAAACACACACACACACACACACACACACACACACACACACACACACACACACACACACACACACAAACACACACTCACACTTTACAATACACCTACATTCCTTTCTCCTCTGTCTCTTTTGACACTTTCTCTTCCACAAATGAATGGTTTTGGATGTGATTCTCACCAGAAGGCGCTTCTTCTTCTCCCTCCTTCCATCTAAAACATGTTTCCTTTGCTTCTGTTCCTATACGGGACTTTTAGCCACCAGATGACTCAATCGGAAGCTGCAGGGTAAGTGCTACTGTATGTCTGTTGTTACATTATGTGTGTGCATGTGTGTTTGTGAGTGGAAAGACAGAGAGGTGCAAACCTTGGGACTTGTGTCTTGTAGGAAATCCCATAGGTAAGTAATTATCCCTAATTACAGCCAACATGTTACCTAATGGGTCTCAGTTGTCACAGCTATTTACCTAAAATGCAATGATGAATCATTAGCTGCAGGGAAAAGTACTGAGGGAATATTGCAGAGTTATATCAGGATTCATCAGTTAATCCATTTTCACACTGAACCAATAAAAGAATATTCACTTCCGCTCTATAACACCCTCTGCCCCTCAGCAGTGTGAAGAAACTACAGTGCGAACTGAATGGGGTTGTCACCATCTTCCTCTCTCACTCACACACACACACACACACACACACACACACACACACACACACACACACACACACACACACACATTCAATTTTATTTTCCCACTGTCACATTCTACTCCATGGTTATCAGGGAGGAAATGATGCTAGCTCCTCTTCCTGTTGGAGTTTGATTCTTTGGTGTAAGCAGAGTGTGTGCTTACATGGGTCTCAGTATGACATTTGAATGAAATCCTCTTTATTATAAATTGAATTATTCGTCATAGGCAGAGAGAAACACATTTGTATTGATCCAAGGATGGTTGGAGCTACTCCTCTATTTGTTACTCTTAACCTATGGATTTCTAAAGTTGTTTACAACCTTATTTAACTAGGAAAGAGCCTCATCTGATATTAAATAATTTACGGGAATGTCCTGGACAAAATAGCAGAACCATAAAGAATGAAAAACACAGAATTAGATAAAGCATGAATAGAAGAATTGAGGAGTACAAAAGATATAAAGAAATAATATAATAATAAAGAAACAGCAAAATGTGTGCAAAAAAATTTCAAAACATTTATTTTCATTTCAAATATTACTTTTGTATTTAATTTGATCCTTCCATCCATCCATCCATCCATCCATTAATTTGATTATTTTTTATCATTTTTCCCAATTTAATTGCACTACGATATTTTTTATTTTTGTGTGCACTGATCTTTATATATGCCTCTTGAGTTTTTGAGATATTTCCTTTAGAGTCCATTGATTCACATTTACTCTCAAAACCTACTGTACTTCACATTGCAATATCCATGGCAACATAATAAGCTCCTCAGGGGCTAATAGCAACACCGCCTTCAGATTGTCATTCATAAGACACAATGCAGTCAATGGACTATACTTCATTTATATTTCTGACTTGTAGTCTAAAGCTTATGAACAGAAGCGTGGTTTCTTTTGTTGATCGCAGGAGCAGAGCTCCTCAATGAGTGCCGTTTGTTGACTCTGTAAGCAGGTAAATACACTAAGAGCAGTAAAGCTGTAGCACAGTCTGTACCAAATGCATGACACCATGTTTGTCTGTGTGCAAATACAGTCCTTATTTGAGAACCAGCTGGGCTGGAAGTTGCACTGAAAAGTATCTGTAATTGGTGACAATTTATCCTTGTGACGCAGTGACAAGGATATATGGGCTTCAGGGAAATCAAAAGGGAAACATTTATGAAAAATCATGAAGTGTAAATTAAAGCATCAGAAAGTGTTTCTCTCACTAACGTCTTGCTATTTTTCTTTCTCTCTCCCTCTCCAAATATGCCCTCGACAGGTGACAGTTGTCATTGGCCCAATCGCAAAGTGAGCCCTGAGGACTCACAGACTTAATTGATCTCAGGTGCTAAGTGAGTGAGTGTGTGAGGCCACAGGGGCTCAGAAAGGTATAAATGGGATTGGGACAGCACTTCACAAGATCACGTTACCTTGGCGACGTTTAATAACAAAGATGTTGCTGAGACTTGCTGGTTTGGGTATTTTCATTTTAAGTTGGTTGCTTTTCACAGGGTTGAGGCACAGGAGACACCTGCCTGATTTCAAATTTTTTCACTCTTGTTTTATAAGCTGGACAACCGTCCCTTTCGGTTCAGTTGCTTCGCAGGGTGTTGTGCTGTTGTTTACCTTACCGGTTATCCCTATGGTATCTGCGGTAAACATCACAACGCTTTGAACTGTGGGTAATTCAATTCAGTTCAATTCAATTCCATTTTATTTATATGGTGCCAAATCACAACAACAGTTATCTCATTTCGCTTTTCATAAAAGAGCAGGTCTAGAGTACTCTAGTTATTTACAGAAACCAACAACGATGGTGAAGTCTGCATCGATGCAGAAAGGGCTCGGTAAGTGTGTACTCAAACCCTCATGCCCTTTGAAATTCAACATTGGGACAACCCTTACGAATTCCGCGAGAACGCGCACCAAGGTCCGTGAGTCTGTGAGTCCGGACTTTGGGAATGGGCCATTATGTCAGTTAGCTGGGTAATCCTGTATTTCTACACCAACCTGCTAATCTCTCAAGAAATCTGACCCACATACAAGCCGCCATACCAGTTCTGCAAGAACCATGCACTTTTAGGTTTTCTTCTTCTTCTTCTTCTTCTTCTTCTTCTTCTTCTTCTTCTTCTTCTTCTTCTTCTTCTTCTTCTTCTTCTTCTTCTTCTTCTGTCAGAAAGCTAAACCTCCAGGAAGTTACCCAAACCCAGCCGCCACTTCCAGCTTTGATCTAATTGTGCTTCCTTCATCCATGCCCAGTAGAGCATGCCTCAATGCCACATATATTGCAATATGCCACACATGATGACATCATCATCCCGGGGCAAAGAGCCAAGAAGAACCCACAGGGAGGGGAGTCAATCTTGGGTCATTGCAATAACACCAGCCAATCAGCACAAACCAAAAGCCCAGTAACCATGGTGATTAGCCTGGGTTCAAATACGTGTATGTGTGGCAGATGCCCCCTGTTTTGGTTCCATATGCATGTGTGGACATACAGTAGACTGGCCCGCTGCAATAATCCTATACTATGGGTAACTATATGCATGAAGGGGCACAGAGTTGTTACCACTAAACAGAAGTGAACTCATATACAATAATGAGCTGTTGTCCTAGTTTTGTAGCATATGGCTTATGCATTCATAATGTTATCCGTACATGTATTAGACATGCTTCTTCTCCAGCATCCTGTTTGTTACACACTTTTTTCTCAGCTGTTGGAACTTATAGCTATGGTAATTACAGTCGTTAGCTCTCCTCTGTATTGTTCTCGGAGAGGATGGATGAGGAGACGTGTGGGTGCCGGTGAAGGGTAAGGGGAGGGGAGGCAAGGGCAGCGAGTAAACAGCACTACTGAGTAGGAGAAGTACAATAGGCTGTGAGTCAGAAAGAAAAGAGGAGAGAGGAGCGAGAGAAAGAGATAGGTATGCTGAGAAAAGGTCAGTGTGTGTAGGGCTTTATTTCAAATGCTAGAAAACTGAGAAAGCTCAGGCATGTTGTGCTTATCTCTCGCTCTTTAATGTCTCTCTTTTGTCATATATGGCTATTTAGGACTTGAGCAGGTGACTCATGAGGAGAGAGAGTGGGGCGCTACTCAACCAACGCTCAACATGAGAATGTATTAAACTACATACAACTATGAATGTCTGCTCCCAGAATACATATATATAGCTTGTTATATATAGGTAGTGGACATTTGAATGCAAAGTGTTTCTCTCCAACAAAACTGTTTGACTCCTTGTCTCTCCGGCCTCACTATTGACTGATTTATTTTTCCCAACACGCCATCATCACAATGACAAATCATCTGACCACTGCATTCCTGACTGCCAAGACTACACACACTGCTCTTATCCCTATTGTCTGTGACTAAATTATCTAAATTATATGCTACACTGCTTTGCACACCCAGAAGGACAACACACACCACAGTCGTCCACACTATTCATAGACACATCTTGGACTTTACCATCTTTTGTGTGTTTTGCTTTTTTTTAAATCTCACATCTGATATGTTACCCAACACAGATTCTGTTCGGTCTATCAGATGAGAAAATTCTGGGCCAGAGTGGTACTGATGCAAGGCTGTTCAATACCAGAGCTGACCACAGTCCATCCTGATTAGATAGCGTGCAGGTAGCAGATAGCTCACCTGGTAGGTTGTGTGCCCCATATACTTAAGCTGAATCCTTATTGAGCAGTTAGGGTTCCTAAGCCCAAAAAAAATCTTCAAAAAAGATATGTCATACATCAAGAGTTTAGTGATGTATTTGCATTAATGGGTTAATTGCATCCTTGTTGCATACTCTGTCGGAGGGAGGAATGGTTTAGTCTTGAACAGTGGTGGAATGTAAGTACAATTACTCAAGTATAGACTTAAGTACAAATCTGAGGTCCTTGTACTTTACTTTTCTTTTCATGCCACTTTCTACTCCTACTCCACTACATTTCGGAGAGAAATATTGTATTTTATACTCCACTCAATTAATCTGACATGTTTGGTTAATAGTTACTTTAGAAATTAAGCACACAAACCACATGCAGTTAATACAATACAATGTTTTATTATGAATTAAACTACAATATATAGGCCTACAAGTACAGCTGAAGTGATTAGCTGATTAAACACAGTTAATTGACAGCAGTGTTTGGATCGTTTCTAGTTTCTAAACTGTGATCGTTTTTATTTGCATTGCGTACTTTGACTTTGAATACTTAAAGCACATTTACCTGATAATACTTACATACTTTTACTTAAATAACATTTTCAATGCAGGACTTTTACTTGCAACGGATACTTTTTATAATGGTATTAGTACTTTAAAGGTAAAGGATCTGAATACTTCTTCTACCACTGGTCTTAAAGCCCCCCTCCAGCCGGTGTTACTTCCTGTCTAACGGTTAACGTTCCTCAAACAGAGAATACAGTGGTGCTCAAAAGTTTACATACACATGCTTAAGTTGACTAAAAAGAGGAATAAAAAAATCATGTTTTGGAAATTTATTTTAATACCTAAATTAAAAAATGAGGTAAAATCCAACCTTTAAGGACACCAATTTTCTTTGTGAATGAATAACGTATTGTAAATAAATAAATGTTCTTATTTAAAATACAGGGGTCATAAGTATACATACCCCTATGTTAAATTCCCATAGAGGCAGGCAGATTTTTATTATTAAAGGCCAGTTATTTCCTGGATTCAGGATATTATGCATCCTGATAAAGTTCCCTTGGCCTTTAGAATTAAAATAGCCCCACATCATCACATACTCTTCACCATGCTTAGAGATAGGCATGGGATACTTTCTATAAAATCATCTCTCAATGCAAATCAAACCAGGTATTAGTCTAACTGAAATAAAACCATGCCTATCTCTAAGCATGGTGAAGAGTATGTGATGATGTGGGGCTATTTTAATTCTAAAGGCCAAGGGAACTTTATCAGGATGCATAATATCCTGAATCCAGGAAATAACTGGCCTTTAATAATAAAAATCTGCCTGCCTCTATGGGAATTTAACATAGGGGTATGTATACTTATGACCCCTGTATTTTAAATAAGAACATTTATTTATTTACAATACGTTATTCATTCACAAAGAAAATTGGTGTCCTTAAAGGTTGGATTTTACCTCATTTTTTAATTTAGGTATTAAAATAAATTTCCAAAACATGATTTTTTTATTCCTCTTTTTAGTCAACTTAAGCATGTGTATGTAAACTTTTGAGCACCACTGTAGGTATGTGGATAATAGTCGGACCTAATGCATCACCATAGCAACTAGAATGCAGATTCAACAACAACAACAACATGGTCTACAATAGTCATATGTCAGATTCCCATTTTAGCAACAACCTTCTTTTTAACTTTGAGCACAAAATGAAGTAATTTGTCGAAGAATAATTGTAGTACAGTGTGCTTAGTCAACATTGTAAGGAAATTACTTGTTTCAAATGTAAAATATAACGTCTGAAACTATTAGGTGTAACATGAGTTCCTGCACGGTCACTTCTGTTGACATTTCAAACAAAACAGAGCAAGCTCGCCCCTCCTCCCATGTTTCTGTATTTGTCATGACTAACTGACTAACTGTCACTATCCCATAACACCTCCCCCAACCATCTTGTCTGTGATTGGCTGGAACCTGGTTTATTTGTGTTTTTGGTGCACAGCCTGTGCCCCTAGTGTTTGTTTGACATTTATGACCCCTGTGTTGTCTCCGGAGACCGGGCTTCTTCACAGTGAATTCAAGGGGCGGGCAGCTAGCGGATCAAGGAGAGATGAATACAATTCAAGAAGAAAATATAATTGCGCTGTAACCATGCAGGAACTCATAGTGCACCTTTTAGGTATATAATGCAGACTGTTGTGTTTTTGAGATATCCAATCCTGAGATTGGGATGCCTTCAGACAAACACCATGGAGATGAATGGGATTTCATTTGTGGTGCTCACACCATTGGAAAATTACATTTAAAAATTGAACTGCAAGTAAGTCTTTGCACCTGTTGAGTCACAGGTCTATTTTGGACGATGCTATGAAAATGGTTGAGGGTGGGTTCTGTAGATTGCCCTCAGAGGACCCTGTTAATGTTCTTGCCGTTAAATTTGTTGCTGCACTGCTGATGTAATTTCATCTATCCTCTTTGTACTGGGGCAGAAGCAGGAAAACCAGAAACAAATATCTTGAAGACCCCCCTGAAACCAGAGGTTAGTGTTGTTGTGTGTTTGTGTTTATAATTTGGATTAAATTATTCTTTACCAGTTCTAAAACAGGTGTTCACATTACATTTCCTGGAAATATCTGAATGAAATCAAAGGACCGTACAAGCAAAGAACTGAAACAAGTTTCTCTGAAAAGAAGTATCTTAACCTTAAGCATTTCAAACCCTCAAAAAGATTAAGTTTTTAAACAAAACACTTGCAAAATGTTGCTGAGATGTTATTCCAACAGTGGTGGAATGTGAAAAAGAAGTACAAATACTTTGTTACTGTACTTAAGTACATTTTTCACGTATTTTTACTTTACTTAAGTAGAATCAAGATACTTGTGACTTTTACTTAGTTACATGTTGCAGCAGTTATCTACACTTGGTACTCAACTACATTTCTACAACGTTTCATTACATTTTCATTCCCCCTGCTAAAACGTCTTCCTGACCGTCACACGTTTGTCTCACCAGTGACATTTGGTTGTTATAGACGTATACAGAGGGCTACAGTATGGGTTGCTACCACAGATTCTAGAACACTAATATTTGACTTAATCAGGGCCATATAAGGCTCTGGACCCAATCAGGTATGATCCTTTTTGAGCCTGGCCCATCCGCTTTTCCAACGGCCGCATATTCTGGTTAAATTGAGAGGGTAAGCCTGCCTCCAGAAAGTTTAGCTCCTATGGCGCCATTTTGATGCTACCTAGCACTTTAACTTTACATCTGATGCATTTAAAGACCCTATTTGTTGTATTTCATTTCATTATAGAAATACAACATGTATACAAGGCTCCATTACCTTGTATCTCATGTTATGGCTCCGTAGCAGACGGTTTTGTAAAAATAGGCTAACGATCTTATCATAACCAAGCGACTTGCTGTTGCATAGTAGAGGAATTACTGAACAGTTTGCAAGCTTGCAGGCAGTTTCAACTTACAGTAGCTGTTTAGGTTTAATTACTAATGTTAACTAGCATTTTAATTAGCAGTAATTAGCCTGTGCCTATGTTATCTCTTTACATGTACCTACGCTCTCCGTCTCTGCTGATTGGGAATGTTTGAGATTTCTCTTGGCACAGCTACCGGAAGACTTACAACTTTCAGACACGTTGCCCACGTCACATCTACATCGTCAAGCTCAGTTGGCGGCTGCGCAGCAACGCTCAGCATCACCGGAAAAGTACTTCTAATAGAAATCACTGGTCTCCGTTGAAAACAACGCTGTCACATTGTCCATTTCTTATACTGTCCATGGGTTAAATACAGTTAAATAAATCTTTCAAAGATGTAACACCAGTCTTTGCTGTTGATTTTGCTACCTGTATATGTAAACTGGGCCACAAATGATAAGCACAATTACATTAATTCTTCTTTTTTTTAATTATTAGAATATAGACATTAAGAGAATAAATTGTTATGCAAGTACTTTTAATACTTAAAGTACATTTAAAATCAGGTACTTTTTACTTTTATTTAAGTAGGGTTGTCATTGTGGTACTTCTACTTTTACTAAAGTAAATATGTCTCTGGTTATTTGTACTTTTACTTAAGTACTGAGATTCAGTACTTCCTCCACCACTGCATTCCAGTGGGGTCTGACACCATTTAATGCAAATACACACACAAGATCATAGAACACTTTAGGTTAAATCCTGCAGGTTAAGCATTAAATACAAATAATGGCAGTAATCCTTGGCACTTGGTATGTCAAGCTATTCTTTTTGTCCCTCAAATATAAACTACATTTGGGCAATAAGCCACATTTAAGCATTTTGTATAAGTTTTTCTTTAAACTTTATTTTTTTTAGCATTTACTTATTTATTTTCTTTTAACAAGGATCTGGGTAATATCTGTTGCTTTAACATTGGAATGTTTGCAGTGTTTGAGAAATACATTGCTAACAATTCATATATATTCTTAGGATTTGCTTAATGAACTTAGTTAGTGTTATCACTTATCAGTGGAGCAAACCTGCCTAAACAGAGCAAGCCTGCAGAGAACACTGAACTGCATTTTCATTTAAGAGCTATTCTGAGAGGGTCAGCGGGGTAGCTAGTTTATACTTGCAGTAGATAGCTGAGATGACTCATTTGAAGATCACTTAGATATGTAGACTTGTATGTTGCTAAAATGCATTTTTTGAGTTAGTGGGAGGGAAACAAAGGGTTCACAGTGGTATCTTTTTCTTCTCTCTACTCTTTGTCTTTACCCAGAAACATGACTCCAAGAGAAAAATGCTTCATCTGCCCTGACCACTGAGGTTTAACTTCCACTTTCAGAGCAGCACATCCCTCCAAAACACAGTCCTCTACTGCATTTTCACAGCAATCAGAACGTTCCCTATGAATGTTTTCTATTCTAGTTCCGTTCTGTTTTATAATGAATCACATTAGTGTAGTTTCCCCTGTTAGGTTATCCTGTCACGTTCACTGCCTTTGCCTTTTAGTTCTAGTCAACATAACATTGCTGCTTCAAAATGTTCTAAAGCCGAGTATCAAAAGCTCACACACACAGACAAAGTTAATGCCTTATCAGTCTAAGAAAGAAGTTTGATTTGATTTTTTCTTAATTGTATCCAAAATGCTTTACACATGAAATAAAGACATCAAATACAATGTGGATAAAAAACACAATTAAGTCCAGAACTTATTTCTATCGTGGTCCTCAACACATAACATCAAGACAAGACAAAACACTTACAGAGTGTGTGATCATCAATGACAACATAAAACCCTTTTTCATAAATAAGTGAAAATAAAAACAGTAATTGACCCCTTGCTCTATTCTGCAACCCTCTCCAGTAACCAGTCCTTGATTCTCTTTTTAAAAGAGTCCATGCTGGAAATGACTTTAACTTGCCGGTCTAACTTCTTCCACTGAACTGCCCCCATGTATATGCAAAGGTTCCTTTCCCTTTTCCTTTATCTGGAGAAGCTGGAGGTCTAAGCTCAGTCTGTAGAGCTTTGCATGCATGCGCTGCTCGGCATGGATTTAAAAGTTCTCCTTGTTTTGAAAGTCCAATGAAGAAGATACCAATGCTTAGATTTTATACCATTTACCCTGTCTTCCTTTTTTCATTGTTCTACTCCACTTCTCCTTGAAGAGCAAGTTTTTTTTCTTTGCCCTCTGACAAAGAGCCAGCATCAGATACAGATCAGCCGCATGGTGATTCACTGTCTCACTTTAAAACTCTTTATCTGGCTCAGGGGGCTTGCATTTAGGCCTTCCACTCGGAGGTGAGCGAGTGTCTTGTCTGATGGCAGAGGAAGCATTTTTTTAACCAGACAACATGAGGAAACATATAGCTCTCTTAAACAATACAACAGGATAGGCTGCTGCACTTCCTCAATAGAACATAATGAGGGTTGTCACACTACATGGGGTCTGTGTGACGAATGCTAGCATGACAATATTGTTGTGTCAATTAACACAACATAATGATGATAATTATGTGAATTAGAATGTCTCTGATAGATGTTGTAAGGTTGCCAGCTACGAATCTTATCTCTTCACATCATCTGCTTGATGTTTGCCTAAAACAACTGTGATAGGCCTACTGTGAGTGATTCACAGGTAATTATGAAAATAAAGACTATATTTCTTTGTTGGTCATTGCTGTGCAATCATAGAGAGCAAAACGTGTGACGAGTGTATGAATAAATTGCATAAAATATAACCTATCTTTTAGAATGATGTTTTTCTCTGTAAACATGACAGTTGCTCCCCCTAGCGGTCAAACGGGGGAAATACAGGCGCACAAGAGCCACACGGTGGCGGACAACATCCAGTATGTCAGCCGAATCAGGAGAGTGACCATCAGTTTGACACATTGTTAAAGTTGGCATCTACTGTGTCTACAAGCGTCTTGTGTTTTCGATTTGATTGAAAGAGGTTTATTATTATATGTGTGGATTTATTGAGACATTTGTCACACAAGTATTTCGCAATCTCAATTTTTCAGTGATGCAGGGCGAGGTTATTATAATTGCATGACTAAACCATTAATCTGTATTGACATATTTTGGGAATACAGCTGCTGTGGTATTTTATAGGGTCAAAAAAAGGGAGTGGCATGATTTCCTGCCTCTGTCAGCACTCCTGCTGACTATCTGTTCACCCACACGTTGGCTACTTTGGAACATTTTTGTGAAACCAGTAAATGCATGTGATTTCTTTGTGTGTAATTCCCCAGTTCTTACTATAGGCATGATGCAATTGCGCCACAAAACACACGATGGCGCACAACAGCAACGGGTCAGTTTAGTATCCCCATATCAATGCAGCATTGTGTGTTTGCAACTTTGAAGAATGTTTTAAAATAGACATTCCTTAACCTAAGACTGTGTAATCTATAGACTTCCTGGGGGAGCTACATAATATTATTTGAAAATATTAATTAGACATAAACACAATTTTTTATCTCATTGTTCCGCTTTGTTAAACTATAATAGGATAAAATGTCTTTTATCGTCGTTATACACATGCACAGCGAGATTAAAATCAACTCTTTTTCCACGTAAAAGAGATGCAACAACATGGAATAAAATAAGTAGTGTAAAAACAAAAGAAGGGGGGAGGGGTTAAGGTGCTAAGACGCTACATAGCCTATATACAAATACAAAATAAAAAATATAAGTATGGTTTTATATACAGTGCAATATGCAGAAAATTTGTTAAATAAAAATGCCTCAATTACTGTAAACCACAATGTTGCCCGTAAACAGTGGCGGAGGTGAGTTCCTGTGAATTTGGGAGGACTTCTGTGTTCCTCCTCCTCCTCCTCCTCATAGAAACTCTGCAGCTCAGCGAGCAGCGCTTCAGACGCGCTCTCTGCCGCGCACACCAGTTTCCAGTCGAGCACACATTCTGCGGCTCCAACTTTAGTTTTACAAACTTCATTCGGTGTCGATACCATGCTGGATTAAACCAATTAACCGTTGTTATTTGGCCAAATAAGGTTTCTTTTGCCACTGTGCAGGTATAATGAGCGCATTCTGCAGCTGATCGGCTGATTAGAGGTGAGTTAAACTACTGGGAAACTTTTTTTTCTCTACAATCTCTCTGCTGTGGAGTACATACGAGTAGCATGCCTGCCTGTGTAGTGATGTAATATCTGCAGCCTGCTACACACAAACCGAAATAGCCTACATTTTGATTCTAAGTGATGAAGGAGATAAGCAATAGGCCTACTTGTTTGTTCTCTAAACTCACTGTTGCCAAAGCACCATTGTTTCCCTTTTGGAATATTACAGTGATTGCTCACAGCTAACAATATCCTGTCAGCTTTGAGCTTGTAATAAGGGCATTTCACCACAGTGAACATACACAAAAGGATTATGCGCTCAGCTGTCTTTACTGGCTTGGCTTCTGTTTTGCGCTTTTTCTCTTATGTGTTTCTCAAAGTTTAGCTGCCAGTAACCTATCTCCACTGCATCCCTGTTAATGAGTAAGCTTTGGGAATTGGGACACTGCACTGAACTCCTTTTTTGTTTACCCTCAGGGGAGAGATCTGTGTTCTACAGTGGTGCGGTGTTTGCACTATCACTATCTGTGACCTGTAGGTTTGCACACAGTTAGTGAAGACGACACAGACCATCTAGCACCATGGATATCGGCAATGATGTGGATCTGTCCAATGAAAACATCACCCCATTGTGGAAACGCTGCACGGACAATTGCAAAAAAAACCAGGACTCAAGCAATCCCAAACCGCGACCCTTCAGTTACCACGCGAATGGGGTCATGACAACAGACTTCCCTGTGGTGGACAACAAGTGCTCCTTCACCTTAAGCCAACCTGCCGAGAGGCTGGTGGTCACACCCCCGACTTGGGGCAAGAACACTGTGGTGTTGAAGCACATTCTGCACAAACCCTCCAAGAAATCCAGAGTTGTCCGAAGCATCAGCATCGGGCACTTCTCCAACGGACTCTTCTCACTGTCCAAATTTAGGTCTGAGGATAACAGATCTGCCTCACTGGACAACAGAGTGCGAAGTGGAGACGGTGACAGGAGGAAAACCAGTAATGGAGTGACGGTATGGCAGGAAAAGCATCTCCAGGACCCCCAGAAACACATGCCGAGCCTATTCAGTGTGAGCTCACAGAAAGACCAGAAAGCGTTTGGGATGAGTTCCCCCTCATCTGAAGCTGTGCCTCTGAACTCCTCCCCTGTCCTGTCTTCACACTCTCCTAACAACAACACATACAACCACCATGAGCTGTCCTCGCTTTCGTCCGCATCTAGTCCCTCTCCTCCAGCCGTGCGTACCCCCACCCCTTCCCACAGCTCCACCTCCAGCATCCCCTCCCTCTCTTCCCTTACCTCCTCAGAACCCTCGACCCCACGCTCTCCGTCGCCAGCGGACAGAGGACAAGCACTCCTTAGACCGGCTGCCTCCTCACAAGACACCAGGCATGCCTCTTACTCTTCCTCCACCTCCTCCACATCACCCTCTCCCTCGCTTTCCCCATCTATCTCTCCCTCTCCCTCTCCCTCAATCGTCCTCAGCACCCACAGCCCTGCTGCCCTGAAGATGGGCACCCAGCAGCTCATTCCCAAGGGTTTAGCATCTGATATTCGGCAGTGCAAGGCGCCTGCATCTGAGCAGCAAGTCCAAGGTTTGGCAGGGCTGCTGGGGTTGGATCATTCCAAGCGAGCGTTAAAAGCCCGCAGTATGGTAGAAACAGGAACCTACTTTTCTACCGGAGGGGGCCACATCGAAGGGACCGATGGGGAAAGTGAGAGCCCGGGGACACTAAGAAGAGGCCTAAGGAGTACGTCCTATAGGAAGGCAGTTGTGAGCGGAGTAGACTTGGAGGTCCCATCAGTAGATCCCAAGGCCCATTGGTTGTCGCAGCCTGTCGAAAAATGGCTGGATGAGGATAAGCCAGATTCACCAATCAGTCCAGCAAGTCCTGGCACTGTAAGTCTTTCTAGCCCTGGAACTGCCAAGCCTTTAAGTCCTGGCACACCCAAAATTGCCAGCCCCAGGATCTTAGAGCCTGGCAGCCCCAAGACAAAAAAGCCTACCAACACTAGGAAAAACAAGGTGGGTACATTCAAGAAACAAGTGCTGGTGCTCTTAAAGAAAAAATAGTTAAACATCTCTCACAATACATTTCAAAAATTGTAGTAGGAGCAATTTGGATGTAACCATATAATGCTAGTGATGCACAGAATGGACTTTTCAGTCCTGATGCCAATATCTGGGCTTTGGGTCTTTGCTGATAACGAGTACATATCCCATAACAGTGTTTGAATAAAAAAATGTATGCTTCCCTGTGTGAAAGTGACTGAGATCTTATGTGTGTGAGGCACACTGGAGGCACACACACACACTGAGGCACCTAAAAATTGCTTTTCTTAACTTGTTAAAACAAACATTTACTTAATTTTTCTTGTTAGTGTGGGATTGATGCTTCCTTATAAAAAGCTATTAGTTCCAAGGCTTTTTTGTTTGATGGTTGAAAACTATAAGACTTTTAAACTTAATTTTATTTAAGGTTTGGCGTTTGCTATTTAATACATGTTTCTGTTGCTGAATAGTTTTAGAGATATGAATGCCAAAATCTATTTCAGCATTTGAGAATGCCTGTTGTTACTATCAATGCTCATGTACAGCCCTGTAAATATGCTGTACACTTTGGCCTTTACTGTACCAGATTAAGATTTCTTGATTTGGTTAATCATTATCCATCTGATGGGTTTATATTTGACTGCACAAAGATAACTTCAACGTGGACTTTTTAGTATTGGGGTGAAGTCCAAATTGTAAAATGACAACACAGGCTGAGTATTGTGGAACAAACTCAGCAGAAGCGAAAGTTCAGACAAGGCCTCACAAGGAAACAATTAACGAGGTTGTTGGGAGACATGACGTAGTGTGACACCATGCCCACAAATACCCACCTATATACACAACGGCTCCGAAATTAGACGGGGGTCAATGGTTGAGGTCTCCTGTGATGGCACAGGCAGGTCATGGACAGGTGACAGAGGTTCAGAGGCCGGTTACATTTAAAGTTTTTCTGTGTGCCTGCTTGACCCCCCCCCGGGTTTGTCCAAGTCATTACAAAAGTGTTTTCTATTTCAGTGTCCAGATAAGAAGAAAGTTTTGACCAGTCAACGGACGTTTGACAGTGAGGGTGAGAAACCTCAATCTGTTTTGTTTCCACCATCCTTACCCTTCATTTGACTAAATTAGTGTTTTCTCCTTTTTGCCTTCATGTCTTTTTCTCAACCTTTTTTTTTACAACGTCTGACACAATGAATCTTTCTATCAAACAATATGTGTGTTTCAGAGGAGGAGCTGTACCAGAACTACCAGGAGAAGGCCTTACATAATGACTCAGATGAAGATGCCGAGTCCAGGGAAGACAAACCCGATAAAGGCATCGTGTTGCAGTACAGACCTATACGCATCTCCTGGAGCCAGCTCAGTGTGGTCAGACATAACACAGCTTCTGTTCTTCTTCTTATATCGTTCTCACTCTTTCTCTACATATATACATGTATAGTATGTACTCACTGCTGTGGCTGTGGAATCTTGGAATGCTAGTGCTCTGAAGAATGCTGTCATATCCAGTTTGGCCACAGTCCATCCCCGTCCTCCCACTGTTGCTGCCATCCTCACTCTGTTTATCAGGGAGTGCAGAAACATTTCTTGCAGGACTCGGGTGGGAAGGGAGGGAGGCAGACAGTCAGCCAGAACCACAGAAAGTCTTGCAAGCACTGCTAAGCCTAATGCCAGTGTGTTGGCAAACTCTACACAATCATCAGACTGTAAATATGCATAAAATATTGTTTCTACAGAGCAGTGCAATGGCTCTTTATTGCATAATATAGTTAGGGATTTTAACGGATGGATAGAGGAAAACAGAGAAGCGGAATGGCTAATTTAGTTTTCTACTTAGGCATTCCCATCTGTTTGTTTACTTGTTGAGGAGGAAAAGTGCGGGAGGAAAACAGGCGAGGGCATAGATGGAGGCAATTAGGATTAGTTCTGAAATTGCTGAGCAGAAAATGATAAGCACTTACAATCAAATAACTCGGAATTTGGATTCAAAGTAGAGAACATTTAGAAAATGCCTTGAGATGTTTTTATTTTTGGGTATACCAGCAAGACACATGAGGTGAAGAGAGATGAGTCTGACATTTCCATGCTGACCAGGCCCGTCTTACTCCAACGCAGCTGCTTTACAGCTGTGGATTTGTTACTGAGAATGTAGTCTCGCATTGCCAGAGCTTACTAGTCCACACAGCATTCTGGGATTGTAGAAAAACATGCTCTGGTTTATAGGCATTTCTTTTAAACCAATCACAATTGTCTTGGGCTGTGCTAAGTGCCGGACAGAGCCGCGGTGCCTCTGCAAAAAAGTTTTGGAAGGGGAACTTGTTTTGGTAGAACACGTAATTGTTTAAAAGTTTTTGTCGCGCAACAGAAAACTCAGACAGATAGTCTAGCTAGCTGTCTGGATTTACCCTAGAGAGATCTGAGGACCAGGTAACCACACTAACAACCGGAGTTTAAAATGCCAACACAAAGAAAGCGGATGGTGACGGACATCCGGCCCAAAATCAGGGACATCCGGCGGATCTTCCGGCAGCACCGGATAATTCCTGTAAATGAAACCTTGTTGTTATAGACTACTGGTCAGACAGTACGCCATATAACACTACAGGATTCTCCATCCAATTTACTAGGAAAGGCTGGCATTGTCCTTGTGTGTCAGGAAATATGTTTAGTTTCAGTGAAGCCTTGAACCAGATATTCTTTCCGAAAAGTCTCCTCTCACTCAGCTCCTCCCTTCTCTTACTGCCCCCTGGCACCTCTCGTAATTTAAGGTTTGATGAACTGTGAGTCACATCCGAGAATTTTCACATTTTCTAGGAATTGCCATCAGTAGTTTCAGAAGGTGCAGCTTCCCACAAGGTACAGTAACTCCTCCCTCCCATGGTGCTTAAGTTGCCTGAAGATTTGCTCCATTTGCTCTGATTTTAAACCTATAATTAGCTTTTGAATAATAAGACCAAATTGATTGTGTCTCAGTCACACCCAGTGCAACTCGAAAACAAGGTGAAGTTCAGTTGGCATGACAATGTGCATGGTTGCGCACTCACACTAAAAACCTTGCAGCCTTATATTGATAGCTGGTTTTACTGATATGGTGTTAAGGGTTTGGTAGAAGGGAAAGTAGGAGCTAAATAAATAATAAAACAGATGAATGTGTGAAAGAAATACAAAGAAAGAAGCACAAAAGATATTTGGTCTGCAGGTTGGTTTGTTGTCAGTGTTGGCTTAGGGCTCCGGGGCAGAAACTAGAAAGAAGGAAGGCTCTTCCAAGAGCAGTATCACTTCCTTGTGCCTTTACACCAAAACAGGATCAGAAGCTAGTGGAAGCAGGGAAATATGGCCTCTCTGGATTCTTGCTTGTGTGTGATTTGGTATATGTGAATGTGCACCAGATCACATTGGTTATATCTGATGGGACATGAGAGGGAGGCATGCTTTTTATTCACTCATACCTGCAGTTTGACAAAGCCAAATGCTGATTAATTCTGTAGCACTCCACACCTGGTTCATTCCAACAGATTGCTTTGTTTCAGTGTTGTTCAACTGTGGACCAGCCACATACAAACATGCACATACACGTTCCTTTTATCTGGATAGTATGCTTTTGGCCAAAATGCATTTGACCTTTTTCATGTATTTTTTTTATTTGTTATTTTTTGGGTTACAACAAACGTCCTATTCCCACACTTGCATTGTACTTTTTTATTCAGTAAAGATCTTTCTTTTCTCATTTGGTACAACAACTTCACTGGCTCTCTATTCAGTGTGGTATGCAAAGTGCTTCTTTCTTTATATATGTGGACAAGAGTGGCACGCAAACATACACACACACACACACACATTTACACACTCGTGCTACAAATGAAAAGGGCCCTTGGCTTAAAAAACCCTGGCATAATCAATTAAGTGTGACTTGTTTTTTTCTGATTTTGTTTCCTCTTTAGGTCAAGAAAACGGGTCTTTCTGACCGGATAAGTCAGGAGGAACGCAAAAGACAAGAGGTAGGAATCATTTTCAGAGGTGTCAAAAGTATTCACATTCATTGCTCAGTTACAGTAGAATTATCGATACTAGGGTTTAAATAGACTTCTGTAGAAGTCGAAGTTTAACCTCAAGCTTTTTACTCAAGTAAAAGTGTACAAGTACTGGTTACAAAACTACATATAAAGTATAAAAGTAATGTAAGGGGGAAAAAAAATAATATCAATATGCTTTTTCAAATTAGATTTTTTTTTAGTTCTCTTGAGTCTCTGCCACGGGCATCTTCGTACTAGGCTACATACAGTACATCTGCCATTACCTTGCTGGAGTATGACGTGATTTGTGTCATGTGCAGTACAACGCGTACAAACCAATCGGGTGTTGGAATGGGATATGTTTATACTTCTCATCCAACCACAGTCAAATTCACTCAATCTGCATGGCGCGATTTATCTAGATAGGATTTTGATATTTTTTGTTTTTTTTGTTTGTTTTTTTCAAGCCTGAATGAAAAAGGAGCAACGCGGCTATTTTTAAAATATATAAGAGTAGAAAGTACAGACAATTGCGTGAAAATGTAAGGAGTAGAAGTAAAAAGTCTGCTATAAAATAATCCAGTAAAAAGTATAGCTACCCAACATTTCTACTTAAGTAAGGTAACAAAGTATTTGTACTTCGTGCCTTGGCACCTCTGATTATATTTCATACTTTTTTAATTTTTATGTTCGATTCAGATCCAATTTTGTTAAGTTAAGAGTTACCAAGCACTGGGGGAGTAAGTCAGTCCATTTGGTCTCTGTAAACTCCAGACCACTAAAAAAAACATTAAAGGAGCTCAGCAGGAAACCTGCATTATAGACTATTATATATTTAAAGCATAAGACACTTTGTAAAGGGGAGGAGAATGATTGATATTTACCTGAACCCATATCATATTATGAATTACAAGACATGAGTAGAAATATTAAATTGATTAACAGATTGGTGCTTAGATTGCCATGGTTCAATAGCATTCCAAACTTGATTGTAGAACAAAGGTATGTCAAGCACATTCATGACAGAGCCCATCTGAGTTATTGTTGCTGTCTCTTGCCCTTCACTAGGCCATTTTCGAGGTGATCTCGTCGGAGCACTCTTACCTCCACAGTCTGGAGATCCTGATCCGCATGTTCAAGAACTCTGCAGAGCTCAGCGAGGCCATGACCAAGACCGAACACCACCACCTCTTCTCTAACATCACCGACGTCTGTGAGGCTAGCAAAAAGTAAGTGCATGGTTTTAATGTGTAGCTTTTCTAGACAGTTATTATCAGATGTATATTGCTATGCGTTTGGTACTCTCGGTATATATTTATAGATCTTTTTTGGTGTTGAGGACTCTAAGTGTTGATTCTTACATGCTGGTTGGTATCTTTAGGCTGTTCTCACTTCAGTGTTTGTGGTTTCTGGTTCTGGCTAATGAGCTAAATGATTTTCTTATTTAACAACACTTAAAAGTTGGTAGACCACACTCATTCCATGAGGGGTGTGTCTGTAAACACTATTTACTGTATGGTGTTCCCATTCTTTCAGCCTTTAGCTTCAATTAGAGTTGTTTTCAGTTTTGTGTAAGGGATTGTGGGTCGGCAGCACTGAGCTTTTTTCTGTGTGTATGTTTGGTCACATGATGAAATTGTGTGAAAGAACAATGTAGCTTTTTAATAGGTGAGTGTACAAAAAATGCAATAGCCAAAATTTGTTGCTATGAGCCCTCTGAGTCTACCCGTCCATCATGGTTTATAGTGCACACATTTAATAATATTTGTGGCCAGGTAACCATGAATCTCTAATTATCCCATAAACGCACAGAAACACGAGAGGCCATGAAAGTTGAGACTGATGAAAACTGTGCTGCCACAGCAATTACTGTGTTGTACGGGGCTCCATTATTTCTACAAATGATTGATAAAATAATTTCAGAGCCCATATGTTCTTTGTTAGGCTGCCATGTTTCGGTGATTTTATCTGGTATAATTTCATTTTTTTTTTTTTTTTTTAACGAGATTACTATTCAGGATGATAATTGCCTCAGGTGCAATTACTGTATGATATAATTGTGTAATGTGTTATTAGTATTTATCATGATAACAGCCTTATGTGCTGGTCTGAAGTCACTGTTCACCATTGCAGCAGTCTCATGTCTTTCTGGGAAGTTAGCGGTGAAGTGATGTCAGCCTACAAGCCTGCTATAGTGACTAAAGACTCCACAGTTAGTCCAATGTTCACAATCTTTTTAATTTTTTTCCCCTCCCTTAGCCACAGCTTTACTGAACCTACTCTGTTAACAAGTTTTTGGTTATGCATAAAAGTCAGAGTTCATAACATGCGTCAATAAATGACATGGGGTTAAGCTAGCCCTCGTGTTTCTGTTGCCTAGGTTGTAAAGTTAAACCTGCCTCACTTGTGCAACTGGTCATGACATTTGCTCAAGGATTCCATGTCAGGATTGCAGCAGAGAGACAGTATTAGTGCATTTACAACTCATTCCCACTTTGCATGAATGGTGGTATCTGTAAATTCCTAACAATTCCTCCCTGTGTTCAGTTGTGCTGCAGCCCATATCCCCTTTCGCATTCCTATACACAGGCAACGCACGTCAATGCTATGGCCACTAAAATACTTGGATTTAGACACAGGGACAGCTCATAAGATATGAATTGGCCTGAAACCCTGGTTAAACAAGATGTTTTACTTGGAAGTTGGAACACATATTCATGCTTTGACTTTTGCCTCTCAAAGAAAATAAGAAACATCGCTCCACTTGCAGGCTCCTGTTTGGGATAGTGAGTGGAAAGGCTCTTGAGTATTTTAAATGCAAGTGTGTTACCGTATTTATTACCATAAATACACCAGGACTGCTCAGTTGACGATCATTTTGGCCAATATTGAAATCACAATTATTTAACATGATTACTAATTGACTTTGGAAAGATGTTGCAATTATTGAACTTAAAAAACAGTGAAAAAGTTAAACAAATCAACAGATAAAAATACACCTAGAACTGTCATATACAGAATATTCTATAATGCTTATTTTTATTTAATTTAATTTTTTTTAAGTAGTTTTTTTTTTTTTACTCTATTCTGTTTTTGTGACCATTAGGAGCTGAAATCGCGATTTCTATTTTGATTAATTGAGCAACCCTATCGTACTGTAACACCGAGGAAAATTGACAGAGATGCTAATAAATGTGTTCTTAAGTACGTGCTAGTAGAATCTTTCATTTTCATTTATAATTCTTGGTCAGCAGCATTTCTTTTTCTTCTCCCCTTCCTTAACCTTTTCCCTCCCGACGGCATGCTGTTATGGGTTTCAGTGAGTAGGAAATGTGTCCTGACCTAAAGGCACCATTGACCTGCTAAAGCCCCAAATACAGTTGGGCCAGAGGACAGGTCAACAAGTTTGTGTTATCCTGTGCACTCATGGGTTCATGGAATGGACACAAGGCTACAAGGTCACAAGAAGCATTGTTTCCTATGGATGGTCATACCATAGGGTGGGTGGGTGCTTTTGCAGATGAGCTCAAACTCCCTCCAATGGGTCAAAATCAGCATCCTGTGTCTGTGCGACAGCTTCCTGTTTGTCACCTTGGATCGCGCATGCAAAAACACTTATTCTCTTGAAGTTGGCCATGTGGCATGCCGTTAAACCGACCATCTGGTGGAGCTCAGGAAGAGGAAAAGCCTCTGTGTTATGGCTAATAGTAGGCTATTTTAAGAGGTGGCGAGTTCCTCTTTTGTGATCTTCCAGCACCTTTCTTAGAAGAAAGGTGTTGGCTTCCTGACTTTATATCTGTCAGGGTGTCCTATATTCCCCCAGTGTTGGAAGACTTTGGTGTGATGCTTCTGACTCAAGCTGTCGCCATGTCCGGTATGAATTCCTTACATACTAAGCCTTATTCATCCTGTCATCCTGTACTCAGGTTCTTTAAGGAATTGGAAGAAAGACACCAACAGAACATCATGATCGATGACATCAGCGATATCGTTGACAAGCATGCTCAGTCCAACTTTGACCCCTTCGTCACATACTGCTCCAACGAGGTTTACCAGCAGAGAACCCTCCAGAGGCTGGTGTGAGTGACCGAGCAGACACACACAAACACATGTTCTTATCATATCTCTCATGGCTTTGATCCAACATTACTGTTGTGACATGTTGAACCAGAGAGTTTGCTCTTCCTCCCTGTTCATTTTTTCCCTTGGTCTTTCTTTCTCTCTGTGTATCAGTTACTCCTCTTTCTGAACACCCAATCTCCCTCCAACCTCTCTTGCAGGTCCAAGAATCCAGTTTTTAAGGAGGTGCTGACCAAGATAGAGAGCCACCCGGACTGCAGGAACCTCCCCATGATCTCCTTCCTCATCCTGCCCATGCAGAGGATCACTCGCCTGCCCCTGCTCATGGATGTGAGTGCACTGATGACATAAAGTAGCAAGAGTTTTGGAATTTCATGACTTTGACACTTACGCAATAGTTTGTTTTTTCATACTGGCCTGACTAAATTCAACATGGGATGTGTTCTGACCTCAAAGATGCTTGTGTGAGCTTATCATTCCTTGATAATCTGATGAACTGATTCACCCTTTCCTCTTTCTTCCTTTTTTAATGTTGTTTCCTCTTCTTCAGTTTCATGGTTCCTTTGGCACCACATTATTCTCTCCCTACTGTTTCCCACTTCCTTGGTCTACTTTCTTCCCCCACTCTCCCATCCTCCATCAGTGTCTCCCTGGGGACTCCGGGTTTTATGCTTGTGCACTTAAAGGCTTTTGGATCCTGAGAAAGTTTGGTTTCAATTCATTGCTTCCCACAGCTTTCTTTATGCATCAACTTTTTATCAGGCTTTTGATAGGTGGTGTGCAAGGAATTGTTGTGGGTTTTAGTGCATGAATGTGTTTATATGTTATAAATTAGTGCAATTGATTTCAACCCTGACCATCTGTGTTGCAGACAATTTGTCAGAAGACACCTAAAGACTCTGCACAATATGAAGACTGCAAGAAGGCTTTGCAAGCAGTCAGCAAGGTGTGTGGGTCACAAATGTTATACACCTTATTCTGGGTTTTATGTTTCTACATTTTCATATGTTTCCAACTGCACATCTTTACATGTAATTGTTCCACAAGTTGCTGTGCCTTTTGGGAGACTTGCCTTAGACACAGGAGACTAGACTTAGGCTGGGAGACAATCGCGTTTTTAGTTAATGTTGTATTTTAGTGAAAAATGTTCTGCTAAAACAACACATTTCTAGCACTTCATGTACGTGGTAAATATGAGTACATCTTTACCCAGCATTTACAAGGTGAACAGCGGAAGGAATCTTTACATTGTGATTTTGTTTGTGTGTGTGTAGGTGGTAAGAAAGTGTAATGAAGGAGCTCGCACAATGGAGAGAACAGAGATGATGTATACTATCAACTCTCAGCTGGAATTTAAGATTAAGGTATGAGCGTGGCATAACACATGTGAAACTGTTGCATCCTGGGTTTTTGGAAAACAACATAAATTACATGCACAAGCTTAAAGTAATGGTTCAGCATTTTGGGAAATCTCATATTTTGCTTTCTTTTTCTGCAAATGTTTATTAAGTATGTAAAACATGGTCCCACAGACGTGCCCCACACATGCAGACACACTAACGTCCCTCATTTGGCTATCTATACACATAATGCACCCAAGGCTTGGCAGGCTCAAGTGTGTTGAAGTAGTGTGGGAAATTGGCACATTTGGGATTCACAGATGTCTGGCGAACACATGCTCAGTCTGCATACACAGCTTTTCACACATGCACATACACATTTTGATTTAGGAATTTCATGGCAGCACCAGCATTGCATGCATTTTAAAAACACTTTACGATTTGTTGCCATTTGATGTTCATCACATTTTTTTTTTTCTTTCCCTCCAGCCTTTCCCCCTGGTCTCCTCCTCCAGGTGGATGGTAAAGAGAGGAGAGCTGACTGCATTTGTGGAGGACAATGGCATCTTCCTCAAGCGGACATCACGGCAACAGGTCTATTTCTTCCTCTTCAATGACGTCTTCATCGTCACCAGGAAAAAGAGGTGCGTGTGGCCTCGGTGTGCAGGCTTTGCTCGTTTCTCACCTGTTCTGACATGTTGAGGCAGTCAGTGTAACCATAAGCCTTTGGCTTTCACTGGGTGAGAGTGTATAAACTGCTTTTGGCTTGTTTCCAAGTGCAGGGCATGTCATGTTGTCCTCTCCATCTTGTTCTGGGAAATTAGCCTGTTCAGATGAAAAACAATTATTGAGGTCCATTCTAAATGAAAGCATACCAATTGAAATAAAGAAAAATGAAACAAAAACAACTGCTTCACAGTCAAAGTCCTAGTGTAAAGTCATTATCGGCAGGGTTGGCAGAAGATTTTTTTAAACGTCTATTGGGATTGACACCCGCAGATGCACTGTGCAATTGGACTGATATTGCACGCTGCCCCCCTACTTTATTAAGCTGAACAGGTGCAGTTACCTGAAGCTGCTGCAACTTGGCATCATGAATCTAAGCCTGTTTTCCCAACATTGTTGAGGTTTCAAAATGTCAGCCAGTCTGCATTCCTCTCCTCTGTTTCCTCTAGTTTTAGGCTACACCATGAAACAAGCCATAAAGAGGACTTCCTTGAAATGATGTGGTTTTCATTTGCGTGTGTGTAGTGTGGGTGTGCAATGCATTCACAAGTGTGTCTATTTTTGCCAACAAAAAAATTCCCTTCCCGTCCATCTGCCTCTGTCTGGAACTGATTGTCCCGCTACTCACAAAAACTAAGAATTCCTAAGAATCATTAAAAAAAAAAGGATAAGAAACATTCCATATGATATTTTTCTGGGAATCTGATCCAGGCCGTCAGACTCCAGCAGTGTGTGGTGTCAGGCCTGTGTTTGGAAGAGGGATTTGGGGAAGGGAGTGCTCCGGAATCACAGTGTGTATTTGTGTGCGTTTTGAATGGGAGACGCTGTTATAATATTGGTTTGTACTGCGGGTGAGTGCTGGAGCCCTGCTGTGGCACGCTACTCTCCTGCACTCCATCTGCAGTAATCAAAACAAAAACACACCAAGGCTAGCCAGGCACAGCCAGGTCACAAACCCTCCTAGACGAAATGGTGTAATGGCTCTTTCCCTTGTCATTATGGACTGTATGTGTGTAAGGGGGGGGGGGGAGCTTACAAGCAGCTAACCAAAGTTTCTTGCCAATATCAGTAGTTTGATTGAATCCTCTTGACTTCTTGTCTAATTTTTCATAAGCTTACATTTCAAAGAATAGAAGGTCTATAAGGGCAGAACCCCAGCACTTCCACAGTAGAGAGAAAACATATCTATGACCTGAGAATGTTTTCAGTTTTTAGCACTATATATCTTAATAGTCAGAGGAAAGAGAGCACAAAGATGTGTGTTAGTTAAATTTGAATCCTAAAGGTTAGTGTGGTGTCTTTGGTTGTGGATCAATAGCATTTAACTGAAAATGAATCTTGTGTCATTTCAGCTAATCAAAATATTTCAAATCTCTTATCAAATCTGTACTGTTTCATCTTTTACTATTTTAATTAATAAAGTTCTGAGCTGCAACAATCAGTCAATCGAAAAAATAAATTATTTAGCTAATCTTTTGTAATTTTTTAAGCACAAATGTCAAACATTGTCTTCTGCCAATTTCTCCAACGTGGGGATTTGCTGCTAATCTCAGATTTTATTTCACTTTAAATCCAATATATTTGGGTCTTGGATTATTGATTTGATAAAACAAGATATTTAAGGACTTTAGACATTGACTCTGGGAAGCCGTGTTTTTAAAAAAGATTTTAACTTTTTTTTTTCAAATGTTTAGTAGACCAAATAACAGTGAAATTAATCAACAATGAAAATAATCTTGAAATCAAAGTTTGACATTCATTTTTATGAAACTCTGAGTTTGTTAGTTAATTATTTGCTATTGTATTCTACCGTTTGCTTATCATAAAAGGAGACGAGATACACCAATGAGACAATGTTTCAGTAAGGTTTCAAATCTGCCTATTTTATTAACTTCAAACTGAATCCAAAATGGAATTGACTGTTGGAAACCAAGCCCAAGTCAAACTGGGCTATTGTCACGCAGCGGGGAAAGTTTTGATCTGCTGCTCTCTGGCTCACAGGAACACTTACATAACGCTGAGTCCACACCAGCTGGCTCCTCTCTCATCTTTACTTCCCCCCTTTTTCCTGTGTGATGCTGGGCATTAGCTAAACATTCAGTATTGTTGAGGTTGAGTTTTCATCTCTTTTTTTTTTTTTTTCTCTTTTTTTTCCCTTTTCTTTTTGTTTTGTCTTTTTTTGTGTGTGTGTGTGTGTGTGTGTGTGTGTGTGTGTGTGTGTGTGTGTGTGTGTGTCTGTGTGTGTGTCCATGCATGCTTGACTTGGAGTCCTCTCTCAACATCGCCGCAAGGATTTGTTAGAGTTTAAGTTGAAGAACTGGTTGTGAGATGCTAGCTGGCAACTCTGTGATGACCTGTGGTAGATGCCTGCAGCAGATCTCTAACAGCAGAGTGATTTTCATTCCAGCAAGGTTGTGTGTTTGGAAATAGCGTAGCGTGAGGATGCCAGACAGTAGATTCTTTCCTCTATTATTTCAGTTTATAACACCTCTCTTCAACATTTTGACACAGGATACATATGCTATTTCCACCTTCATTCCTCTATTTAGCAATAATCTAACACTGTACACCCACCTTCACACATGAGAAAACTCCCCAATCCCCTTTATCGTGTACATGGCATTCCAGGCATTTCACCGGTTGGACTGTCAGGAACCTAAATGCTGAGGATCCTAAAATCCAGCTAACCAAGAGATTCGTATTCTACGTCTTAATTTAGGAACTCAATTAGGGATCGTTAGAATTTTGGTTTACATGACTCTTGTCAATGTTTTCAGCTGAAAATGAATGAACTGGAGATGAATTTGATTGTTATAGTAGATTTATTTATTTGATTAATCAAACATTTCTGTAAATGTGACAGTGTTAGCCAGTTGGATAATTTTCATATTATATTTAAAGGTGTTTTCAATTGATTACATGCATGGCTTAAGTGGTTTTTAAGGGGTAAAATTGGACCGAAAAAGGATACAAACCAACCTTGAATTTTTACGGCATAAATTAGGAGCATGTTCTAATGGTTTGGCCAATTTCTATGTGCACATTTTAAGGGTCATAGCGCAAGTTGGTCCAGTGGTACATATAGATGAATTTAAAGTTTGCAACTCCCATGAAAGCTTTTTACAGAAATATACCGTGCTATATCTATAGATTAGTAAAGATTGTTGGAAATAGGAGTATGAGATAGATAGCTTGAAGAAAAAAGAAATCCTATTTAACAGACAAATATGAGAATGGTATGAACCTTCTCATCCAAGACCGAAAAATAAGCGTATTGTCCAAAAAGTCAAATTCTTCCGTGAAAGTCCATGTCCGTGTGGTGATGCGGAGAGCAGCTTGTGGTCACAGTTGGATGCAGCTTTAGTGTGAATGCTCACTGCTCTCTTTCACATCCACTGCTTCTACTTTTACATCTTTCCCTGTACTCTCATTCTCCTCTTCCAAGATGTCTTACTGGTTGGGGTTGACAGGCTTTAACTTGATTGATTGGTGGACAAGGGGCTGATGGGTTACAGTGGAACCTTGTTGATAACCTCCAGACCGTGACTGGATTCTTCAACCAGTCATGACCCCAGGGGCCGTGTGCGTGTGTGTGTGTGTGTGTGTGTCTGTCAGATACACTACTGCTTCTTTAACCCCTACCATTGCCGTGCTTGAGTTTGTGTGTTCAGCACACTAATGGACATGCTGGATTACAAGAAGCTAGTTCCTTTCCAGGAGCCTCTCAGCTTTGCCGCTGTCTCAGGTTGATAAAACCTATGTGGGCTGGACCCAAGCTCCTGTTCTTCAGAGCACTATGAAAACACAGACTTTTTCTACAGGTTCAATGCCGCATTAGAGGTATAATATTACACAATCACCTCCAGATGTTTCTAACTAACTGTGTGTACTGCTAGACACAGGGTTGTGCTCAGGTTAAGGTTCTCATGGGAAATGTAGGCATGTACCAAAGAAACCAGAGGGCAGCTGACATAGAGTAAGGATACGTAGACTGAGCTGAATGTCGAGACTTTTGACTGGCTCAGAATCTGAAACATAATGACATAGTGACATTTGATTTATTAATCCAGGTGAATTTGATTAACTGCACAGCCTTTTATCCTCTCAGGGGTTGAGTCGCTGAGGTAGCATGAAACCTAATCTCTACTAAAAACAATGAGCCTATATTTAATGTGAGGGGAAGTGGGTGGATGGTGTAGTGAATACACAATAATTAGCTAATATTGTGTATTTAAAACATATTTTGTATTCCATTATTGCAAAAAATTAATCACTTTGCTTTGTTTGTCATTAGTAATTGAGTATTTTGCTGTAAATTAATTAGGCAATAAGATAAAAATGCTATACTGATAGGTAATTATTTTACAGTTGGTGACTGAATCATGTCCATGTGGGGGCAGAAACAGGAATGCACATTGTAACGTTTGGGGCTTTCAGCAATATCCAACAAGAACCATTTGGGAACCAATAAGAACAAGTACGTTACTCCAAAAATTCAAAACAAGAAACAAACTTCTGTTAAAAGCTACTGAAAGGTTGTTAGAAAAGTTGGAAAAAAGGGGATAAAAGAAAAATCCACATTTATGCCAAAAGAGTATCGCCAGTCTGCCTTCATAAGCTTTATATCTAACTGACTGTGAGCCTAGTTACAGTTCTGTCTTAAAATTTACAAGATGAAAGATCTACTGTTCTAAATGTCTTAATGGTTGCATCTGTGTCTAACTTCATTTACTGGTGGTATACAGTTCCAGAAAAAAATAAAGTTTGAGCCTTGTTCATTTGACTGTCAAATTTGGTTCAAATCAGTTTTCCACTGACACAACAATATGTGCATGGGTATGCATTTGTGTATGTAAGATAATATTAAGTCTGTTTCTTAATGCGTCCAGTTAGTACACTGATGTAACCGCACTGTATGCTTTCATTTCCATATTTCAAACTGTTTGGTCTATGTCTGAATCCTCTTTTTAACTAGCTTGTTCAAGAGCACTTTAATGAAGGTTGTTGTCTCATACATCAAGGGCTCCATCACCAAAACATCTGCCACACTCGTATAAATCCTACTTGACTGAATTAGGATAAAGCCCTTGAATAAAGTGCAGTAAGTGAAATGTTATTAAAGCTTTCTGTCTCTTACAGCGAGGACAGCTACACTGTGATCGACTACGCTCTGAGGGACCAGATCTGGGTGAGTTCCTGCCAGCCCGAGGATCTCAACCTGTCACCGGTCAGAAGCACCGCCGGCATGCTGAGCTCACGGCAAGCCGGCGCCAACCACCTTTTCCGCCTGCGTTTCCGTAGCAACCATTCCGGTGAAAAGGTGCCCATGATCCTGGCGACGGAGTTGCTGTGAGTGCTTTCTTTTCAGCCTTTGTCCCACTTTATTTTCCAGTTTTTGTTTCACTTGCTTTTCACTTACAGATTTGTGATAGCTGCTGTTAAGCATGTGATGAATCATTGTTTTCCTCTGACACAATATAACCCGTGGCTCTTTTACATACATATGAAAAGGTCAAGGCACTCATTAGGTTTGATATTTTGCTACTCCCTTATCTTTCCTTTATGTGCTCTGATATGCTTTTCAACTTGAAGTAACAAAATCCCATTACCCCTCTCTCCTAAGCTCCTATTTCGTAATCTCTTTTTGGAGCATTACAGGTCACAGGGATATTTTGTTACATCTATTCTCAAACCACAGCCTGAGCCTTACTGCTTGTTGTTTATGTGACATAGGAAAGGGAAGTTTATTAGTCTGTTATACAGTCGTACTGTCTGCACTCATCCTGTCACAGACCAGCTGTACTAGATATTTATTTTGTTGACTGAGCGTTGTAACCCAACCATCTATTCTGGGAAAAGCTAATCTCTTTGTTAAAAGTCTTCTGTTTGTAGCTGGCATGTTTTGCATGTGCAACGTAAATCATTACTCATACATCCAACCTAAAAGTCCAGTCAGCTGGTTTAAGCTTCCTTGATATTGCCTGTACGTGTGTTGGTTTACAAAAAAAAAACTCTTTATATAACCCGCACAAACAAAGGGGATCTGTCCTATATTAGGCTTATTACGGGCTTTATTTTGCAGTCCATGTGCACACACGTACACAAATGCGCAAGCACACACTAAAGTTTTGCTGCAATTATTTTCTGTAGTTCAAGGAGTTGTGCAGTGTTTTCATATGCACAGGGCCTGTTCCTCCTCATTCCTGTGTTGTCAGAGAGCCTCCCTCTATATTCTCTTTACAGAAGGTGTGGTTTTCAGCTGCATTGTAGAAAACACTGCCTTATAAATGTCTCTTTTAAAAGATTTTTCTAGCTTCTTTTGACATCAACCAAATGTTCACAGACACAGGTAGTAATACTAAGCCTCCTGGTGCAGGTGCAGGTGCATGGGGGGGACAGCTGAACAAAAACATGCAGGAGAGTAGCGTGCTACAGCAGGGCTCCAGCACTCAACCGCAGTACAAACCAATATTATAACAGCGTCTCCCATTCAAAACACACACACACACACACACACACACACACACACACACACACACACACACACACACACTCCCTTCCCCAAATCCCTCTTCCAACATTTTAAATTATAAACACCTTAATGTGATAACGATAAAGTAATGGGATGCATCTTTTCAACTTCAAATTTGCATCAAGATGCAACTGCGTTATGCAGTTTTGTCAATTTCTTCCCTGTTTTCGCTTTTTGCTCGCAGGTTACTCTATAGAGCTCCCCCTACAGCTTCGGAAGAGATATTTGTCTCATTGGTGACTCTCCCCCCTTTAACACCCTTTAACATCACCTACTGCAGTGGTTCCCAACCTTTTTTGTGTGTGCCGGTCATCCATTCATCCAGGTTATGTCTTCTTGTGACCGCTCAGAAAAGGTTGTGTGTCATTTTTTTTTTTTTTTTATTATTATTTTCTACTTGGGTAATTATTGTAACTCCAAGGTTGGGAACCACTAAACCACTGTACATCTCCACTGCAAATTCTTTGTTCCTTATTGGAAATTAAACCCTTGTCAAATAGCACAGCAGTGGGTCACTGGTATTAGCCCACCGGCTGTGACTGAAACCCGACAAAGCCTCTGCAGTAATAGTGTTAAGTGTGACTGCTATGGGCCTGTGTAGGAGGGGATATTGGTGACTTAACTTAAATGTGCTGCCCGCTGAGCCTCTGTACTGCCCATGTATACATGAGGGGTCTCCTCATCTAGGTGTGTGTGTGTGTGTGTGTGTGTGTGTGTGTGTGTGTGTGTGTGTGTGTGTGTGTGTGTGTGTGTGTGTGTGTGTGTGTGTGTGTGTGTCATTGTGGAAAGCCCCTAGACTCCCTCCTTTGATAGGGTTTGGGCCCCTCAGCTAAGAGTGTGAAGGGTGCAGCGCTCCGCTCACTGTAGTACTGAATGAGCTGAGCAAAGAAATCCCTGGCAACTATCCATTGTTACAGTGGTTGCTAGGCATTGTTTAAGCTGTTGCCTAGCAGCGGCCCATTGTTAAGTGGACTGTTTCCCGACTATCTTTCCCCCGCCTGTTTCCTCTCTCCCTGACTCTTCTTCACAGTTCTGTGTCTCATCTTTCAGACAGCAGCCAGTGTCTGCTGTTTGTTTTCGATGACTAGAGAATAACTTCCTCTTCCTCCGGCCATTCATCCCAATTTAGTGATCTAACCCAACATGACACATGGAAGTAGTGTTACATTGGCCAGCCTATTTTGATTTTGATCTTGATCTCCTATCAGAGTTAAATGAAGCAGAGAGGACCATAATGAGTATGGCTAAGAGTGAGGCTATTAGATTGCTTTAAGAGTGGAGAGTAGCTCTGCTACTAATGATTTTCATTATACTGTAGACAAAACTACTTATTTTCATTCCCCGTTAAGTCTATAAAATGTCAGAAAATGGTAAAAATTTGCCTAAAGTCCAGGATGATGTCTTCAAATTGCTTGTTTTGATGGAATAACAGTCAGGCTACAACAAACATACTGTGTGTGTGTGTGTGTGTGTGTGTGTGTGTGTGTGTGTGTGTGTGTGTGTGTGTGTGTGTGTGTGTGTGTGTGTGTGTGTGTGTGTGTGTGTGTGTGTGTGTAAACAGATTATATTTTTAATATGCATTCATTCATGTCAATAAAATGGCAGAAACTTATAAAACATGCCCAGTTTTCCAGAGCCACTTAGTGCATGATTTCTCTTAAGTGTGTTCAGTGTTAGAGCAGCTATGTGCATTATTTTTGCTTGGAAAATTGGCTGTATTGCATCCACTTCCCTATATTGTTCACTTCACCACTGAATTCACCACTGAACTTAAGTCGGGTTACAATGTGAAATTCCACACATTCAGACCGTAAGTGGGTCTGTGTTTTTTTTGTGGAAATGAAACCGTAAAATTCGACTTCTTCTCATGTTGGTCAGTGTGGGAGTTTCTACTTTCAATTCCATTTGTTTTCTACCAACTGCCCCTTTAAGCTTATGGTTTATTGTGTGAGGTCTAAGAAGCATGCTTACAATGGGCTGACCTTTGACTGCAGCAGTAACGTAATTCGTCAGGAATCCAGACAGGACAGCTGATTGGAGATGGCACAAGGACGCCTGTGTGCCGTTTGTGATTCTCTTCTTTTCTGTCTGTGTCCGCTTCCATTTCTCTGTACCCTTTTGTTTGGTCTGCGCATGTCAGCACATCTTCCCCATGACCCTGATGCTGTGTCCTGTCCAGAGTCGGTGAATAGTGCTTCTCTATTAGTGGAACAGAGCAGCTACAGAAGTCTGCAGCAAAACAGTTCTATTAGTCATAAATTCAACTATAACACAAAGCAGCATTGGTTACGGCAAGAGAGGTCATGTTTTTGTCGGAGCAGTAGGAATTGTACCCAAATACTGTTCTGACCTGTGGTTGAGTAAAAACAAGCGAGGGTTTTGGTGAGGAGTAAACAAATTGACAGAACTGAGCAAAAAGGGTTAGGAGGAGAAGTATACATGGAAAATGGTGGTCTGGTTGTGATTTGAAGTTGGCAGGGGGAGGGAGGTTAGAAAGGGGCTGTCATCACTCTTTATCTGCTTGTGAGAAAGAGGTTTTAAAGAGTAGCAATAAGGCCTCTCTTTTCAGAGGTGAAATAACAATCTTTGACAATAGATTTATCATTCTTGGCATTCTCTTGCACCTTGCGATGAATGGTTCAAGGCTGAGGTGCTTTGCTACCTCTCTTTCTTGAATAGACTGAACCTGCACAGCCTTGTAGTCAAGTAGAGGGAACGATGGCAAGCACCTGCTGTTTGAACCTTTGCCGTATTCACATGCCTGCATGTAAACATGCAGGCATTTACGTTAACCTCTTGGTATGTGCCTTACATTCCACAGATAACCAATAAGTGCCTTTTGAACACATGTGGTAGGCTGTTCCTGTGCTCGATATATTGAATACATGAAGTGTTTCAGCTGTTTAAGCATGAGAAAGCGACCTGTCATGGTGGTGTGTTGCGTATGTGCACATAAATCTGTCGGCATGGGTCCAGCTGTCAAAAGCAAAGACTAACAGATGCTGTTCCCACAGAGCAGCTGGGATGTTTAAAGAGCTGCGCATTCAGACACAGAAGTAACCAGGCCCTTTTATCAAAGCCCTTTACTCTAGCGCCACCAGCAGGTTCACTATTGGGGTTCACCACAACTATTGGATGCATTGCCATGACATTTGGTATATTCATGTTCTGTGTTTTTAATCTCACCCCATCATCAGGTCAACATTTCTCCAGTACTCAGTTAAAGAACAAATACTTACCCATATTGTAAAAAATGGGATTTAGTGTGTGTTTTATTATGAAGCAGGTCGAGGTGCTATATAAATACTGTAATAGTATTAAAGTGCCCCAGGGGAATGCACACAGGCCTTATTCAGAAACTGTGCCTTTAAACAAGCCGCCAGGACTTCCATAAGGTTGTGATGTGACAACTGTAGGTAGGTTAACAGTGCTGTACATTGGTGTTTAAGTCATTCCCCGGCTGCAATAATGGTGAAGACTCTGAGTGTACAGGTGCTGATTACCCCGAAACAATTTTTTGGGATGGGGGCTCAAAGAGACAGGCACTAAACGTTTTAGAAAGACTGAATACAAGTATATTTAGACAAACAGCATGTGAAAATTAGAAAATGCATTTCTAGCAGAAAACGCTCGTGAATGCTGAAAAGCTAAATTGCCAAATGCTGTGCTAAACTGCATTGCTGGAATAACTGCGCAAGAATGTAAATTAGTGACAATAGTTGGAAAAGTGGGAATAGTTTTAATTAGTATGAATTTACTAGTGCTGTCAGTTATACCCGTTATTAACAGCGTTAACACAAACCTTTTTTAATGGAGTCAATTTTTTTTATCGCAAGATTAACATTCTTTTTGGCCTAGCAAACTTTGTAGTTTTTTCACATGCTGTTGCAACAACTAGTAACGTTAGAAAAACTACAACACCACACCGGATCTAGCTAGACCGGAAACAAAATGACAGGCTGGATGCCAATAAGATTCTGGATGGAAATGCCAATGTCATGATACAATGTTCCATTGACAAGACCAACGTGATTGGTGTGTTTTTGTTGTTATCACTGCAACACGTCCAGTCTGAAATACCACTTAATGGCCAAGCACACAACTGATGCCAATTCTCTCCCTGTCAAAGTATTTTACCCTTTTATTGATGGACAGTGTTACACTGTGTGAGAGATTATTTGCTCCAAGTGAGAATGTAGGTGTGAAATTGAACACTACAGTAAGCTAAATGTTTTCAATAAAAAAAAAAACATTTGCACAAAATAAGCCAATCCACTTTTCCATGTTATTAAGGGCATTAAAATGAGCAAAAATAATGGGACAAAAAGAAATCAAAGGACATTTAGAATAGATGAAAATGTGCCATTATTTGCGAGTTAACTATGATCATTTATTAAACGAAAGTTGAATATTTTAATTTTTTTTTTTCGAAAAGTAAAGTCATGTTGAAAAGGCATAAAAATCAAAGTCTAGTATATTGAAAAAAAGTAGTAAAGTCAGTGTAGTTTTTGGGAAACATTTATGATGGTACTGTCGAAAAAGTCATATCGAGAATAGAACCTGGGTCAGAGACGGCAGTTGTACTTGCCGATGCAATTTGGAGTGGTGTATAACATTATGAAAACAAATGGAGAAAGTCGAAAACAGTCATATAATATCGAAAAAAGTCACCAATGTATAGTATGTCATATGTGATAAAACGTAGTAGTAACATAGTATGCTAAAATAGTGTTAAAAAAAGTCATAGTGTAGTACGTTGAAAATAAATCATAGTATAGAATGTTGATAAAAGTGATTAAAAGTCATAGTATAGTATGTCAAAGAAAGTGATAAAGTCATATAGTATGTCGAAAGTCATTGTATAGTATTTTGAAAAAATAATAGTTTAATATGTCGAAAAAAGTAATCGTATAGTTGGTTGAAAAAAATTATTTAAAAAGTCATAGTATAGTATGTCAAAAAATGAATAAAAGTAATAGTATAGTTTGGCAAAAAAGTTGTAGCATAGTATGTCAACAAAAATGATAGTTATAGTATTGTATGTTAAAAACAGTCATTAAAAAATCATAGTGTAGCATGTTGAATATAGTAACCGTATGGTATCTCAGTAAAGTGATGAAAAAGTCATAGTATAGTATATGTCAAAAAAGTAATAAAGTATGTTAAAGTAATATAGTATGTCGATAAAAGTGAATAAAAATCATGTCAAAATCATATAGTATGTTGAAAAAGTGATAAAAAATTAATAGTATAGTACTGTATTTTGAAATAAGTCATTCTATAGTATTTTGAAAAAGTGATAAAAAGTCATAGCATACTAAAAAAAGTCATGGTATAGTATGTTGAAAAAGTGATAAAAAGTCATGGTATGGTACAGTATGTCGAAATGAGTCATAGCATAGTATGTCAAAAAATTCATAGTATAGTATGTCAAAATAGTCATAATATAGTATTTAGAAAAAATTAGTCATATTATAGTATGTTGATAAAAAGCCATAGTATAGTATGTCAAAAAAAGCCATAGTATGGTATGTTAAAATTAGTCATAGTATATGTCAAAAAAGTGATTAAAAAAATCATGGTATAGCATGTTAAAAAATGTCATAGTATAGTATGTCAAAAAAGTCATAGTATGTCAAAAAAGTCATAGTATGTCAAAAAAGTCATAGTATAGTATGTCAAAAAAGTCATAGTATGTCAAAAAAGTCATAGTATAGTATGTCAAAAAAAGTGATGGAAAAAAGTCATGGTAAAGTATGTCAAAACACATCATACAATACTATGATGGATGGATAAAATCAAAACAGCTACTGAGCTCTAATGTCAACAGATCATTTTCCATGAAAAAGTGATAAAAAAGTCATAGTATGTCATAAAAGTCATACTAATGTAGGATGATAGAAAAGAATGTGTTAAAAAAAAAGAAAAAAAAAAGTCATAGTATATGTCAAAAAAAGTGGTTGTCCAGACAACACATACAGTAGATGCTTGTAATTTGTTTTCCGTCTCCTACATTACTTTCCTAAACTGAATCAGATGTGTTAATGCATGCACACATTTAAAATACATAGTGGTAGCAGCACAATGCCTGATTAGCTACATGTTTGAGCATCTTGCAACACCAGGGGCTCAAACTCAGAACCTTTAACACCGTAGGCAGCTGCTGATCTCAGGTAGCCATAATCTGGGTGATGAAGCCTCACAACATCTAACAGACAAGTGGCAGGTTGCATGAAAATGCAGACTTATTACTGTAAAAAAATGGACTACACCAGAAAATATATATTTATATATTATTTAAATGGTAGTGGAGTAATTGAACGCATTGGAAGGTACAAAAGCGAGATGGTTGGCCTGACAGGTGTTGAGTGATATGAGACAGTAAC